>OX608078.1:54592313-55089914 GCA_951509765.1 Sphenella marginata | reverse complement strand
TTTATAGAAATATATCGAAGTCCAAATGGAACCTGGGTCCTTCTCCTTTCGTTTGATACCTATATTGTAGGGTAATATAAAGGTTTTCGGCAACCGAATTTTGACCGATAACTCAGTTGTTCATAAATTTATCGAAATATATAGAAGTCCAAATGAAACCTGGGTCCTTATCCATTCGTTTGATACCTATATTGTAGGGTAGTATTAAGGTTTTTCGGCAATCGCATTTTGACCGATAGCTCAGTTATCGATGACTTAAATATATCGAAGTACAAATGAGACCTGGGTCCTTCTCCTTTCGTTTGATACCTATATTGTAGGGCAATATTGAGGTTTTTCGGTAATCGAATTTTTACAGATAACTCGGTTGTCGATAAATTTATAGAAATATATCGAGGTCCAAATGAAACCTGGTCCTTCTCCTTTCGTTTGATACCAATATTGTAGGGTAATATAAAGGTTTTCAGCAACCGAATTTTGACCGATAACTCAGTTGTTCATAAATTAATCGAAATATATCGAAGTCCAAATGAATCGAATTTTGCCCGATAACTCAGTTATCGATAAATTTATAGAAATATATCGAGGTCCAAATGAAACCTGGGTCCTTCTCCTTTCGTTGATACCAATATTGTAGGGTAATATAAAGGTTTTCAGCAACCGAATTTGACCGATAACTCAGTTGGTCATAAATTTATCAAAATATATCGAAGTCCAAATGAAACCTGGTCCTTCTCCTTTCGTTTGATACCTATATTGTAGGGCAATATTGAGGTTTTTCGGCAATTGAATTATGACCGATAACTCAGTTATCGATAAATTTATAGAAATATATCGAGGTCCAAATGGAACCCGGGCCCTTCTCCTTTCGTTTGATACCTATATTGTAGGGTAATATAAAGGTTTTCAGCAACCGAATTTTGACCGATAACTCAGTTGGTCATAAATTTATCGAAATATATCGAAGTCCAAATGAAACCTGGGTCCTTCTCCTTTCGTTTGATACCTATATTGTAGGGCAATATTGAGGTTTTTCGGCAATTGAATTATGACCGATAACTCAGTTATCGATAAATTTATAGAAATATATCGAGGTCCAAATGAAACCTGGGCCCTTCTCCTTTCGTTTGATACCCATATTGTAGGGTAATATAAAGGTTTTCGGCGACCGAATTTGACCGATAACTCAGTTGTTCATAAATTTATCGAAATATATCGAAGTCCAAATGAAACCTAGGGCCATCCCATACATATATGCGAACCCCCAAAATTAAGAAAAACGTCTTTAACTTCCAGACTATAACCTGTCCGCGTGCCAAATTTCATCAAAATCCGTCTTGCCGTTCTCAAGTGATTGAGTAACAGAAGCAAACGTCTGGACATCCAAACATCGCTACATTCACATTTATAATATTAGTATGATTATTGCCTACTGAAGAATTTACCAAATTCGAATATTCTAAAAAATTTTAAAAAGAGTATTGAAAATTGGTTTTAAAAAATTTTCTTTTGCGGTATTCGTTGGTAACGTTAGGGGGCCTTTCAAGAATTCAATTTTGACAAATTGTGTCAGGATGAATGCAAATTCAAATGTTGATTTGATACCATATTGTAGGGTAATGTTAAGGTTTTTCGGCAATCGCATTTTTACCGACAACTCAGTTATCGATAACTTAATCGAAATATATCGAAGTCCAAATGAGACCTAGGTCCTTCTCCTTTCGTTTGATACCTATATTGTAGGGCAATATTGAGGTTTTTCGGCAATTGAATTATGACCGATAACTCAGTTATCGATAAATTTATAGAAATATATCGAGGTCCAAATGAAACCTGGGCCCTTCTCCTTTCGTTTGATACCCATATTGTAGGGTAATATAAAGGTTTTCGGCGACCGAATTTTGACCGATAACTCAGTTGTTCATAAATTTATCCAAATATATCGAAGTCCAAATGAAACCTAGGGCCATCCCATACATATATGCGAACCCCCAAAATTAAGAAAAACGTCTTTAACTTCCAGACTATAACCTGTCCGCGTGCCAAATTTCATCAAAATCCGTCTTGCCGTTCTCAAGTGATTGAGTAACAGAAGCAAACGTCTGGACATCCAAACATCGCTACATTCACATTTATAATATTAGTATGATTATTGCCTACTGAAGAATTTACCAAATTCGAATATTCTAAAAATTTTTCAAAAGAGTATTGAAAATTGGTTTTAAAAAATTTTCTTTTGCGGTATTCGTTGGTAACGTTAGGGGGCCTTTCAAGAATTCAATTTTGACAAATTGTGTCAGGATGAATGCAAATTCAAATGTTGATTTGATACCATATTGTAGGGTAATGTTAAGGTTTTTCGGCAATCGCATTTTTACCGACAACTCAGTTATCGATAACTTAATCGAAATATATCGAAGTCCAAATGAGACCTAGGTCCTTCTCCTTTCGTTTGATACCCATATTGTAGGGTAATATAAAGGCTTTCCGGCAAGCGAATTTTGACCGATAACTCAGTTGGTCATAAATTTATCGAAATATATCGAAGTCCAAATGAAAGGTGGGGCCATCCCATACCTATATGCGAAATACCATACGTATAGGTAAAGTAGTCTCTGAGTTATAGGTCAAGCATCCTCAGAATTATATGGAAAAAAAAAATTGCCAATCGCATTTTTACCGATAACCCATAATGTAGCCTAATATGAAGTTTTTCGGCAATCGAATTCTTCCCGATAACTCAGTTATCGATAAATTTATTGAAATATATCGAGGTCCAAATGAAACCTGGGTCCTTCTCCTTTCGTTTGATACCCATATTGTAGGGTAATATTAACGTTTTTCGGCAATCGAATTATGACCGATAACTCTGTTACCGATAAATTTATCGAAATATATCAAAGCCCAAATGAGACCTGGGTCCTTCTAATTTCATTTGATACCATATTGTAGGGTAATATAAAGGCTTTTCGGCATTCGAACTTTGACCGATAACTCAGTTGTTCATAAATTCATCGAAATATATCGAAGTCCAAATGAAACCTGGGTCCTTATCCTTTCGTTTGATACCCATATTGTAGGGTAATATTAACGTTTTTCGGCAATCGAATTATGACCGATAACTCAGTTATCGATAAATTTATCGAAATATATCGAAGTACAAATGAAACCTGGGTCCTTCTCCTTTCGTTTGATACCCATATTGTAGGGTAATATTAAGGTTTTTCGGCAATCGAATTATGACCGATACCTCAGTTATCGATAAATTTATAGAAATATATCGAGGTCCAAATGAAACCTGTGTCCTTCTCCTTTCGTTTGATACCCATATTGTAGGGTAATATAAAGGTTTTCGGCAACCCAATTTTGACCGATAACTCAGTTGTTCATAAATTTATCGAAATATATCGAAGTCCAAATGAGACCTGGGTCCTTCTGATTCATTTGATACCCATATTGTAGGAAATATAAAGGCTTTTCGGCATTCGAACTTTGACCGATAACTCAGTTTTTCATAAATTTATCGAAATATATCGAAGTCCAAATGAAACCTGGGTCCTTATCCTTATGTTTGATACCTATATTGTAGGGTAGTATTAAGGTTTTTCGGCAATCGCATTTTGACCGATAGCTCAGTTATCGATGACTTAAATATATCGAAGTACAAATGAGACCTGGGTCCTTCTCCTTTCGTTTGATACCTATATTGTAGGGCAATATTGAGGTTTTTCGGTAATCGAATTTTTACAGATAACTCGGTTATCGATAAATTTATAGAAATATATCGAGGTCCAAATGAAACCTGGGTCCTTCTCCTTTCGTTTGATACCCATATTCTAGAGTAATACAAAGGCTTTTCGGCAATCGAATTTTGACCGATAACTCAGTTATTCATAAATTTATCGAAATATATCGAAGTCCAAATGAATCGAATTTTGCCCGATAACTCAGTTATCTATAAATTTATTGAAATATATCGAGGTCCAAATGAAACCTGGGTCCTTCTCCTTCGTTTGATACCCATATTGTAGAGTAATATTAAGGTTTTTCGGCAATCGAATTATGACCGATAACTCAGTTATCGATAAATTTATAGAAATATATCGAGGTCCAAATGAAACCTGGGCCCTTCTCCTTTCGTTTGATACCAATATTGTAGGGTAATATAAAGGTTTTCAGCAACCGAATTTTGACCGATAACTCAGTTGGTCATAAATTTATCAAAATATATCGAAGTCCAAATGAAACCTGGTCCTTCTCCTTTCGTTTGATACCTACATTGTAGGGCAATATTGAGGTTTTCGGCAATTGAATTATGACCGATAACTCAGTTATCGATAAATTTATAGAAATATATCGAGGTCCAAATGAAACCCGGGCCCTTCTTCTTTCGTTTGATACCTATATTGTAGGGTAATATAAAGGTTTTCAGCAACCGAATTTTGACCGATAACTCAGTTGGTCAAAAATTTATCGAAATATATCGAAGTCCAAATGAAACCTGGGTCCTTCTCCTTTCGTTTGATACCTATATTGTAGGGCAATATTGAGGTTTTTCGGCAATTGAATTATGACCGATAACTCAGTTATCGATAAATTTATAGAAATATATCGAGGTCCAAATGAAACCTGGGCCCTTCTCCTTTCGTTTGATACCCATATTGTAGGGTAATATAAAGGTTTTCAGCAACCGAATTTTGACCGATAACTCAGTTGTTCATAAATTTATCGAAAAATATCGAAGTCCAAATGAAACCTGGGCCATCCCATACATATATGCGAACCCCCAAAATTAAGAAAAACGTCTTTAACTTCCAGACTATAACCTGTCCGCGTGCCAAATTTCATCAAAATCCGTCTTGCCGTTCTCAAGTGATTGAGTAACAGAAGCAAACGTCTGGACCAAACATCGCTACATTCACATTTATAATATTAGTATGATTATTGCCTACTGAAGAATTTACCAAATTCGAATATTCTAAAAATTTTTAAAAAGAGTATTGAAAATTGGTTTTAAAAAATTTTCTTTTGCGGTATTCGTTGGTAACGTTAGGGGGCCTTTCAAGAATTCAATTTTGACAAATTGTGTCAGGATGAATGCAAATTCAAATGTTAATTTGATACCATATTGTAGGGTAATGTTAAGGTTTTTCGGCAATCGCATTTTTACCGACAACTCAGTTATCGATAACTTAATCGAAATATATCGAAGTCCAAATGAGACCTAGGTCCTTCTCCTTTCGTTTGATACCCATATTGTAGGGTAATATAAAGCCTTTCCGGCAACCGAATTTTGACCGATAACTCAGTTGGTCATAAATTTATCGAAATATATCGAAGTCCAAATGAAACGTGCGGCCATCCCATACCTATATGCGAAATACCATACGTATAGGTAAGTATAGGTCAAGTATCCTCAGAATTATATGGAAAAAAAAAAATTGCCAATCGCATTTTTACCGATAACCCATAATGTAGGCTAATATTAAGGTTTTTCGGCAATCGAATTTTGCCCGATAACTCAGTTATCGATAAATTTATTGAAATATATCGAAGTCCAAATGAGACCTAGGTCCTTCTCCTTTCGTTTGATACCCATATTGTAGGGTAATATAAAGTCTTTCCGGCAACCGAATTTTGACCGATAACTCAGTTGGTCATAAATTTATCGAAATATATCGAAGTCCAAATGAAACGTGCGGCCATCCCATACCTATATGCGAAATACCATACGTATAGGTCAAGTATCCTCAGAATTATATGGAAAAAAAAAAATTGCCAATCGCATTTTTACCGATAACCCATAATGTAGGCTAATATTAAGGTTTTTCGGCAATCGAATTTCGCCCGATAACTCAGTTATCGATAAATTTATTGAAATATATCGAGGTCCAAATGAAACCTGGGTCCTTCTCCTTTCGTTTGATACCCATATTGTAGGGTAATATTAACGTTTTTCGGCAATCGAATTATGACCGATAACTCAGTTATCGATAAATTTATCGAAATATATCGAGGTCCAAATGAAACCTGTGTCCTTCTCCTTTCGTTTGATACCCATATTGTAGGGTAATATAAAGGTTTTCGGCAACCCAATTTTGACCGATAACTCAGTTGTTCATAAATTTATCGAAATATATCGAAGTCCAAATGAGACCTGGGTCCTTCTGATTTCATTTGATACCCATATTGTAGGGAAATATAAAGGCTTTTCGGCATTCGAACTTTGACCGATAACTCTGTTTTTCATAAATTTATCGAAATATATCGAGGTCCAAATGAAACCTGGGTCCTTATCCTTTCGTTTGATACCCATATTGTAGGGTAATATTAACGTTTTTCGGCAATCGAATTATGACCGATAACTCAGTTATCGATAAATTTATCGAAATATATCGAAGTACAAATGAAACCTGGGTCCTTCTCCTTTCGTTTGATACCCATATTGTAGGGTAATATTAAGGTTTTTCGGCAATCGAATTATGACCGATACCTCAGTTATCGATAAATTTATAGAAATATATCGAGGTCCAAATGAAACCTGTGTCCTTCTCCTTTCGTTTGATACCCATATTGTAGGGTAATATAAAGGTTTTCGGCAACCCAATTTTGACCGATAACTCAGTTGTTCATAAATTTATCGAAATATATCGAAGTCCAAATGAGACCTGGGTCCTTCTGATTTCATTTGATACCCATATTGTAGGGAAATATAAAGGCTTTTCGGCATTCGAACTTTGACCGATAACTCAGTTTTTCATAAATTTATCGAAATATATCGAAGTCCAAATGAAACCTGGGTCCTTATCCTTATGTTTGATACCTATAATGTAGGGTAGTATTAAGGTTTTTCGGCAATCGCATTTTGACCGATAGCTCAGTTATCGATGACTTAAATATATCGAAGTACAAATGAGACCTTGGTCCTTCTCCTTTCGTTTGATACCTATATTGTAGGGCAATATTGAGGTTTTTCGGTAATCGAATTTTTACAGATAACTCGGTTATCGATAAATTTATAGAAATATATCGAGGTCCAAATGAAACCTGGGTCCTTCTCCTTTCGTTTGATACCCATATTCTAGAGTAATACAAAGGCTTTTCGGCAATCGAATTTTGACCGATAACTCAGTTATTCATAAATTTATCGAAATATATCGAAGTCCAAATGAATCGAATTTTGCCCGATAACTCAGTTATCGATAAATTTATTGAAATATATCGAGGTCCAAATGAAACCTGGGTCCTTCTCCTTTCGTTTGATACCCATATTGTAGAGTAATATTAAGGTTTTTCGGCAATCGAATTATGACCGATAACTCAGTTATCGATAAATTTATAGAAATATATCGAGGTCCAAATGAAACCTGGGCCCTTCTCCTTTCGTTTGATACCAATATTGTAGGGTAATATAAAGGTTTTCAGCAACCGAATTTTGACCGATAACTCAGTTGGTCATAAATTTATCAAAATATATCGAAGTCCAAATGAAACCTGGGTCCTTCTCCTTTCGTTTGATACCTATATTGTAGGGCAATATTGAGGTTTTTCGGCAATTGAATTATGACCGATAACTCAGTTATCGATAAATTTATAGAAATATATCTAGGTCCAAATGAAACCCGGGCCCTTCTTCTTTCGTTTGATACCTATATTGTAGGGTAATATAAAGGTTTTCAGCAACCGAATTTTGACCGATAACTCAGTTGGTCAAAAATTTATCGAAATATATCGAAGTCCAAATGAAACCTGGGTCCTTCTCCTTTCGTTTGATACCTATATTGTAGGGCAATATTGAGGTTTTTCGGCAATTGAATTATGACCGATAACTCAGTTATCGATAAATTTATAGAAATATATCGAGGTCCAAATGAAACCTCGGCCCTTCTCCTTTCGTTTGATACCCATATTGTAGGGTAATATAAAGGTTTTCAGCAACCGAATTTTGACGGATAACTCAGTTGTTCATAAATTTATCGAAATATATCGAAGTCCAAATGAAACTTGGGGCCATCCCATACATATATGCGAACCCCCAAAATTAAGAAAAACGTCTTTAACTTCCAGACTATAACCTGTCCGCGTGCCAAATTTCATCAAAATCCGTCTTGCCGTTCTCAAGTGATTGAGTAACAGAAGCAAACGTCTGGACATCCAAACATCGCTACATTCACATTTATAATATTAGTATGATTATTGCCTACTGAAGAATTTACCAAATTCGAGTATTCTAAAAATTTTTAAAAAGAGTATTGAAAATTGGTTTTAAAAAATTTTCTTTTGCGGTATTCGTTGGTAACGTTAGGGGGCCTTTCAAGAATTCAATTTTGACAAATTGTGTCAGGATGAATGCAAATTCAAATGTTGATTTGATACCATATTGTAGGGTAATGTTAAGGTTTTTCGGCAATCGCATTTTTACCGACAACTCAGTTATCGATAACTTAATCGAAATATATAGAAGTCCAAATGAGACCTAGGTCCTTCTCCTTTCGTTTGATACCCATATTGTAGGGTAATATAAAGTCTTTCCGGCAACCGAATTTTGACCGATAACTCAGTTGGTCATAAATTTATCGAAATATATCGAAGTCCAAATGAAACGTGCGGCCATCCCATACCTATATGCGAAATACCATACGTATAGGTAAGTATAGGTCAAGTATCCTCAGAATTATATGGAAAAAAAAAATTGCCAATCGCATTTTTACCGATAACCCATAATGTAGGCTAATATTAAGGTTTTTCGGCAATCGAATTTTGCCCGATAACTCAGTTATCGATAAATTTATTGAAATATATCGAAGTCCAAATGAGACCTAGGTCCTTCTCCTTTCGTTTGATACCCATATTGTAGGGTAATATAAAGTCTTTCCGGCAACCGAATTTTGACCGATAACTCAGTTGGTCATAAATTTATCGAAATATATCGAAGTCCAAATGAAACGTGCGGCCATCCCATACCTATATGCGAAATACCATACGTATAGGTAGGTATAGGTCAAGTATCCTCAGAATTATATGGAAAAAAAAAAATTGCCAATCGCATTTTTACCGATAACCCATAATGTAGGCTAATATTAAGGTTTTTCGGCAATCGAATTTTGCCCGATAACTCAGTTATCGATAAATTTATTGAAATATATCGAGGTCCAAATGAAACCTGGGTCCTTCTCCTTTCGTTTGATACCCATATTGTAGGGTAATATTAACGTTTTTCGGCAATCGAATTATGACCGATAACTCAGTTATCGATAAATTTATCGAAATATATCAAAGTCCAAATGAGACCTGGGTCCCTCTAATTTCATTTGATACCCATATTGTAGTTTAATATAAAGGCTTTTCGGCATTCGAACTTTGACCGATAACTCAGTTGTTCATAAATTTATCGAAATATATCGAAGTCCAACTGAAACCTGGGTCCTTATCCTTTCGTTTGATACCTATATTGTAGGGTAATATAAAGGCTTTTCGGCATTCGAACTTTGACCGATAACTCAGTTGTTCATAAATTCATCGAAATATATCGAAGTCCAAATGAAACCTGGGTCCTTATCCTTTCGTTTGATACCCATATTGTAGGGTAATATAAAGGTTTTCGGCGACCGAATTTTGACCGATAACTCAGTTGTTCATAAATTTATCGAAATATATCGAAGTCCAAATGAGACCTGGGGCCATCCCATACATATATGCGAACCGCCAAAATTAAGAAAAACGTCTTTAACTTCCAGACTATAACCTGTCCGCGTGCCAAATTTCATCAAAATCCGTCTTGCCGTTCTCAAGTGATTGAGTAAC
Source organism: Sphenella marginata (assembly GCA_951509765.1). Taxonomy (NCBI): domain Eukaryota; kingdom Metazoa; phylum Arthropoda; class Insecta; order Diptera; family Tephritidae; genus Sphenella; species Sphenella marginata. The sequence goes on along the minus strand of OX608078.1, from coordinate 55,080,110 downwards.
AGAAGCAAACGTCTGGACATCCAAACATCGCTACATTCACATTTATAATATTAGTATGATTATTGCCTACTGAAGAATTTACCAAACCCGAATATTTTAAAAATTTTTAAAAAGAGTAGTGAAAATTGGTTTTAAAAAATTTTCTTTTGCGGTATTCGTTGGTAACGTTAGGGGGCCTTTCAAGAATTCAATTTTGACAAATCGTGTGAGGATGAATGCAAATTCAAATGTTGATTTGATACCATATTGTAGGGTAATGTTAAGGTTTTTCGGAAATCGCATTTTTACCGACAACTCAGTTATCGATAACTTAATCGAAATATGTCGAAGTCCAAATGAGACCTAGGTCCTTCTCCTTTCGTTTGATACCCATATTGTAGGGTAATATAAAGGCTTTTCGGCATTCGAATTTTGCCCGATAACTCAGTTATCGATAAATTTATTGAAATATATCGAGGTCCAAATGAAACCTGGGTCCTTCTCCTTTCGTTTGATACCCATATTGTAGGGTAATATTAACGTTTTTCGGCAATCGAATTATGACCTATAACTCAGTTATCGATAAATTTATCGAAATATATCGAAGTCCAAATGAGACCTGGGTCCTTATCCTTTCGTTTGATACCTATATTGTAGGGTAATATAAAGGCTTTCGGCGACCGAATTTTGACCGATAACTCAGTTGTTCATAAATTTATCGAAATATATCGAAGTCCAAATGAAACCTGGGTCCTTATCCTGTCGTTTGATACCCATATTGTAGGGTAATATAAAGGCTTTTCGGCATTCGAACTTTGACCGATAACTCAGCTGTTCATAAATTTATCGAAATATATCGAAGTCCAAATGAAACCTGGGTCCTTATCCTTTCGTTTGATACCTATATTGTAGGGAATATAAAGGCTTTCGGCGACCGAATTTTGACCGATAACTCAGTTGTTCATAAATTTATCGAAATATATCGAAGTCCAAATGAAACCTGGGTCCTTATCCTGTCGTTTGATACCAATATTGTAGGGTAATATAAAGGCTTTCGGCGACCGAATTTTGACCGATAACTCAGTTGTTCATAAATTTATCGAAATATATCGAAGTCCAAATGAAACCTGGGTCCTTATCCTGTCGTTTGATACCAATATTGTAGGGTAATATAAAGGTTTTCGGCGACCGAATTTTGACCGATAACTCAGTTGTTCATAAATTTATCGAAATATATCGAAGTCCAAATGAGACCTGGGTCCTTCTAATTTCATTTGATACCCATATTGTAGGGTAATATAAAGGCTTTTCGGCATTCGAACTTTGACCGATAACTCAGTTGTTCATAAATTTATCGAAATATATCGAAGTCCAAATGAAACCTGGGTCCTTATCCTTTCGTTTGATACCTATATTGTAGGGTAATATTAAGGGTTTTCTGCAATCGCATTTTGACCTATAGCTCAGTTATCGATAACTTAAATATATCGAAGTACAAATGAGAGCTGGGTCCTTCTCCTTTCGTTTGATACCTATATTGTAGGGCAATATTGAGGTTTTTCGGCAATCGAATTTTTACAGATAACTCGGTTATCGAAAAATTTCATCAAAAACCGCCTTGTCGTTCTCAAGTGATTGAGTAACAGAAGCAAACGTCTGGGCATCCAAACATTGCTACATTCACATTTATAATATTAGTATGATAATTGCCTACTGAAGAATTTACCAAATTCGAATATTTTGAAAATTTTTAAAAAGAGTATTGAAAATTTGCGGTATTCGTTGGTAACGTTAGGGGGCCTTTCAAGAATTAAATTTTGACAAATTGTGTCAGGATGAATGCAAATTCAAATGTTGATTTGATACCATATTGTAGGGTAATATTAAGGTTTTTCGGCAATCGAATTTTGCCCGATAACTCAGTTATCGATAAATTTATTGAAATATATCGAGGTCCAAATGAAACCTGGGTCCTTCTCCTTTCGTTTGATACCCATATTGTAGGGTAATATTAACGTTTTTCGGCAATCGAATTATGACCTATAACTCAGTTATCGATAAATTTATCGAAATATATCGAAGTCCAAATGAGACCTGGGTCCTTATCCTTTCGTTTGATACCTATATTGTAGGGTAATATAAAGGCTTTCGGCGACCGAATTTTGACCGATAACTCAGTTGTTCATAAATTTATCGAAATATATCGAAGTCCAAATGAAACCTGGGTCCTTATCCTGTCGTTTGATACCCATATTGTAGGGTAATATAAAGGCTTTTCGGCATTCGAACTTTGACCTATAACTCAGCTGTTCATAAATTTATCGAAATATATCGAAGTCCAAATGAAACCTGGGTCCTTATCCTTTCGTTTGATACCTATATTGTAGGGAATATAAAGGCTTTCGGCGACCGAATTTTGACCGATAACTCAGTTGTTCATAAATTTATCGAAATATATCGAAGTCCAAATGAAACCTGGGTCCTTATCCTGTCGTTTGATACCAATATTGTAGGGTAATATAAAGGCTTTCGGCGACCGAATTTTGACCGATAACTCAGTTGTTCATAAATTTATCGAAATATATCGAAGTCCAAATGAGACCTGGGTCCTTATCCTTTCGTTTGATACCTATATTGTAGGGTAATATAAAGGCTTTCGGCGACCGAATTTTGACCGATAACTCAGTTGTTCATAAATTTATCGAAATATATCGAAGTCCAAATGAGACCTGGGTCCTTCTAATTTCATTTGATACCCATATTGTAGGGTAATATAAAGGCTTTTCGGCATTCGAACTTTGACCGATAACTCAGTTGTTCATAAATTTATCGAAATATATCGAAGTCCAAATGAAACCTGGGTCCTTATCCTTTCGTTTGATACCCACATTGTAGGGTAATATAAAGGTTTTCGGCAACCGAATTTTGACCGATACCTCAGTTGCTCATAAATTTATCGAAATATATCGAAGTCCAAATGAAACCTGGGTCCTTATCCTTTCGTTTGATACCTATATTGTAGGGTAATATTAAGGGTTTTCTGCAATCGCATTTTGACCTATAGCTCAGTTATCGATAACTTAAATATATCGAAGTACAAATGAGACCTGGGTCCTTCTCCTTTCGTTTGATACCTATATTGTAGGGCAATATTGAGGTTTTTCGGCAATCGAATTTTTACAGATAACTCGGTTATCGAAAAATTTCATCAAACACCGCCTTGTCGTTCTCAAGTGATTGAGTAACAGAAGCAAACGTCTGGACATCCAAACATTGCTACATTCACATTTATAATATTAGTATGATAATTGCCTACTGAAGAATTTACCAAATTCGAATATTTTGAAAATTTTTAAAAAGAGTATTGAAAATTTGCGGTATTCGTTGGTAACGTTAGGGGGCCTTTCAAGAATTAAATTTTGACAAATTGTGTCAGGATGAATGCAAATTCAAATGTTGATTTGATACCATATTGTAGGGTAATATTAAGGTTTTTCGGCAATCGAATTTTGCCCGATAACTCAGTTATCGATAAATTTATTGAAATATATCGAGGTCCAAATGAAACCTGGGTCCTTCTCCTTTCGTTTGATACCCATATTGTAGGGTAATATTAACGTTTTTCGGCAATCGAATTATGACCGATAACTCAGTTATCGATAAATTTATAGAAATATATCGAGGTCCAAATGAAACCTGTGTCCTTCTCCTTTCGTTTGATACCCATATTGTAGGGCAATATTAAGGTTTTTCGGCAATCGAATTATGACCGATAACTCAGTTATCGATAAATTTATAGAAATATATCGAGGTCCAAATGAAACCTGTGTCCTTCTCCTTTCGTTTGATACCCATATTGTAGGGTAATATAAAGGTTTTCGGCAACCCAATTTTGACCGATAACTCAGTTGTTCATAAATTTATCGAAATATATCGAAGTCCAAATGAAACCTGGGTCCTTATCCTTTCGTTTGATACCTATATTGTAGGGTAGTATTAAGGTTTTTCGGCAATCGCATTTTGACCGATAGCTCAGTTATCGATGACTTAAATATATCGAAGTACAAATGAGACCTGGGTCCTTCTCCTTTCGTTTGATACCTATATTGTAGGGCAATATTGAGGTTTTTCGGTAATCGAATTTTTACAGATAACTCGGTTATCGATAAATTTATTGAAATATATCGAGGTCCAAATGAAACCTGGGTCCTTCTCCTTTCGTTTGATACCCATATTGTAGGGCAATATTAAGGTTTTTCGGCAATCGAATTATGACCGATAACTCAGTTATCGATAAATTTATAGAAATATATCGAGGTCCAAATGAAACCTGTGTCCTTCTCCTTTCGTTTGATACCCATATTGTAGGGTAATATAAAGGTTTTCGGCAACCCAATTTTGACCGATAACTCAGTTGGTCATAAATTTATCGAAATATATCGAAGTCCAAATGAGACCTGGGTCCTTCTAATTTCATTTGATACCCATATTGTAGGGAAATATAAAGGCTTTTCGGCATTCGAACTTTGACCGATAACTCAGTTTTTCATAAATTTATCGAAATATATCGAAGTCCAAATGAAACCTGGGTCCTTATCCTTTCGTTTGATACCTATATTGTATGGTAGTATTAAGGTTTTTCGGCAATCGCATTTTGACCGTTAGCTCAGTTATCGATGACTTAAATATATCGAAGTACAAATGAGACCTGGGTCCTTCTCCTTTCGTTTGATACCTATATTGTAGGGCAATATTGAGGTTTTTCGGTAATCGAATTTTTACAGGTAACTCGGTTATCGATAAATTTATAGAAATATATCGAGGTCCAAATGAAACCTGGGTCCTTCTCCTTTCGTTTGATACCCATATTCTAGAGTAATACAAAGGCTTTTCGGCAATCGAATTTTGACCGATAACTCAGTTATTCATAAATTTATCGAAATATATCGAAGTCCAAATGAATCGAATAACTCAGTTATCGATAAATTTATTGAAATATATCGAGGTCCAAATGAAACCTGGGTCCTTCTCCTTTCGTTTGATACCCATATTGTAGAGTAATATTAAGGTTTTTCGGCAATTGAATTATGACCGATAACTCAGTTATCGATAAATTTATAGAAATATATCGAGGTCCAAATGAAACCTGGGCCCTTCTCCTTTCGTTTGATATCCATATTGTAGGGTAATATAAAGGTTTTCAGCAACCGAATTTTGACCGATAACTCAGTTGGTCATAAATTTATCGAAATATATCGAAGTCCAAATGAAACCTGGGTCCTTCTCCTTTCGTTTGATACCCATATTCTAGAGTAATACAAAGGCTTTTCGGCAATCGAATTTTGACCGATAACTCAGTTATTCATAAATTTATCGAAATATATCGAAGTCCAAATGAGACCTGGGTCCTTCTAATTTCATTTGATACCCATATTGTAGGGTAATATAAAGGCTTTTCGGCATTCGAACTTTGACCGATAACTCAGTTGTTCATAAATTTATCGAAATATATCGAAGTCCAAATGAGACCTGGGTCCTTCTCCTTTCGTTTGATACCCACATTGTAGGGTAATATAAAGGTTTTATGCAACCGATTTTTGACCGATACCTCAGTTGCTCATAAATTTATCGAAATATATCGAAGTCCAAATGAAACCTGGGTCCTTCTCCTTTCGTTTCATACCTATATTGTAGGGTAATATAATGGTTTTCGGCGACCGAATTTTGACCGATAACTCAGTTGTTCATAAATTTATCGAAATATATCGAAGTCCAAATGAAACCTGCGTCCTTATCCTTTCGTTTCATACCTATATTGTAGGGTAATATTAAGGTTTTTCTGCAATCGCATTTTGACCGATAGCTCAGTTATCGATAACTTAAATATATCGAAGTACAAATGAAACCTGGGTCCTTCTCCTTTCGTTTGATACCCACATTGTAGGGTAATATAAAGGTTTTCGGCAACCGAATTTTGACCGATACCTCAGTTGCTCATAAATTTATCGAAATATATCGAAGTCCAAATGAAACCTGGGTCCTTATCCTTTCGTTTGATACCTATATTGTAGGGTAATATTAAGGTTTTTCTGCAATCGCATTTTGACCTATAGCTCAGTTATCGATAACTTAAATATATCGAAGTACAAATGAGACCTGGGTCCTTCTCCTTTCGTTTGATACCTATATTGTAGGGCAATATTGAGGTTTTTCGGTAATCGAATTTTTACAGATAACTCGGTTATCGATAAATTTATAGAAATATATCGAGGTCCAAATGAAACCTATGTCCTTCTCCTTTCGTTTGATACCCAGATTGTAGGGTAATATAAAGGCTTTTCGGCAATCGAATTTTGACCGATAACTCAGTTGTTCATAAATTTATCGATATATATCGTAGTCCAAATGAAACCTGGGTCCTTCTCCTTTCGTCTGATACCTATATTGTAGGGCAATATTGAGGTTTTTCGGCAATTGAATTATGACCGATAACTCAGTTATCGATAAATTTATAGAAATATATCGAGGTCCAAATGAAACCTGGGCCCTTCTCCTTTCGTTTGATACCTATATTGTAGGCTAATATAAAGGTTTTCAGCAACCGAATTTTGGCCGATAACTCAGTTGGTCATAAATTTATCGAAATATATCGAAGTCCAAATGAAACCTGGGTCCTTCTCCTTTCGTTTGATACCCATATTGTAGGGTAATATTAACGTTTTTCGGCAATCGAATTATGACCGATAACTCAGTTATCGATAAATTTATCGAAATATGTCGAAGTCCAAATGAGACCTGGGTCCTTCTTATTTCATTTGATACCCATATTGTAGGGTAATATAAAGGCTTTTCGGCATTCGAACTTTGACCGATAACTCAGCTGTTCATAAATTTATCGAAATATATCGAAGTCCAAATGAGACCTGCGTCCTTCTTGTTTCATTTGATACCTAAATTGTAGGGAATATAAAGGCTTTCGGCGACCGAATTTTGACCGATAACTCAGTTGTTCATAAATTTATCGAAATATATCGAAGTCCAAATGAAACCTGGGTCCTTATCCTGTCGTTTGATACCCATATTGTAGGGTAATATAAAGGCTTTTCGGCATTCGAACTTTGACCGATAACTCAGCTGTTCATAAATTTATCGAAATATATCGAAGTCCAAATGAAACCTGGGTCCTTATCCTTTCGTTTGATACCTATATTGTAGGGAATATAAAGGCTTTCGGCGACCGAATTTTGACCGATAACTCAGTTGTTCATAAATTTATCGAAATATATCGAAGTCCAAATGAAACCTGGGTCCTTATCCTGTCGTTTGATACCAATATTGTAGGGTAATATAAAGGCTTTCGGCGACCGAATTTTGACCGATAACTCAGTTGTTCATAAATTTATCGAAATATATCGAAGTCCAAATGAAACCTGGGTCCTTATCCTGTCGTTTGATACCAATATTGTAGGGTAATATAAAGGTTTTCGGCGACCGAATTTTGACCGATAACTCAGTTGTTCATAAATTTATCGAAATATATCGAAGTCCAAATGAGACCTGGGTCCTTCTAATTTCATTTGATACCCATATTGTAGGGTAATATAAAGGCTTTTCGGCATTCGAACTTTGACCGATAACTCAGTTGTTCATAAATTTATCGAAATATATCGAAGTCCAAATGAAACCTGGGTCCTTATCCTTTCGTTTGATACCCACACTGTAGGGTAATATAAAGGTTTTCGGCAACCGAATTTTGACCGATACCTCAGTTGCTCATAAATTTATCGAAATATATCGAAGTCCAAATGAAACCTGGGTCCTTATCCTTTCGTTTGATACCTATATTGTAGGGTAATATTAAGGGTTTTCTGCAATCGCATTTTGACCTATAGCTCAGTTATCGATAACTTAAATAAGTACAAATGAGACCTGGGTCCTTCTCCTTTCGTTTGATACCTATATTGTAGGGCAATATTGAGGTTTTTCGGCAATCGAATTTTTACAGATAACTCGGTTATCGAAAAATTTCATCAAAAACCTCCTTGTCGTTCTCAAGTGATTGAGTAACAGAAGCAAACGTCTGGGCATCCAAACATTGCTACATTCACATTTATAATATTAGTATGATAATTGCCTACTGAAGAATTTACCAAATTCGAATATTTTGAAAATTTTTAAAAAGAGTATTGAAAATTTGCGGTATTCGGTGGTAACGTTAGGGGGCCTTTCAAGAATTAAATTTTGACAAATTGTGTCAGGATGAATGCAAATTCAAATGTTGATTTGATACCATATTGTAGGGTAATATTAAGGTTTTTCGGCAATCGAATTTTGCCCGATAACTCAGTTATCGATAAATTTATTGAAATATATCGAGGTCCAAATGAAACCTGGGTCCTTCTCCTTTCGTTTGATACCCATATTGTAGGGTAATATTAACGTTTTTCGGCAATCGAATTATGACCTATAACTCAGTTATCGATAAATTTATCGAAATATATCGAAGTCCAAATGAGACCTGGGTCCTTATCCTTTCGTTTGATACCTATATTGTAGGGTAATATAAAGGCTTTCGGCGACCGAATTTTGACCGATAACTCAGTTGTTCATAAATTTATCGAAATATATCGAAGTCCAAATGAAACCTGGGTCCTTATCCTGTCGTTTGATACCCATATTGTAGGGTAATATAAAGGCTTTTCGGCATTCGAACTTTGACCTATAACTCAGCTGTTCATAAATTTATCGAAATATATCGAAGTCCAAATGAAACCTGGGTCCTTATCCTTTCGTTTGATACCTATATTGTAGGGAATATAAAGGCTTTCGGCGACCGAATTTTGACCGATAACTCAGTTGTTCATAAATTTATCGAAATATATCGAAGTCCAAATGAAACCTGGGTCCTTATCCTGTCGTTTGATACCAATATTGTAGGGTAATATAAAGGCTTTCGGCGACCGAATTTTGACCGATAACTCAGTTGTTCATAAATTTATCGAAATATATCGAAGTCCAAATGAGACCTGGGTCCTTATCCTTTCGTTTGATACCCACATTGTAGGGTAATATAAAGGTTTTCGGCAACCGAATTTTGACCGATACCTCAGTTGCTCATAAATTTATCGAAATATATCGAAGTCCAAATGAAACCTGGGTCCTTATCCTTTCGTTTGATACCTATATTGTAGGGTAATATTAAGGGTTTTCTGCAATCGCATTTTGACCTATAGCTCAGTTATCGATAACTTAAATATATCGAAGTACAAATGAGACCTGGGTCCTTCTCCTTTCGTTTGATACCTATATTGTAGGGCAATATTGAGGTTTTTCGGCAATCGAATTTTTACAGATAACTCGGTTATCGAAAAATTTCATCAAAAACCGCCTTGTCGTTCTCAAGTGATTGAGTAACAGAAGCAAACGTCTGGACATCCAAACATTGCTACATTCACATTTATAATATTAGTATGATAATTGCCTACTGAAGAATTTACCAAATTCGAATATTTTGAAAATTTTTAAAAAGAGTATTGAAAATTTGCGGTATTCGTTGGTAACGTTAGGGGGCCTTTCAAGAATTAAATTTTGACAAATTGTGTCAGGATGAATGCAAATTCAAATGTTGATTTGATACCATATTGTAGGGTAATATTAAGGTTTTTCGGCAATCGAATTTTGCCCGATAACTCAGTTATCGATAAATTTATTGAAATATATCGAGGTCCAAATGAAACCTGGGTCCTTCTCCTTTCGTTTGATACCCATATTGTAGGGTAATATTAACGTTTTTCGGCAATCGAATTATGACCGATAACTCAGTTATCGATAAATTTATAGAAATATATCGAGGTCCAAATGAAACCTGTGTCCTTCTCCTTTCGTTTGATACCCATATTGTAGGGCAATATTAAGGTTTTTCGGCAATCGAATTATGACCGATAACTCAGTTATCGATAAATTTATAGAAATATATCGAGGTCCAAATGAAACCTGTGTCCTTCTCCTTTCGTTTGATACCCATATTGTAGGGTAATATAAAGGTTTTCGGCAACCCAATTTTGACCGATAACTCAGTTGTTCATAAATTTATCGAAATATATCGAAGTCCAAATGAAACCTGGGTCCTTATCCTTTCGTTTGATACCTATATTGTAGGGTAGTATTAAGGTTTTTCGGCAATCGCATTTTGACCGATAGCTCAGTTATCGATGACTTAAATATATCGAAGTACAAATGAGACCTGGGTCCTTCTCCTTTCGTTTGATACCTATATTGTAGGGCAATATTGAGGTTTTTCGGTAATCGAATTTTTACAGATAACTCGGTTATCGATAAATTTATTGAAATATATCGAGGTCCAAATGAAACCTGGGTCCTTCTCCTTTCGTTTGATACCCATATTGTAGGGCAATATTAAGGTTTTTCGGCAATCGAATTATGACCGATAACTCAGTTATCGATAAATTTATAGAAATATATCGAGGTCCAAATGAAACCTGTGTCCTTCTCCTTTCGTTTGATACCCATATTGTAGGGTAATATAAAGGTTTTCGGCAACCCAATTTTGACCGATAACTCAGTTGTTCATAAATTTATCGAAATATATCGAAGTCCAAATGAGACCTGGGTCCTTCTAATTTCATTTGATACCCATATTGTAGGGAAATATAAAGGCTTTTCGGCATTCGAACTTTGACCGATAACTCAGTTTTTCATAAATTTATCGAAATATATCGAAGTCCAAATGAAACCTGGGTCCTTATCCTTTCGTTTGATACCTATATTGTATGGTAGTATTAAGGTTTTTCGGCAATCGCATTTTGACCGTTAGCTCAGTTATCGATGACTTAAATATATCGAAGTACAAATGAGACCTGGGTCCTTCTCCTTTCGTTTGATACCTATATTGTAGGGCAATATTGAGGTTTTTCGGTAATAGAATTTTTACAGGTAACTCGGTTATCGATAAATTTATAGAAATATATCGAGGTCCAAATGAAACCTGGGTCCTTCTCCTTTCGTTTGATACCCATATTCTAGAGTAATACAAAGGCTTTTCGGCAATCGAATTTTGACCGATAACTCAGTTATTCATAAATTTATCGAAATATATCGAAGTCCAAATGAATCGAATAACTCAGTTATCGATAAATTTATTGAAATATATCGAGGTCCAAATGAAACCTGGGTCCTTCTCCTTTCGTTTGATACCCATATTGTAGAGTAATATTAAGGTTTTTCGGCAATTGAATTATGACCGATAACTCAGTTATCGATAAATTTATAGAAATATATCGAGGTCCAAATGAAACCTGGGCCCTTCTCCTTTCGTTTGATATCCATATTGTAGGGTAATATAAAGGTTTTCAGCAACCGAATTTTGACCGATAACTCAGTTGGTCATAAATTTATCGAAATATATCGAAGTCCAAATGAAACCTGGGTCCTTCTCCTTTCGTTTGATACCCATATTCTAGAGTAATACAAAGGCTTTTCGGCAATCGAATTTTGACCGATAACTCAGTTATTCATAAATTTATCGAAATATATCGAAGTCCAAATGAGACCTGGGTCCTTCTAATTTCATTTGATACCCATATTGTAGGGTAATATAAAGGCTTTTCGGCATTCGAACTTTGACCGATAACTCAGTTGTTCATAAATTTATCGAAATATATCGAAGTCCAAATGAAACCTGGGTCCTTCTCCTTTCGTTTCATACCTATATTGTAGGGTAATATAAAGGTTTTCGGCGACCGAATTTTGACCGATAACTCAGTTGTTCATAAATTTATCGAAATATATCGAAGTCCAAATGAAACCTGGGTCCTTCTCCTTTCGTTTCATACCTATATTGTAGGGTAATATAAAGGTTTTCGGCGACCGAATTTTGACCGATAACTCAGTTGTTCATAAATTTATCGAAATATATCGAAGTCCAAATGAGACCTGGGTCCTTCTCCTTTCGTTTGATACCCACATTGTAGGGTAATATAAAGGTTTTATGCAACCGAATTTTGACCGATACCTCAGTTGCTCATAAATTTATCGAAATATATCGAAGTCCAAATGAAACCTGGGTCCTTCTCCTTTCGTTTCATACCTATATTGTAGGGTAATATAATGGTTTTCGGCGACCGAATTTTGACCGATAACTCAGTTGTTCATAAATTTATCGAAATATATCGAAGTCCAAATGAAACCTGCGTCCTTATCCTTTCGTTTCATACCTATATTGTAGGGTAATATTAAGGTTTTTCTGCAATCGCATTTTGACCTATAGCTCAGTTATCGATAACTTAAATATATCGAAGTACAAATGAAACCTGGGTCCTTCTCCTTTCGTTTGATACCCACATTGTAGGGTAATATAAAGGTTTTCGGCAACCGAATTTTGACCGATACCTCAGTTGCTCATAAATTTATCGAAATATATCGAAGTCCAAATGAAACCTGGGTCCTTATCCTTTCGTTTGATACCTATATTGTAGGGTAATATTAAGGTTTTTCTGCAATCGCATTTTGACCTATAGCTCAGTTATCGATAACTTAAATATATCGAAGTACAAATGAGACCTGGGTCCTTCTCCTTTCGTTTGATACCTATATTGTAGGGCAATATTGAGGTTTTTCGGTAATCGAATTTTTACAGATAACTCGGTTATCGATAAATTTATAGAAATATATCGAGGTCCAAATGAAACCTATGTCCTTCTCCTTTCGTTTGATACCCAGATTGTAGGGTAATATAAAGGCTTTTCGGCAATCGAATTTTGACCGATAACTCAGTTGTTCATAAATTTATCGAAATATATCGTAGTCCAAATGAAACCTGGGTCCTTCTCCTTTCGTCTGATACCTATATTGTAGGGCAATATTGAGGTTTTTCGGCAATTGAATTATGACCGATAACTCAGTTATCGATAAATTTATAGAAATATATCGAGGTCCAAATGAAACCTGGGCCCTTCTCCTTTCGTTTGATACCTATATTGTAGGCTAATATAAAGGTTTTCAGCAACCGAATTTTGGCCGATAACTCAGTTGGTCATAAATTTATCGAAATATATCGAAGTCCAAATGAAACCTGGGTCATTCTCCTTTCGTTTGATACCAATATTGTAGGGTAATATTAACGTTTTTCGGCAATCGAATTATGACCGATAACTCAGTTATCGATAAATTTATCGAAATATGTCGAAGTCCAAATGAGACCTGGGTCCTTCTTATTTCATTTGATACCCATATTGTAGGGTAATATAAAGGCTTTTCGGCATTCGAACTTTGACCGATAACTCAGCTGTTCATAAATTTATCGAAATATATCGAAGTCCAAATGAGACCTGGGTCCTTCTTGTTTCATTTGATACCCATATTGTAGGGTAATATAAAGGCTTTTCGGCATTCGAATTTTGCCCGATAACTCAGTTATCGATAAATTTATTGAAATATATCGAGGTCCAAATGAAACCTGGGTCCTTCTCCTTTCGTTTGATACCCATATTGTAGGGTAATATTAACGTTTTTCGGCAATCGAATTATGACCGATAACTCAGTTATCGATAAATTTATCGAAATATATCGAAGTCCAAATGAGACCTGGGTCCTTCTTATTTCATTTGATACCCATATTGTAGGGTAATATAAAGGCTTTTCGGCATTCGAACTTTGACCGATAACTCAGCTGTTCATAAATTTATCGAAATATATCGAAGTCCAAATGAAACCTGGGTCCTTATCCTTTCGTTTGATACCTATATTGTAGGGTAATATAAAGGCTTTCGGCGACCGAATTTTGACCGATAACTCAGTTGTTCATAAATTTATCGAAATATATCGAAGTCCAAATGAAACCTGGGTCCTTATCCTGTCGTTTGATACCAATATTGTAGGGTAATATAAAGGTTTTCGGCGACCGAATTTTGACCGATAACTCAGTTGTTCATAAATTTATCGAAATATATCGAAGTCCAAATGAGACCTGAGTCCTTCTAATTTCATTTGATACCCATATTGTAGGGTAATATAAAGGCTTTTCGGCATTCGAACTTTGACCGATAACTCAGTTGTTCATTAATTTATCGAAATATATCGAAGTCCAAATGAAACCTGGGTCCTTATCCTTTCGTTTGATACCCACATTGTAGGGTAATATAAAGGTTTTCGGCAACCGAATTTTGACCGATACCTCAGTTGCTCATAAATTTATCGAAATATATCGAAGTCCAAATGAAACCTGGGTCCTTATCCTTTCGTTTGATACCTATATTGTAGGGTAATATTAAGGGTTTTCTGCAATCGCATTCTGACCTATAGCTCAGTTATCGATAAATTAAATATATCGAAGTACAAATGAGACCTGGGTCCTTCTCCTTTCGTTTGATACCTATATTGTAGGGCAATATTGAGGTTTTTCGGCAATCGAATTTTGACCGATACCTCAGTTGCTCATAAATTTATCGAAATATATCGAAGTCCAAATGAAACCTGGGTCCTTATCCTTTCGTTTGATACCTATATTGTAGGGTAATATTAAGGTTTTTCTGCAATCGCATTTTGACCGATAGCTCAGTTATCGATAACTTAAATATATCGAAGTACAAAGGAAACCTGGGTCCTTCTCCTTTCGTTTGATACCCACATTGTAGGGTAATATAAAGGTTTTCGGCATTCGAACTTTGACCGATAACTCAGCTGTTCATAAATTTATCGAAATATATCGAAGTCCAAATGAAACCTGGGTCCTTATCCTTTCGTTTGATACCTATATTGTAGGGTAATATAAAGGCTTTCGGCGACCGAATTTTGACCGATAACTCAGTTGTTCATAAATTTATCGAAATATATCGAAGTCCAAATGAATCCTGGGTCCTTATCCTGTCGTTTGATACCAATATTGTAGGGTAATATAAAGGTTTTCGGCGACCGAATTTTGACCGATAACTCAGTTGTTCATAAATTTATCGAAATATATCGAAGTCCAAATGAGACCTGAGTCCTTCTAATTTCATTTGATACCCATATTGTAGGGTAATATAAAGGCTTTTCGGCATTCGAACTTTGACCGATAACTCAGTTGTTCATTAATTTATCGAAATATATCGAAGTCCAAATGAAACCTGGGTCCTTATCCTTTCGTTTGATACCCACATTGTAGGGTAATATAAAGGTTTTCGGCAACCGAATTTTGACCGATACCTCAGTTGCTCATAAATTTATCGAAATATATCGAAGTCCAAATGAAACCTGGGTCCTTATCCTTTCGTTTGATACCTATATTGTAGGGTAATATTAAGATTTTTCCGCAATCGCATTTTGACCTATAGCTCAGTTATCGATAACTTAAATATATCGAAGTACAAATGAGACCTGGGTCCTTCTCCTTTCGTTTGATACCTATATTGTAGGGCAATATTGAGGTTTTTCGGTAATCGAATTTTTACTGATAACTCGGTTATCGATAAATTTATGGAAATATATCGAGGTCCAAATGAAACCTATGTCCTTCTCCTTTCGTTTGATACCCAGATTGTAGGGTAATATAAAGGCTTTTCGGCAATCGAATTTTGACCGATAACTCAGTTATCGATAAATTTATAGATATATATCGAGGTCCAAATGAAACCTGGGCCCTTCTCCTTTCGTTTGATACCTATATTGTAGGCTAATATAAAGGTTTTCAGCAACCGAATTTTGGCCGATAACTCAGTTGGTCATAAATTTATCGAAGTCCAAATGAAACCTGGGTCCTTCTCCTTTCGTTTGATACCCATATTGTAGGGTAATATAAAGGCTTTTCGGCATTCGAACTTTGACCGATAACTCAGCTGTTCATAAATTTATCGAAATATATCGAAGTCCAAATGAGACCTGGGTGCTTCTTATTTCATTTGATACCCATATTGTAGGGTAATATAAAGGCTTTTCGGCATTCGAACTTTGACCGATAACTCAGCTGTTCATAAATTTATCGAAATATATCGAAGTCCAAATGAGACCTGGGTCCTTCTTATTTCATTTGATACCCATATTGTAGGGTAATATAAAGGCTTTTCGGCATTCGAATTTTGCCCGATAACTCAGTTATCGATAAATTTATTGAAATATATCGAGGTCCAAATGAAACCTGGGTCCTTCTCCTTTCGTTTGATACCCATATTGTAGGGTAATATTAACGTTTTTCGGCAATCGATTTATGACCGATAACTCAGTTATCGATAAATTTATCGAAATATATCGAAGTCCAAATGAGACCTGGGTCCTTATTATTTCATTTGATACCCATATTGTAGGGTAATATAAAGGCTTTTCGGCATTCGAACTTTGACCGATAACTCAGTTGTTCATTAATTTATCGAAATATATCGAAGTCCAAATGAAACCTGGGTCCTTATCCTTTCGTTTGATACCCACATTGTAGGGTAATATAAAGGTTTTCGGCAACCGAATTTTGACCGATACCTCAGTTGCTCATAAATTTATCGAAATATATCGAAGCCCAAATGAAACCTGGGTCCTTATCCTTTCGTTTGATACCTATATTGTAGGGTAATATTAAGGGTTTTCTGCAATCGCATTTTGACCTATAGCTCAGTTATCGATAACTTAAATATATCGAAGTACAAATGAGACCTGGGTCCTTCTCCTTTCGTTTGATACCTATATTGTAGGGCAATATTGAGGTTTTTCGGCAATCGAATTTTTACAGATAACTCGGTTATCGAAAAATTTCATCAACAGAAGCAAACGTCTGGACATCCAAACATTGCTACATTCACATTTATAATATTAGTATGATAATTGCCTACTGAAGAATTTACCAAATTCGAATATTTTGCAAATTTTTAAAAAGAGTATTGAAAATTGGTTTTAAAAAATGTTCCTTTGCGGTATTCGTTGGTAACGTTAGGGGCCTTTCAAGAATTAAATTTTGACAAATTGTGTCAGGATGAATGCAAATTCAAATGTTGATTTGATACCATATTGTAGGGTAATATTAAGGTTTTTCGGCAATCGACTTTTGACCGATAACTCAGTTATCGATAAATTTATAGAAATATATCGAGGTCGAAATGAAACCTATATGCGAAATATCATAAGTATAGGTCAAGTAGTCTCAGAGCTATAGATCAAGTATCCTCAGAATTATATGGGGGAAAAAAAATCGCCAATCGCATTTTTACCGATAACCCATAATGTAGGCTAATATTAAGGTTTTTCTGCAATCCAATTTTGACCGATAACTCAGTTATCGATAAATTTATCGAAATATATCGGAGTCCAAATGCAACCTGGGTCTTCTCCTTTCGTTTGATACCTATATTGTAGGGTAATATGAAGGTTTTTCGGCAATTGCATTTTGACCGATAGCCCAGTTATCGATGACTTAAATATATCGAAGTACAAATGAGATCTGGGTCCTTCTCCTTTCGTTTGATACCCATATTGTAGGGTAATATAAAGGTTTTCGGCAACCTAATTTTGACCGGTAACTCAGTTGTTCATAAATTTATCGAGATATATCGAAGTCCAAATGAAACCTGGGTCCTTCTCCTTTCGTTTGATACCCATATTGTAGGGTAATATTAATGTTTTTCGGCAATCGAACTATGACCGATAACTCAGTTGTTCATATATCGAAGTCCAAATGAGACCTGGGTCCTTCTACTTTCGTTTGATACCCATATTGCAGGGTAAGATAAAGGCTTTTCGACAATCGAATTTTGACCGATAACTCAGTTGTTCATAAATTTATCGAAATATATCGAAGTCCAAATGAAACCTGGGTCCTTATCCTTTCGTTTGATACCTATATTGTAGGGTAATATGAAGGTTTTTCGGCAATTGCATTTTGACCGATAGCTCAGTTATCGATGACTTAAATATATCGAAGTACAAATGAGATCTGGGTCCTTCTCCTTTCGTTTGATACCTATATTGTAGGGCAATATGGAGGTTTTTCGGTAATCGAATTTTTACAGATAACTCGGTTATCGATAAATTTATAGAAATATGTCGAGGTCCAAATGAAACCTGGGTCCTTCTCCTTACGTTTGATACCCATATTGTAGGGTAATATAAAGGATTTTCGGCAATCGAATTTTTACCGATAACTCAGTTGTTCATAAATTTATCGAAATATATCGAAGTCCAAATGAAACCTGGGGCCATCCCATACATATATGCTAACCCCGTTCTCAAGTGATTGAGTAACAGAAGCAAACGTCTGGACATCCAAACATCTCTACGTTCACATTTATAATATTAGTATGATTATTGCCTACTGAAGAATTTTCCAAATTCGAATATTTTTAAAACTTTTAAAAAGAGTATTGAAAATTGGTTTTTAAAAATTTTCTTTTGCGTTATTCGTTGGTAACGTTAGGGGGCCTTTCAAGAATTCAATTTTGACAAATTGTGCCAGGATGAATGCAAATTCAAATGTTGATTTGATACCATATTGTAGGATAATATTAAGGTTTATCGGCAATCGACTTTTGACCGATAACTCAGTTATCGATAAATTTATCGAAATATATCGAGGTCCAAATGAAACCTGGGTCGTTCTCCTTTCGTTTGATAAATATATTGTAGAGTAATATTAAGGTTTTTCGGCAATCGCATTTTGACCGATAACTCAGTTGCCGATAAATTTATCGAAATATATCGATGTCCAAATGAATCAAATTATGACCGATAACTCAGTTATCGATAAATTTATAGAAATATATCGAGGTCCAAGTGAAACCTGGGGCCTATATGCGAAATATCATAAGTATAGGTCAAGTAGTATCAGAGTTATAGGCCAAGTATCCTTCAGAATTATATGGGAAACGAAAAATCGACAATCGCATTTTTACCGATAACCCATAATGTAGGCTAACATTAAGGTTTTTCGGCAATCGAATTTTGACCGATAACTCAGTTATCGATAAATTTATGAAAATATATCGAGGTCCAAATGAAACCTGGGTTCTTCTCCTTTCGTTTGATACCCATATTGTAGGGTAATATAAAGGTTTTTCGGCAATCGAATTTGGACCGATAACTCAGTTATAGATAAATTTATTGAAATATATCGAAGTCGAAATGAGATCTGGGTCCTTCTAATTTCATTTGATACCCATATTGTAGGGTAATATAAAGGCTTTTCGACATTCGAAGTTTGACCGATAACTCAGTTGTTCATAAATTTATAGAAATATATCGAGGTCCAAATGAAACCTGGGTCCTTATCCTTTCGTTTGATACCCATATTGTAGGGTAATATAAAGGTTTTCGGCAACCTAATTTTGACCGGTAACTCAGTTGTTCATAAATTTATCGAGATATATCGAAGTCCAAATGAAACCTGGGTCCTTCTCCTTTCGTTTGATACCCATATTGTAGGGTAATATTAATGTTTTTCGGCAATCGAATTATGACCGATAACTCAGTTGTTCATATATCGAGTCCAAATGAGACCTGGGTCCTTCTACTTTCGTTTGATACCCATATTGCAGGGTAAGATAAAGGCTTTTCGACAATCGAATTTTGACCGATAACTCAGTTGTTCATAAATTTATCGAAATATATCGAAGTCCAAATGAAACCTGGGGCCATCCCATACCTATATGCCAACCCCCAAAATTAAGAAAAAAGCCTATAACTCCTTCCAGACTATATACTTCGGGACACTTCACTGGACTCACCTTTGCACTCACTACCGTACTTTAAATAAATAAAACAAATTAATTTGGTTTTAACCAGGGCTGAAAAATAACGTTATTTTTATTAATAAACGAAAAAAACTTTTGATTTCGTTTTGTTTTTCAATAATAATAACGTTAAAAGCTCAACAAAAAAATATATCGTTGCGTTGAAAATCAAAAAATAATTATCAAAATAAATTTCGTTTCGGTTTTTATCAAAACAATTCACAAAAAATATTTGAATATTTCAAAATAATATTGGTTAAGATGGGTCACAAAAGAAAGGGGAAATCAGTGCGGTCGTGCTTTAATTTTGTAATTGCAAAAGACCACAAAAAAAAGCCGTTTGTTGCTAAAGCACAAAAAACATTTTCTTGCGCTCTCAGAACAGAATCCACCAAAAGCCGCAGAGGTGGTTTAAAAAAAAAAATTAGAAACATGACTTTTCGATGGAGCCTAATGTAGATGCGCCCATTTGGTACTTAGTAACTATGTTTTTTTGTTGTGTTCCTTGATTTATTAATTTTTGTACTTGACAAATAAATTCAAATAATGTGGATTTCCGACCCTGCCTAATTTGCAAAATGAATAAACGATAACGAAAAAAATATGTTTGTTATTTTTTTATTTGATATTCAACGAAAAACTTTTTTTTTTGATAATTATCAAAACGAAATATATTTTTGATACTTTTTTTTTGATATTTAACAAAACGAAATTTTTTTGTTTATATCGTTGTGCAGCCCTGGTTTTAACTCGTAAATATCTATATTTTGGCTCCGGCGCTAAGTGACCGTTTTGCTCGAGATTTGCGAAATTGTATTAATTCATTTGGCTCAGGTTCTGACGACCGTGTTTTGCCTAAATGTTCAAAATTGTTCTTTGGAAAGCGAGAGGGTTTGTATTTTTGGTGGCAGGGGCGGATTTACCTCGTAAGGCGCCCTGGGCAAACAATTCAAGGCGCGCCCCAATATTTCCAAAAAGGGTGTATGAATTAGCCCCCACCGGGCAAAATGACTTAAGCCCCACCAATGTCTCAGCGAATCTTTCCCCACCAAAAATGACAGAATCCCCACGAAGAAAAAATGAATTAAGCCCCACGAAAATGATTTTATCCCCACCAATCGAAATGAATTAAGCCCCCACCGGGCAAAATGACTTAAGCCCCACCAATGTCTCAGCGAATCTTTCCCCACCAAAAATGACAGAATCCCCACGAAAAAAAAGGAATTAATCCCCACGAAAATGATTTTAGCCCCACTTTACTTCATTTTTAATTCATTTTGCGTGCTTCAAACTTCAAGTTTTTTAATCAAAATTTTAACAAAAATTCAATTAAAAAGAAAAAAGTTAAGAATTAAATGAAAATATGAAAATGAGAGAAAAATAAAATAATTAAATAAAAATATGTAAATGTTCGTCTCTATGGTTTTTTCCTTTTAAGAAATGAAAGGAAAAATTCCCTTCTATTATTTTATAATTTACAAGATTATGGTTTCTACTTTTACGATATGTGCATTATTAGTGATTTTAACCTTTCGTAAAAGGAAAAATTCCCTTCTATTATTTTAGAATTTACAAAATTATGGTTTCTGCTTTTACGAAATGTGCACTATTAGTGATTTAAAATGAATTAAACCCCACGAAAATGATTTTATCCCCACCAATCAAAATGAATTAAGCCCCATCAAACGTGGGGGTTCTTACATGACAGAATGGAAAAGATTATTCAAAAACACCTGCCCCTTACTTTTTGGGAGGCAAAATCTGTAATCAATTGTTCAAAATTCAAAGAGAGAAGAATATCAGATTCAATACAAAGCAGTGCTAAACTGTTGAGTCGATCTTCAGTCATTTTGGAGCGAAGGTAATTTTTTGTTCTTTTCAAACAAGCAAAAGACCTTTCGATGTCAACGTTTGGATAAATTGTGTTCAAATCATCGGACCGAATCAGCTTCATAACATTCAGTGGAGATTTCGTCTTAATATTATTTTCTTTGCAATAAGCAAAAAAAATGGATGAATTCATCATCAGTTACTGGTTCCAAATCAGACGAGAACGTAGAAATCAGAGCCTTCGATTCCATTCTGATTTCTTCGTTAGAGGGCAATTCGCTCGCCTTGAGGATAATCATAAATTTTTTGTTGATTTTATCATATGACTTGCGTCTCTCTTCTAATTCCACAGTCAAATTATCCCAGAATATATCTGGGCTAAACTAGCTGTCGTTCAATTAACTTATGCGTTTTTACCTTTTAGGTTATGATCAACAACGGAGTCATTTTCTTTTCGAGGAGTTTGAAAAAAATAATCAAGTTTAGGGATTTTCGACAGTAAATCTTTGTCTTTCTGCACTTTCTCGGCTGTACGTTTTTTGTTGCTGCGCCGCTTCACTTTTTCATATTTGCACTCATTTCTATGTTCACTGACACTTTTTGATATTTTTAACTCGGAGCGACTTTTAAGATTACATAAAATGTACGCAGCGCATTGTATAGAGGCGCGAACTATTCAAATTAACCAGAAACAGAAAATATTCAGATCTTAGTTTCCTTTGAAAAAGTGAGATCGTTCTTTTCCCGAAAAAATACTTCAATGCCTACTTGATTTTTAAATTTAAAATTTCAATTAAATTTGAACCTTTCACGTCATTTACTGCACACAAGCTGCTAAAACTTTTAAGCCTAGCGGCCACCTCAACATTTGAATGATGGTTACCGCAGCAACGGAGGCAATCGAATATCGTCGGGTCACACGTACTTGTTGTCGGATCGCGTTGGTGAAAAGCAAAAAATTTCGGCTTTTTCGCTTGACAAGCGGTCTGTTTGATAGTGGCGCGTTGTAATAATCAAAAAAAAATTCTTTTTTGATAAATAAAAATAGATGTTTTCTTGTCTTAGTTTTGGCGCCCCTATTTAAACGGCGCCCTGGGCAGCTGCCCATGTTGCCCCTATGTAAATCCGTTTCTGTCTACAGAGTCAAATGATTATGTGCTTTCCAAAATTTTATTGTGGTTATTTGACCACTCTTGCCTTTTCAATGGCTTCAATGTTAGCATACCCGCGGGTAAAAGCTGAAATACATATACATACATACATATAAGTTTCCAAACATATTTAGTTTTTGTTGAAACTACTAAATCTGATCAATTATTTAATTTATTAAAGCCTAAACTTTACGTCCATGTGAAAGAAAACGCATTTTTTCAACCCACTTTAATATGCAACCCATTCGATTGCAAAATGCATATACATATGTACATACATAAGTATTATTTCTATTCTTAAAGCAGCACTGAAATGTTTGTAAGTATGTACTTGTTCAACGCCTCTGGATAAATGAGCGCTACGGTCCGGCAGAATTCGCAGCAGCCAGTTCAACACACCACATTTGACACAAAACAATGTAACAACACACATATGTATGTACATACACACCCAAAACACAACACAACACACCACACAAACTGTCACACATTGTTTACACTCATCACTTTTTGTACAAAAGTAAAGCCATAACACGCATCGACCCGCGCAATAAAGGAATTGTATTTGAATTTCTCCCGCGCTATTATTTTTTGGTATATTTTCCCGAGTAAGTAGTGCCGCAGATCCCCCGTGAGTTCGAGTGAGTGCCCCCAACCCACCTGTGAATTGAGTGCCCCCTAGGCCCCATGCCAAAGTACTTATGGTCCTTTTCGCCGTAAAGTAAGGCACCTGTGGAAAATAAAAAAATTTATTTACACGCCCACGAAAACAAAAAAAAAAAAATACAGTCCACACAAACAAACAAACAGGACTCAACAGGGAAAAAACATTTATTTCATATTTTTCAACACACAAAAACAAAGGTTGCTAACCACAAAATCAAAACTTATTATTTGTTGAGAAAACAATTAAAGTAAATTTGAACTGCGCCACCACACTACCCCCCCTTGGCAGAGTATTTGGCTACAAATCCAAAATTTCTCGAAATCGAACTTTTCTGCCGGATCGGGTAGCGTATTCTGGAACAGGTGCAGTTTTAGGAACAGGAACAGGCGCAATCGTTGAAACACGATCAGATGTAGAAATAGGGGTTGAAACAATATCATCTTGAACAATGAAGGCTGGTTTTACTCGATCAATTGAGACTTTAGTTGGTTCATTTCGAATTTTCAGTGTGACTGTTTTGTCATCGCGATCAATAATTTCATACGGGCCGGTGTATGGAGGCTGAAGTTCTTTAAGAAATGGTCCAACTTTAAGGAAAGGATGACTGCATTTCGATAATTCCTTGAAAACAAAAACTCCAGGTTGACAATGTCTTGATGCTGGAAGTGGACGTAAGCGTAACATAAATTCACGTAAGCTTGAAAGAAAGCTGCTGGTATCATCCGAAATTTTGTTACCAAGACTTGGAGAAAGAAATTCAAATGGTAAACGGATCGTTTCACCATAAACCATTTCAGAGGGGGTAGCCTTGATGTCTTCTTTAAAAGCTGCGCGAATTCCGAGTAGAACTAGCGGCAAAGCTTGAACCCAATCAATGTCGGAATGAGCCATGATTGCGGCTTTCAAATGACGATGTAATCGTTCGACTAAACCATTTGCAGCAGGATGCCAACTTGTAGTGAAATTATGCCGAATTCCGAATTGTATAACAAAATTTTTGAACAGATGCGAAAAAAATTGAGCTCCACGATCTGAGGTTATAATTTCAGGAACGCCAAAACGAGATATCCAACAATCCAAAAGTGCATGAGTCACAGTTCCTGCATTTATGTTCTGTAAAGGATATACTTCAGGCCATCGAGTGAAACGATCAATGACAGTCAAGCAATATCGAAAAGAACATGCAAATGGAAGTGGGCCAATCAGATCAATATGAATATGGAAAAATCTCTTTGTTGGAGTTTCAAAATTTCCAAGTGGAGCATGAACATGGCGTGAAATTTTTGACCGTTGACAATCACTAAAAGCACGAGCCTAATTTCGGCAGTCTTTCTTCATTGAAGGCCACACAAAACGATCACTGATTAATTTGAGCGAAGCATTGGCACCTGGATGGGTTAGGTTGTGTAGCTGATCAAAACCACAACGACGAAAAGGTGATGTAATGAAGGGTCGAGCTTTTCCTGTTGATGTATCACAAAACACAATAAGAGAGGAACCAGGAATCGGCACACGCTCGATACAGAGAGAAGAATTTTCTTGAATGATTCTCCTAAGTTCTTCGTCACCTTCCTGAGATTCAGCCAGCAACTTGTAATCCAGTGGTACAGAAACAGCTTCAATTCGCGACAGTGTATCAGCAACGACATTATCGGTTCCTTTGATGTGTTGGATGTCTGTTGAAAATTCTGCGATGAATGAAAGTTGTCTGAGTTGAGCTGGTGGAAGTTTTTCACGCTTTTGTTGACAAGCGTAGATTAATGGCTTATGATCGGTGTAGATCGTGAATGAATGTCCTTCTAAGAAATGACGAAAATGCTGTATTGCAGCGTAGATCGCAAGAAGTTCACGATAAAAATCAGGCCAAGAACATTCTTTCGAGGACATTTTCTTCGAAAAGCACGCAAGAGGTTGCCACACGCCATCAACCAGCTGTTGTAAACATGCTCCAACTGAATGGTTTGAAGCATCTGTAAACAAACCCAGAGACGCCCCAATGCGAGGACGAACTAGAAGTAAAGCAGAAGAGATGCAGTTTCTGCAGGTTATGAAAGCTTCCTCAAGCTCAGACGTCCAATTGATTGGTTGAGATCCTTTCAGGAGTGGGTTGCTGATTGCATTATTCAGTGGAGCCTCGTATTCAGAAGCATGAGGAATGAATCTGCGGTAAAGTTTAACATTCCAAGAAAACGTCGAAGGCCTTGCGCTGTTTTTGGTAATGGCAAGTCCTTGATAACCTGGATGCGCTCTTCTGGAGCTCGTATCCCGGCAGCAGAGATGGTATAACCAATAAACGGAACTTCAGCAACTCCAAAAGTACACTTTCTGACGTGGATCACCAATCCATATATTGTAAGACGTTCAAAAATGATTTTAAGATGACGTTCGTGCTCTTCTTTGGAACGAGAGAAAACGAGAATATCATCCATATACACGAAACAGAAATCTAAACTGCGCAAAACTTCATCCGTGAACCTTTGAAAGGCCTGGCCAGCGTAATAATCGCTGTTTTGGAAATGTCCTCTTCGGCTACAGGAATTTGTTTATACGCTTTAACGAGGTAAATTTTCGAAAATAGTGTACATACAACCATCAATAAAGTGAGTGACATCGTGAATGCGACGGACAGGATAACGATCGGGGATAGTTCGAGCATTCAATGCACGAAAATCTCCGCATGGACGCTAAGTTGAATCACTTTTCGGTGCCAAATGTAAAGGCGATGACCAAGAGCTCTCTGATGGACGGGTTGTACCAGCTTGTAACATGGCGTCGAATTCTTGTTTAGCAATTTTTAATTTTTCAGGATTTAAGCGTCGTACTTTGCTCGTCACCGGTGGTCCAGGAGTTGTACGTATGTGATGGACAGTCTCATGTTTAATATTTCGAGGTAAACCTGGTGGATGAGTAATTTCAGGAAATTGCGAAATGAGAAAAGCAAAAGAAGATGAATCCTGAACTGCTTTAATACTGCTCTGCGAGGAAGACTGAGATACTCCATGTATATGAAGACCAGTGGTTACGTCGACGATGCGTTTGGTACGACAATCCGGTAAAAGATGATAATGAGCGAGAAAATCAGATCCAATTATTGGTAGATCGACGTCACCGACGATAAATCTCCAAGGAAAATCACGACGAAGTCCTAAGTTGGGATTCAAAGATAGAAAACCGTACGTCTTGATCTTGCTTCCATTTGCAGCACATAAGTCGTAGTTGACAGGAGAACGACGATCTCGTAATAGACGTCGAGGAAAGCAACATAAGTCAGAATCAGTATCGGCGAGAAAGCGATGTTTAGATATCTTTTCAGTGACAATTAGGCGGCTACTGGTTGACAAGCAGTCAGATGCCGCACTTACAGACTGGTTTTGCCGTTTTCCGAATAATTACACGGCTCTATACATTTCTTGGCTTTGTCTTCAAATTTTTTGTGGTACCAACAAATTTGTTGGTTGGAGTTACCTCGATTTCGAGATTTGCTACGAGTTCGAGAGCTGCTGGAGGAACTATGGCAATGATGAGGACACGAACGAAAAGTAGACAATTCTGCCACTTGCTTTTGTAAATCAGCAATAGTATTTAGTAAGTTACTATCTATACTTTTATCGCTTAGCGTTGCATTTACAGAGAAAGTCGGTGTGCTCGGTGAGACCTCGACAATGTTGTCAGCAAGTTCTGGCAGATTGTCGAGCGGCAATTCAGATTGCGTCGCAAGGATAACCTGAACGTTGGACGGAAGGCGGTTAAGCCAAAGTTGGCGAAGAAGGTTATTCTGCACAATGGTTGGACCAGCGAGAGAGCGTAAATGATGGAGAAACTGCGGTGGTTTGCGTTCGCCGAGGTCTTCCTCACTGATAAGTTGACGAACTCCTTGTTCCTCAGACGCAGACAAACGAGCATTCAGTTTTGTGCGCAAAAATTTGTATGGGTTCAACGGAGGAGGATTTTCAATAACGTCCTCGATCTCCAATGCGACCCGAGCATCTAATTGCGAAACCACGTAATGAAACTTAGTTACCTCGTTTGTGATATCCGATAATGTAAACTGCGAGTCAGCTTGTGAAAACCATAACCTTGGTTTGTCAGACCAAAAAGGCGGATGTTTGACTGTAACACGGCGAACTGCAGAGTAATGATCAGCGACGTTAGCGGCATAATGAGTCTGCTGCTGTTGTTGTTGTTGTTGTGGTTGCAGTGGTGGTGGCTGCTGCTGTTGAAACTCTAATTGATAATTATGTTGTTGCTGCGCTTGTTGGCGTAATTCGTCAATTTGCCGTTGAAGATGCTCATTTTCCTCACGAAGGGTAACTAGCTGATCTTCGTCTCGAAGAATCTTTGTTTGAATGTGTAGTCGGGGTCACCAATATAGGAATAAAATAAATAATGGTTATTTGTTTCCAAACTTAAATGGAACGAAAATATTTCCTATTTTTTTTGAAAATCTATATTTTTCAATTTTTTATTTATTTTATATTTTTCAACACACAAAAACAAAGGTTGCTAGCCACAAAATCAAAACTTATTATTTGTTGAGAAAACAATTAAAGTAAATTTGAACTGCGCCGCCACATATTCACCCACCCCCCCTAGAAATCACATTGAGTTGTATCGTTGCTAATTTTCACATACATACCTTGATAAAAACCGTACACCTAAAATTTATTAACATATTTATACACATACATACGTACACATATATTCTCAGTGTAAAATTTTCAAAAAACCACTAGCGACAAAAAGACGGTATAAAATCTATATATACACTAATAAATCTCAGTTGTACCAACCTATTAAAAAGAAAAAAAGTTTCCTGTTTTCAATTTTACTTTGGACCCTACGAAAGAGTACAACAACATTGATATTGTTCAAAAATCAAACCAAACTACTGCTTAGTTTTTCGTGTTGTCAAGCACAAAAATCCCTCCAACAACAAGTAAAGATTAAAGTGTTCACTTGCAAATTTTTCCCGCAATACCCCCTCTGCTTGCATTCCCATATACATGAGTCGAGCAAAGGCAGGATTGTGTAAAGAAAATAAGCAGTAGAAGGAATTGAAATTAAAAAGTCTTAGCAAAACTCAACGCAATTAGAGATTCTTCCAAAAACAAACATACATATACATATGTAGGTACATATACTGACTACAAAGCTACAGTTCAGCATAGCAATAGTCAAAAACTAATTTAGTTCCTTGCACCCAAAAAGAAGGTAATTTGACGAACCGAAAAAAGCAAAACAAAATAATAACAAATTCAAATCTGTTTCGCCTATTGTTTGCCTGTATACAGATAAACCATCACACAAACTTGTGTACAGCCACCCTCCCACTAAACAATAAACCCAATAAACAATGAAGTAAGCTAGTTTATTAAACAATGTTTTCCAAGCGTAAAAAGTAAATGTTTTCCCAACGAGTTTGTAACAAAAAAATTTCACAAACGTTTATATATGTTTTTCCAATGGTGTGGTAGCCTTAAAGAAATAACTTGAGGTGAACTCTCAGCGAGGTGAAAAATTTCTCAGTTTTCAAAAATAATGTTTGAAATTTTTTATGCTTCATTTATATTGATTTTGTTATATGGGCATCGTGGTGTGACGGTAGTGCAGCTGGCCTACCACACAGAAGGGCCTAGGTTCGAACCCCTGTACAGGCAACATGAAAAATTATTTGAAAAGGTTTTTTAAAACGGGTGTCATGAAAGGCTTCTCAGAAAAAATGCACAAATTTGCCTTGATGTAGACTGCACAAAAAATTGCACGCAGCACACCAAAAATTGGCCCTTTATATCCTCTTGCACCAAGTAAGAATTTATTAAAAAAACAAAAAAATTAAGGAAATGGTCGGGATTCGAACTCGCAACCTTCTGAGCAAAATCCCACAACATATTCGTTAGGCTATTGGCCCGTTTTCACCGTTGTCGCCCAAATTGGAGTTTTATCAATCAGTTTTCAACAAACCCTTACTATACATTGAATAAAATGTTTATTAAACATTGTTTTCCAAGCATCAATTCCAATTGATTAAAAAGGGACCACTTTCGTTGAGTGTACAATGTTCTTTATTCTTTATTCTTTATTTGTTTAAAGTCGACACAGACATAGAGCGATCGACATCAAAAATATACACATATATACAAAAACAGAAAAGTTAAATAACTTCATAGCAATTTACAAAGAATATTATCAATAATATTATCTTAATTCTATGGATACAATTAATATAATACTAAAGCCGGCAACCAAGCCTTAACGAGGAACGTAATGCTTTTAATATACATATATAATTAACAAAAATTAAAATTAGTTGAATAAGCTCAGTAAGGAGCTGACGCGTAGAGCCCAGAAGGGGGCGCATGATAGGCCCAGAAGGGGGCACTTGGGTCAGGAAGGACTCCATAGAATGAGCTCAGTAGGGAGCTACATATTTAAGGCTGAAAGTAGATATTGTTGAATACTAAACAGTGAGTTACAGTCATCCATATTGATGCAGTGCTTGTTGAAATCATAACACAAACAACGGAGAGGTTCGTGCAACTCAAAATTCGATCTGCATATTTTTAAATTGATCGGCTGGAAATGTCTGGATGGTCTAATGGGAACATTAAAGGAAAGTTCACCAAGCAAGAATGGGCTATCTACAATCCCTTTTATCAGTTTCGCCAAAAATAACACACCAAGCATTTCCCTTCTTCTTCTTCTTTCTTCTTTAAATGGCCATCTAACCGCCTGAGCGATTTTGACCGTCCAACATAGCTCGCCAGTCATTTCTTCTTTGCGCCAACTGGCGCCAATTGGAGACCCCACGAGATCGCAGGTCGGTCTCCACTTGGTCCTTCCATCGGAGTGGTGGTCTTCCTCTTCCTCTGCTTCCACCGGCGGGTGCCGATAAGTATACCTTCTGGGCTGGAGCGTCTTCGTTCATTCGCACGACGTGGCCTAGCCAGCGAAGCCGCTGTGTTTTAATGCGCTGTACTATGTCGACGTCTGCGTAAAGCTCATACAACTCATCATTAAATCTTCTTCGGTACTCGCCGTCGCCAACGCGTAGAGGCCCATAAATCTTTCGCAGAACTTTTCTCTCGAATACTCCCAATGCAGCCTCGTCAGATGTTGTTAGTGTCCACGCCTCTGCACCATATAGCAGGACGGGAGCGATGAGTGACTTGTAGAGTGTGATTTTCGTGCGTCGAGAGAGGACTTTACTTTTCAATTGCCTACTCAGTCCAAAGTAGCATTTATTTGCAAGAGCAATTCTTCGTTGGATTTCTAGGCTGGCATTATTGTTGGAGTTTATGCTGGATCCAAGGTAAACGAAGTCCTTCACTATTTCGAACTTTTTGGTGCCAGCAGTGGCGTGGGTGCCAAGGCGCGAATGCGCTGACTCTTTGCTTGATGACAGCATGTACTTCGTTTTGCCTTCGTTCACCACCAAACCCATTTTTTCCGCTTCTTTTTCTAGTTTGGAGTACGCAGAGGTTACGGCACGGTTGTTAAGGCCGATAATGTCAATGTCGTCAGCATATGCTAACAGTTGCACGCTTTTATAGAATATTGTTCCAGCGCGGTTGAGTTCTGCAGATTGTATTATTTTCTCCAACATCAAATTAAAGAAATCGCACGATAGGGGGTCACCTTGTCTGAAACCTCGTTTAGTTTCAAACGGCTCGGAGAGGTCCTTCCCAATTCTGACTGAGCTGGTGGTGTTGCTCAATGTCATTTTGCAAAGCCGTATAAGTTTTGCGGGGAAACCAAATTCAGACATAGCGGCATATAGGCAGCTCCTTTTCGTGCTATCGAAAGCGGCTTTAAAATCAACAAAGAGGTGGTGTGTGTCGATTCTTTTCTCACGGGTTTTCTCCAGGATTTGACGTATTGTAAAAATCTGGTCGATGGTAGATTTTCCAGGTCTGAAGCCACACTGATAAGGTCCAATCAGTCTGTTCACGTCAGGCTTCAATCGTTCGCACAATACGCTTGACAAGACCTTATATGCGATATTCAAAAGGCTGATTCCGCGGTAGTTGGTGCAGTTTGCAGGATCACCTTTTTTGTGGATTGGGCAAAGAACACTTAGATTCCAATCTTCGGGCATGCATTCATCCGACCATATTCTGCACAGAAGCTGGTGCATACGCCTTACCAGCTCCTCGCCGCCATGCTTGAATAGCTCAGCAGGCAAACCATCAGCGCCAGCTGCTTTATTGTTTTTTAACCGGGATATTGCTATTCGCACCTCATTATAGTCGGGTTCTGGGACGTCAATTTCGTCGTCTTCGATTGTGGGTTCGGGTTCGAGCTCTTCTCTGGTTTCTTGCTCAATTTCTCCATTTAAAAGGGCAGAGAAGTGATCCCTCCATATCTCTAGTATTCTCTGAACATCAGTCACCAGGTCGCCGTTCTCGTTCTTACAGGAATTTGCCCCGGGCTTGAAACCTTCCGTCATTCGTCGAATTTTTTGATAGAATTTTCGGGCATTATTCCCATTGGCTAGCATCTCAAGCTCATTGATTTCACGCTTTTCTGCCTCTCTTTTTTTTGCCCGGAAAAGTCGCCTCGCTTCCCTTTTCAACTCGCGGTAGTGTTCACACACACTCCTTGTTGCACTCGATCTTAGCGTTGCCTTGTAGGCTTCGTTCTTTCTTTTCGTTGCAGCTCGGCACTCTTCATCATCGTACCAGTTGTTTCTTCTCGTTCGCCGGAATCCAATTACTTCTTCGGCTGCGGTACGGAGTGCTCCTGTGATGTGCTCCCACTGCTCATGCATTCCACTGGGTTGAATTGTGCTCTCAGAGAGCAGGTGTGAGAGTCGGTCTGCAAAATCATTGGCGGTCTGTTGCGATTGCAGCTTTTCGACGTCCAGCTTTCCTTGCGTTTTCTGTTGCACCTGTTTTGTCGTACAGAGGCGGGTACGAATCTTAGCTGCTACTAGGTAGTGATCGGAGTCGATGTTTGGACCTCTTATTGTGCGAACATCTAAAACGCTAGAAGCATGCCGTCCGTCTATCACAATGTGGTCGATCTGGTTTCGCGTTCTTCGATCGGGAGACAGCCATGTAGCCTGATGGATCTTCTTGTGCATAAACCTGGTGCTGGCAATGACCATGTTTCGGGCACCGGCGAAGTCGATCAGCCTGTATCCATTTGGCGAAGTCTGGTCGTGCAGGCTGAACTTCCCGACTGTGGGTCCAAATACACCCTCTTTGCCCACCCTGGCGTTAAAGTCACCAAGCACGACTTTGATGTCATGACGGGGGCAGCGCTCGTAAGTTTCCTCCAGGCGCTCGTAGAATGCATCCTTTTCCACGTCGTCTTTCTCTTCCGTCGGAGCGTGGGCGCAGATAAACGAGATGTTAAAGAATCGTACTTTTACGCGGATTGTAGCGAGACGCTCATTCACGGGTGTGAACGACAGTACTCGATTACGGAGTCTCTCTCCCACCACAAATCCCACGCCAAATCTGCGCTTGTCGACATGCCCACTCCAGTAAATGTTGCAAGGTGGTTTGTTCATATTACCTTGCCCCGTCCATCGCATCTCCTGTATGGCGGTGATGTCAGCTTTAGCCTTCCTCAGGGCCTCAACCAACCGGGCAGCGGCACCTTCCCCATTGAGGGACCGGACATTCCAGGTGCATGCCCTTAAATCGTAGTCCTTGTTTCGTTTGCGTGTGTCGTCATCTAAAAAGGGGGTTCTCATATCCGAGGCTTTTTTGAATTTCATTGGTACGTTGTTTTATGTGGTGGGTCCCAAACCCAACGCACAACCCGTTCCACGGGAGGTTGTAATTTAAGTGCACGTTTATATAGCGAGCCGCTTGATCCAAGACAGACGCCCGCTTACAGCCGCACCACTAGGTGATCAGACGCTGCTTGTAAACCCCTGATAAGCCCTTAAACCGATTATGTCGGAGTGGCCTTGCCAGGTTGTCGCCTTCTCACGTTTAGCTCACCACCAAACGGGTGTTCGGTGGCTACCCAGAGGATACTTGGACGCAAGCGCCCGGAAGTAGTGAGCTGCTTGGACCGCATGCAAAAGAATCGCTCTGGCCATTCCCAAGTGAATGGCGATCAGAAACTTTCCCCACTTACGTGGACTTCTACACGCGGACCCATCCTCCAAGCATTTCCCTACGACTCTGTAAAGTAGGAAGCTGTAGAAGTTTCAAGCGACAACTGTAGGAAGGAAGATTCCTTGTCGGGTCCCATGGCAAATTTCTTAACGCAAAAATCAAGAATTGCTTTTGAACCGACTCCAGCTTATCACTATGAATCTGGTACTGTGGGTTCCAAATAATGGAAGCGTATTCCAGTATGGGTCTTACCAAAGAGGTAAACAGAGTTTTAGTAACATAAGGGTCATTGAATTCTTTAGACCACCGTTTCACGAACGCCAGAGTTCCTTTGGCTCTGTTCACTAACGAATCGATATGTAATTTAAAGTCAAGTTTAGGATCCATTGTAACGCCTAAGTCAATAAAACTAGTGACTTGTTTAATAATATAATCGTTAATATAGTAATCATATGATTGGTAGGATTTCCTGGTGAAGCACATGTACTTGCACTTAGGTAGGTTTAGTGACATAGCGTTTACATGGCACCACTCAACTAGCCGACCTAGATCCGATTGAAGACGTTGCCTATCCTCTCGTTCATGGATGGGCATAATAAGTTTAACGTCATCGGCGTACATTAAGGGCTTGCAGAACTTAAAAACATTAGGGAGATCGTTTATGAACAGAAGAAATAAGATAGGACCAAGGTGACTACCCTGCGGAACACCAGAAGTCACATTTATAAAATCAGACTTGCAATTATTAAAAATAACCTGTTGTTTTCTGTCGTTTAAGTAAGATGAAATCCATATGAGAAATAAAGGTGGAAACCCCAATTGGTCAAGTTTGAATAACAATACAGAATGAGAAACTTTATCAAATGCCTTACTAAAATCAGTGTATATGACATCAATCTCGTAGTTGGCCCTAAAGTTCCTGAAAACGTGCGTCGTGAACTCAAGCAAGTTAGTCACAGTAGATTTACCCTTGCAAAACCCATGTTGTGATAGGTCCATACCAGAAGAGACTGAAAAGGCTAATTGTTTTGTGACAATAGATTCGAAAAGTTTAGGAATAACACTAAGCTTAGCAATTCCTCTGTAGTTTGACACACTTGATCTACCCCCATTTTTATATAAAGGTATTATAAATGACTCCTTCCACTTATTAGGAAATATTCCTTGCTTCAGCGATGCGTTAAACAAAGACGTCAAAGGTTGACAAAGGAACTGTGCACAAGTTTTCAGCACAATTGAGGGAATCTCGTCAGGTCCACTGGAATATGAGCTTTTCAGATTTTCCAGATGTACTAGTACATCGTCAAAAGAAAGAACAGGAACGGGTGATGAATTAAGCGAAGGTAAATTGTAAGGATAGTTCGAAAGACCTGAATCCAACGAAGTTGAGTAGTTAGATTTAAAGAAGGCGGCAAACATATTGGCAATTTCATTACCATCCTGAGAAAGTAGATCATTATATTTCATTACTGAGGGAAACCCTTTTGCCTTTTCCAATGATTATAGTAAACGTTTTCCAAGCTAAAAGATTACAAAAGTAAGTTTATTGTAAGCTTATAGTAAGCGTATTTTGCTTATTGGGAACAAACAAGCACACATATATACATATATTGAAACTTGTTCTGGTAAGAATTACCCACCAAAAAATTGTGTGCACAGTCTCATAAAAATAAAAAATTTTATCATCAACACCCCATTCAAATTTTTCGTTGAATCAAATCGTTTATCAAAAAATAAATTTAGAAACAACACTAGCGTGCAAAAAATAAGCAACAATTTCGGAAAACCCGTAGACTGCCCGAAATCAATATAAATATCTATATATATCGATACACGATATAATTTGAACACCCGATTTGATTAAAAGGTTAACAATATCTCTGATTTAAAAACTATAGTCGCGCGTAAAATAAAAGCAGTTTACTCAAATAAAAAATGGCCCCACCCCTACTAGTGGCACCCAAGACGGGTGATGATGAAAAACTCCAAAGTAGCCCCGCAGAAAACACCCGCACCCAACTCGGTGCAAAGCCAAAGAAAGGCAAAGACTTTTCACCCACGAAGTTCATAGCAGAAAGTGACAGACTTATTAAGTACTGCACTAAATTTTCCTCGACCTCAATAGAAGATAACACCGAATATGTTCTGATAATAAAAAATAAAACTCCCGACGAGTTTTGGGCCCGCCTCCAGCCCACATATGATAATATTTTAGAGACTAATGATTCCGATTTACCGGAGGGCTTCAAAGCTTCAGCGGAATCAAAGTATGAAAACTGCCTGGACCTGTATGAAGAAACTAAAGCTATGATCTCCGATCAGCTTAACATGCTAGGGACACGTAACACCCCTCTCCCTCCCCCGAAAGAAGATCCCCAAACCAAAGAAGCGAACTCAGGCACTTATCTCAAAGTGCCAGCTTGTGATACCGAAGTGTTTTACGGTGGCTACGACGAATGGCCGTCCTTTAGAGACATGTTCTCTGCCGTATATATTAAGCATCCGAAGTTATCACAAGCGCAAAAGTGGTACCATCTCAGGCTCAAAACAAAGTAAAGCAATTCGCACTCAGCGATGATAACTTTAATCTGTCTTGGGAGGCTCTTAAAGACAGATATGAAAATACAAGATATCGAACTTAATCTTTCACACTTTAATAACACTATTTATAGGCTCTTTGATAAACACGTACCTAAACTTAAATCTTTCTACGATGAACCAACGCAAGCATGGTTTACCAAAGAATTGAAAACCTTAAAAAATAAAAAGAACCGTTCATTCAAGCTTTACAAGAAATCCCGTTTAAACAAAGATTACCTTAAGTACTCGAATTTACGTCAGAAATATTTTGAGTTGAACAATAAATGTTACAATGCTTATATTCGCAAAATAAAAACCAACATTATCTGCAACCTAAAGTCATTTTATGGTTTCGTAAACTCAAAACGTAATGTAAAGAGTTTTCCGTCTGCTATGAAATACGAAGACTGTATATCCAGTGATAATCAAGATATTGCAAATTTCTTTGCTCAGTTTTTTAAATCTAATTATTCTACTACAGCATTTTCTCAATTAATCGAGTATTCATACCTGTTGGATACAAACAACTCTATTAATAGTCCAATAATTTCTCCTGAAAATGTCTTATACTATCTAAAAACCTTAAAAGAATCATATAAATGTGGCCCTGACATGATTCCGGCATGTTTTCTTAAAAACTGTGCTAACTTCATTTACCAGCCTCTTACTGTAGCCCGTTTCTGTATCCCCTCGATACGATTTTTAACGCAAAGTGCAACCCTGTTATCTAGTTATCGCTGAGCAATGTTTCTATAAGAGTGGTAGAAATGTATTTTCGTTACGGCGATCGATAAAACTAACGCAGCCTATAGTGGCAGTGATAACAAGCGTAGAATCCAAAATAATTGCATTGTGTGCAAATTTTTAATGTTATTAATATTTACTCAAAGTTAGTTCTTAGAAAAATATAAAAACAAAAAAAAATATTAAAAAAAAAAGTTGAAAAAAAAGAAAAACTTGCCATGATTCGAACTCGGAATCCCCCGCTGGTTAGGGCAACATCACAACTACTAGGCTATTAAGACAATTGCTTGGCGTGCGTCAAATGTTCTATTTGGCACCTAAGCCTTGTGGGCTATCATTTTATCATTTTTACATAACACACCACGAACATATCGCAAGGTGAATTTTTTTCATACAGAAACACTTTTCATAACGAATTCGTTACGAGCCATGCGATAAAAACTCATTCGTTAAGTTAACGCAAAGTTACAGAAACGGGCTACTGGTCTCTTTAATTTGTCTCTGAAAAGTGGCGTATTTCCATCAGTTTGGAAATAATCTTTCCTTACGCCACTTTATAAAAGTGGGAGTAGATCATCTGTCGACAATTATCGTCTCATAGCAAAGCTTTCCGCTATTCCAAAATTATTTGAAGCTATTGTTACAAATCAGCTTACAGATTCTATATCCACATTGATTGCAGATTGTCAGCATGGCTTTTGTAAGGGAAAATCAACAAATACTAACCTACTAGAATTTACAACACATGTGTCGAGCGGGTTTAGAGAAAATATGCACACAGATGTTATATATACAGATTTCAGTAAAGCGTTCGACAAAGTGAGTCACTCACTACTTATTCATAAACTTGTCCCACTCGGCTTTCAACCCAGTCTCACCCGCTGGATATCCTCTTATCTTCTTTACAGAACACAAAGAGTAATTTTTAAGAATGCGCTATCGGTCCTTGGCATCGATGACCCTATTGTAAACTGGATAGGGATGGCACTGCGGTCAAGAATCATAAGCGCCAAGGTCGGAGCAAGTGAAGTGACTGCACACTTGTCGAGGGGAACTCCTCAGGGTGGCGTGCTGTCACCACTGCTTTGGCTTTGCGTTATAGACGGTATACTTCGTCAACTCAACAGAAATGGAGTTAAAGTGGTTGCCTACGCGGACGACGTAGTAATACTAGTATCGGGGCTGTGCCCTAGCGTGATTAGCGATATCATGCAGGGAGCACTAAGGAAGCTGAGTGGATGGGCAGAGGCTGCGGGGCTTAATGTCAATCCCTCAAAGACAGAACTAGTGTTATTCACAAATAGGAAAAAAATACCAAGTTTCAATCTACCTTCTCTTTATGTTCAAGAGTTGCAACTTTCTGATAGGGCGAAATCCTTAGGCGTTATCTTGACACCTAAGTTGAACTGGAAGCTTAACATAGAAAACAGGGTCAAACGGGCATATGGAGCTATGTACGCCTGTAAACGAATGTTAGGCAGACAGTGGGGCTTGAGCCCAGAAATCACGGCATGGATGTACAAAGCAGTTATTCGACCGATCTTAGCCTACGGGGCAATAGTGTGGTGGAGTGCAGTCGAGGTGGGCTACATTGGGAACATGCTAAGCAAAGTTCAGCGGGCAGCTTGTGGCGCAATCACAGGGGCGATTAGATCATGCCCCACAGAGGTTCTGAACGTGATATGCAATATACCACCGATTGATCTCTTTATCAAGGAAATAGCATCTAATGGTGCACTCAGGCTTCGGGAGTTGGGACTCTGGAAAAAGCGTGGATACGGTCACAGCCGTATTCTGTTAAATATAACCGACCCCTATATTAAGAACAAAACGGACTACATCTGTCCCAGGACAGTTTTCGACACAAATTTTGAGGTTATTTCCCCATCCAGAAAATACTGGAAAACAGGGGAACTACCACAAAACTTCGACATATCAATTTTCACGGACGGATCTAAAATGGATTGTGGAGTGGGAGCGGGAGTTTTCGGAATTCTCCCAGACGTGTCCTTATCAGTGCGTCTTCCAGACTCTGCGAGTGTATTTCAATCAGAAATTTATGCTATCCAGGAAGCATGTAGGGCATTACTGGATACAAATATAACAGGTAATCGGATAGTTATCTTCTCGGACAGCCAGGCGGCTCTTCGGGCTCTCGGATCAGCGACGATCACTTCGAGCCTCGTAGGTCAGTGCAGGGAGAGGACCATGAACCTGGCAAGTCGACATGCCGTTTCTCTAATATGGGTGCCGGGGCATCGTAACATACAGGGAAACGAGTGTGCCGATGAGCTGGCACGGCGTGGGTCGGCTCTTGACGTCTCAGAAGGTCCTTGCACCGCTGGGACTGCTCAAGGGTCGGATCTCTCAGCACTGGCTTGGTGAGGCTACGGATGGATGGAAGCGTTTGCAGTCCTGCAGAGTTTCAAGGAGTTTATGGCCGTCGTATAATGAAGCACGAACTTCGACCCTTCTAAGGAACAACAGAACGGACCTTTTCAGATTAGTCTCAGCCCTCACTGGACATTGGACTATCGGGGCGCACGCGGCAAGGATGGGCATGGAGCACAATACTACGTGCAGCAGTTGCAACCTTCCGGGGATGGAAGAGACGGTGGAGCACCTACTGTGCGGCTGTCCTGCGCACTGCAGGAGCAGAACAAAATTTCTAGGTAAACCTTTCTTCGGGAGTCTTTCTGAGCTCAACGATGTTAAGCTTGGGGAACTTCTAAAACTTCTGGACTCAACGGGATGGATATAGTTGGGATAGAGGGGTGAGAGTCCCACCACGCAAGTTTTCTGTCGTAATCTTCATTGGTTAGTTCACGAGCTGTGGTATCAAAACGGCGCGCTAGCGCTAATTGGAGTCACTGGGACTCGCCACTCCAACCAACCAACCAAGAATGCGCTATCTAATGTCATTGATGTATCTTCGGGAGTTCCTCAATGTAGTGATTTTGGCCCGATTCTGTTTTTGTTGTTCATTAACGATATATCCAGTACTATTAAGTTTTCCAAAATTTTCATGTACTCTGATGATGTCAAGATTTTTATGTCCTACACGCTGAGCGAAAATAGATCTTTACTTCAATCTGATCTTGATGAACTGGGTGCTTGGTGTGATTCAAACTTTATGCCCCTCAATATTAAAAAATGTAAATATATGTGTTTTTCGCGCAGAAACACACAACCAGCTTCCTACACAATTAACAATCATAGTCTTGAATAAGTATACGTCTTTGTGGATTTGGGGATTTCGATGGATCGCAAACTTAGCTTCAATCTACATATTGATGCAACTGTCAATAAATCTAGAGGCGTTTTATCATTCGTTAAGCGATGGTCGAAAGAATTTAATGACCCGTATGTAACTAAAGCCCTTTTTACAACACTAGTAAGACCGATATTAGAGTATGGCTCAATTATTTGGAACCCTGGGTACCAAGTTCACGTCGATCGGATTGAATCGGTTCAAAAACAATTCTTACTTTTTGCGTTAAGAGATCTGCCATGGGATTCCTCATACAACCTCCCACCCTATACAGATCGCTTGAAACTTATAAACCTTCCGACACTCTCCAGTCGTAGGGAAATGCTCGGAATCATTTTTATCATTAAATTATTGAACGGGTTGGTATCTAGTCCATTTCTGCTGAGTGAAGTGAACTTTAACGTGCCCTTTCGGCCATCAAGACATTTTAAGCCTCTTTTCCTAAGACAATGTAAAACTAATTTTGAATTGGATGCGCCTTTCCGATGTTTATGTCATAATTATAACCCTCATTCCAGCACATTTGATATTTTTGACTCGCTTTTCAGCATTAAAATATCAATACTTTCCTCACTTAATCAATAATAACTTAATAAACACATGGTTAATATTTATTTTTACTCAATAGTTACTTAGCTGATGAGTTTCTCTCTGTAGCTGAGCAGTTTTAGATCTCGACACTTAACAAACCATTGCCTTTCAACGACTCGGCAATATATTTGAAAAAAAAAAAAGCCGTGCGTTATGCGGATGCGCCCGCGTGTCGGTTGGGCGAGAATGGTGGGTTATCCGTTGGGAATTATTATTATTATTATTAAAAATAATTTGCATAGGTGCACTGCCGCCCTATGTGGGTATCAGCATATCTATAATATACTGAATCTATAGAAGAGTTGTGTCTGTATTTTGGAAATTTCATTGAAAAAATGACTGGGGATGACTTGGGGAATGTTCAGGTACATCTAAAGAGTCAAATGGAAAGGAGATGACAAAATGTTGTAGTTATTATAATTACTATTAAAAAACGCCTTTACTTTAGTTGGTGACCATAGACATAAACGGGATATAATGTAGGAAAATAAATATTGCTCTCAACTTTCTCAGCCGGTAAATTGTTTTCGCAATTGAGGTTAGTAGGAATTTATGAACTACTTATGTATGTACATTCCGAGCAACGCTGGGTTCCCTGCTAGTATCAAAACAAAAAAGTTATTAATGGATGGTTTTACTTAAAAATGTTTAAAAAGAAAAGAAAAAAACGACATTCTACTTTTAGGATATGTTATAATATGTATTTGTTGTTGGTTTTTGCGGTCTTTCTTGTTTACAAATTTGTAAGTTCTGAGCAAGCTCGAGACCCATAGTTGAATTTTTATTGTCAGTTTTTTGGGAAAAATTGATAATTGGAGAAAAATTACAAAGAAAATCAACAGCGATGGATAGGATTACATGTTTCAGAGTTTCCAGGCTTATCATCAGATCCCTTTTCGGACACTGGGATGCGAACCAGAATTAAAAGAATTAATATGTACAAACAAACAAGTCCAGTAAACACATTACATACGTATATACCGTAGGTATAGCAATAATGTGTGCTCACTATTGGCAAGAACAAACAAACAGACTATAACCTGTCTGCGTGCCAAATTTCATCAAATTCCGTCTTGCCATTCTCACATGCTTGTGTAACAGAAGCAAACGTCTAGACATCCAAACATCGCTACTTTCACATTTATAATATTAGTGTGATATGATTATTGCCTACTGAAGAATTTACCTAATTAGAATATTTTAAAAATTAAAAAAAAACCGGGTTTCAAAAATTTTCTTTTGCGGTATTCATTGGTAACGTTAGGGGGCCTTTCAAGAATTCAATTTTGACAAATTGTGCCAGGATGAATGCAAACTCAAATGTTGATTTGATACCATATTGTAGGGTAATAGTGAGGTTTTTCTGCAGTCGCATTTTTACCGATAACTCAGTCAGATAAATTTATCAAAATATATCGAAGTCCAAATGAAACGAGAGTCCTTTTCCTTTCGTTTGATACCCATATTGTAGGGTAATATTAAGGTTTTTCGGCAATCGAATTTTGGCCGAT
Organism: Sphenella marginata; assembly: GCA_951509765.1. Lineage (NCBI taxonomy): Eukaryota > Metazoa > Arthropoda > Insecta > Diptera > Tephritidae > Sphenella > Sphenella marginata. The sequence goes on along the minus strand of OX608078.1, from coordinate 55,038,013 downwards.
AGCTCAGTTATCGATAAATTTATCGAAATATATCGAGGACCAAATGAAACCTGGGGCCATTCCATATCTATATGCTATATTTCAAGTATACTCAGAATTATATGGGGAAACAAAAAATCAAAAAGTAATGGTCCCTATAGGCGTCCGAACCTCCAAAGTTAGAAAAAAAAAGCCTATAGCTCCTTCCAGACTATAACCAGTCTGTGTGCCAAATTTTATCAAAGTCCGTCTTGCCGTTCTCACGTGATTGAGTAACAGAAGCAAACGTCTGGACATGCAAACATCGCTACATTCACATTTGTAATATTAGTATAATTACTATGATAGTATCCCTACTAGACAGTTGAGCCTTTTATAAGTACTTATAAAAGCATTCTGATTAATGACGAATGCCCTTAATAATGTGTTCAATTTTGTTCAGGCCGTGTGAAGAATTTGAGCACTTCCCCTCATCGATATGATATGATATCTCGTTTTTACTAATTGTATTGTATTCAATGAAATCATATATCTACTTTGCTCTAACAAAGCCTCAAACTATTCATTCAAATGCTTACAAATCACTTTGAAAAAATCAACCAAACTGCTCAATATTTTCATCTTCAACACCTTAGAACTAAAATTCAATGTGCTGATAAATAACCTTACAAACTGTTCATTCCTTATGTTCAAAGTACTTATATATGGCCTCACAAACTATTCACAGCAAATGTTCAAACCCCTTATATTTTCTCTCCAAACTACTCACAATATCTCTCCAAAGTACTTATAAGAAGAAGATTAAAATTTTGGTTTTTGCATGACATTTATTTTGCATTTATGTATATATGTACATATATGAATTTATGAAAAAACTATAAAACTGCATATTTTATAAAATATTTACATATTTATCTTATAAATAAGTACACATGTATACAGATTTTAAATATTTCACAAAAAAAACTTCTCGGCAGCTGAAACCACGGAATGGTGTCCATTGTGGCCGATTCCCTCAAAGCACGTACCTAGATCCGACCAGGCAGTTGGAGAGGTTTGTTGGAGTGCTGTAGTAGGTTAATATCTCAGCCAATTCAGCCGGTAGCAGCATATACATATGTACATAATTCAATTAATATACATAATTATTTTCACGGCACACATTTTTTTTTCAAATTTGAAAATTTTTCTATATTAATTTTTTTTTTCATTTTGACATTTAATTTTGCTAACATCTATCAAATTCTAAAAGTCAATCAAGTAGAAAACATGACATAAAATTATATGTACATCTATGTCCTTCTATCTTAAGCATTTTTAAAAGGAGATAGTTCTGTCGATATTATCTCTTTCGTGCATTAGAAATTCCAAGAACAAAATTTATTTTGGAAATGTGAATGTGTGGGAAAATAAGGGGGGTTGAACAAATGAGCTACATTTTTTGCCCAAAGTACTCAGCATTGTCTGGTAGGGATGATTATTGCCTACTGAAGAATTAACCATATTTGAATATTTTGAAAATTTTGAAAAACAGTACTGAAAATTGGTTTTAAAAATTTTTCTTTTGCGGCATTCGTTGTTAACTTTAGCGTGCCTTTAAGGAATTCAATTTTGACAAATTTTGTCAGGATGAATGCAAATTCAAATGTTGATTTGATACCATATTGTAGAGTAATATTAAGGTTTTTCGGCAATCGAATTTTGACCGATAACTCAGTTATCGATAAATTTATCGAAATATATCGAGGTCCAAATGAAACCTTGGTCCTTCTCCTTTCGTTTGATACCTATATTGTAGGGTAATATTAAGGTTTTTCAGAAATCGCATTTTTACGGAGAACTCTGTTATCGATAACTCAATCGACCTGGGTTCTTCTACTTTCGTTTGATACCCATATTGTAGGGTAATATAAAGGCTTTTCGACAGTCGAATTTTGACCGATTACTCAGTTGTTCATAAATTTATCGAAATATGTCGAAGTCCAAATGAAACCTGGGGCCATCCCATACCAATATGCGAACCCCCAAAATTAAGAAAAAAGCCTATAACTCCTTCCAGACCATCACCTGTCCGCGTGCCAAATTTCATCAAAGTCCGTCTTGCCGTTCTCACGAGATTGAGTAACAGAAGCAATCGTCTGGACATCCAAACATCGCTACATTCACATTTATAATATTAGTATGATTATTTCCTACTGAAGAATTTACCAAATTCGAATATTTTGAAAATTTTGAAAAAGAGTATTGAAAATTGGTTTTAAAAAATTTTCTTTTGCGGTATTCGTTGGTAACGTTAGGGGGCCTTTCAAGAATGCAAGTTTGACAAATTGTGTCAGGATGAATGCAAATTCAAAAGTTGATTTGATACCATATTGTAGGGTAATGTTAAGGTTTTTCGGCAATCTAATTTTGACCGATAACTCAGTTATCGATACATTTAGCGAAATATGTCGAGGACCAAATGAAACCTGGGGGATGGCCCCATACCTATATTTATTTATTTATTTATTTATTTAGTCTATGGTATGCAAACCTTACAGACAGCGAATAATTTTAAAATTTATTGATACTACATATACAATGTTTCCTTAAATACAATTCTATTAGCAAATATATCTAAATCAATATCTCTACATAAAAGATTAAATTCAGCTAACAGCCTGATAACTGGTTCATTTTGAACATATTTTGTTTTACAAAGATCAATAGCAAATAAGTCACAATTTCGCAAATTTCTGGCTGGAACATTAATTTTTATACAGTTTAACAAATATGAGGAATCAATGACCCCATTCAAAACATCACGTATAAAAACTAAACCAGCTATCAACCGCCTACTGGCAAGGGTGTGCAAGCCGATCAATCTGCACCGCGGAACGTATGATGGAATAGGTAAATACTAAATAATGCAAACTTTAAAAACTTATTTTGAATTCGCTCTATTCTATTGGAATGTATTTCATAATAAGGATTCCAAATTATTGAAGCATACTCCAATTTAGATCTCACAAATGTGCTATACAGTAATTTTATCGTATAGGGATCTTTGAATTCCAAGCTATTGCGCCTAATAAACGCTAGAGAGGAGTACGCTCTAGGTATCAAATAATTTAAATGATCTACAAATGTAAAATTCTAATCAAACACCACTCTAAGGTGGGTATTAGACGAGCTAAGAGCAGTATCAGAAACAAGGTACACTGAAGAAAGGGGAAATCTGATTTTACTGTAGGTAACCGAGCAACATTTAGTAATATTAATGGCCAATTTATTACAACGGCACCACTCATGAAACTTATTTATCTCACTCTGCAATATTTCGATATCAGACTGGTTTTGTATCCTTTTAAAAATCTTTAAGTCATCAGCATAGAGTAAATGTTCAAACATATTAAAGCACTCGGAGCAGGCATTAATAAAAATTACAAAAAATAATGGACCCAAGATACTTCCTTGTGGAACTCCTGATGTTGCTTTGAATAAAGCTGATTGCACACCATCAACTACTACATAGTTGACTCTATTTATCAAATAAGATTTGATCCAGCACAAGAAAGAGGAACTAAATCCGAATCTCTCTAGTTTGTGGATTAACAGAGTGTGAGACACTCTATCAAATGCTTTAGACAAATCTGTGTATCTACCTGGAAGCCATCCTTAAATGCAGAAATGCAATAATTGGAGAAAACAGTCAGATTAGTAACTGTTGATCGCCCTGGAATAAAACCATGTTGAGATAATGAGATATAAGGCTTAATAGCGAAAGAAAGTTTAGAGCTGATTATTAGCTGAATAGTTTAGCTATATTAGCTATTTTAGAAATTGGACGGTAATTTGCAGCATCAGTCTTTCTCCCAGATTTAAAAACTGGGGAGACAGAGGTAATCTTCCAATCATCCAAGAAACAATCTGATCTCAGCGATAAATTAAAAAGAAGCAGAAGCGGTTCAACAATAGATGAGCTGCATTTCTTGAGAAAAAATGATGATAACTGATGAATATCCACTTGTTTGAAAGATTTTATGACTGTTATTGCGTCCAAGATGTCCTCTTCAGTTAAAACTAAGGTGCCAAAATCTATTGGAGACACCAATTGACCAAAAGTAGAGATATCATTTGACGTACAGTCCACAACAAAATTGGATTTAAAAAATTCCGCGAATAAGTTAGCACTGTCATAAGCTGTGTTCGCGTTTTTACCATTGTACGACATTGATGACGGAATAACAGAAGAAGACCGTTTAGAATTCACAAAACTCCAAAAGCCTTGGGGTTAGACTTAATATTGGTTTCAAATCCTAACAAATAATTTTTATACAGGAATTTATTCAAACAATTAAACTCCATCAAATATTTCTCATACATTCGCTTATGTTACAAGCTCCTAGAATGTTTATATATCCTATGGAATTTATTACGGAGACTCTTCAGTTTTTTCAGGTCACGATTATACCAGGGAAGTTTATGAACTCCCGGCGATAAATATGGAATGTTTTGCAACGAAATTTCAGAAATTTTACTTTTAAAAATGTCAAAGCATACAGTAAGACTCCGACCAGCGAACAAAGTAGCCCAATCCTCAGTTAAAATAAGGTTGTTGACGCGATCAAAATTACAACTCGAGTAATCAAATTTCTTAATTGTATCAGCACAATAGCTGGAATACGTATAAAATTCAAATTCAAGCAAAAGAGGAATATGGTGCTTATCTGTAGTAGATAAGGGAAACACTGACTCACTTAATTGGAATTTTAAGTCTGCACTAATGAAAATTAGGTCCAAAATTCTACCAAGCTCATTAACAAAGTGATTGTTTTGCATTAATTGCATACTAAATAGCCCATCAACTACACAAATTTCAAAGGAATTACCAGGAATGAGCATATTATCGTCATTCAGAGTTGACCACGAGATTTTATTTAAGTTATAATCTCCAAGCACACATAATTGAGCTTTTTCATTCGGGAGATTTAAATTTGCAATATTATCGATATGATCAAAATACACGTTATCAGCACTGTTAGGAGGCATATAAGATACACATACAAAAAGCAAATCATTAGCAGTCGAAATTGATACACATAGTTGTTCAATGCAAGGATCGGTATTTTTTAGCGATACCTCAACCGCACATAGGTCAGTTTTTACGGCGATTAAAACACCACCCCCACGCGTGGTATTTGTCGCAACACTATCTCTATCTCTCCGGAACACAGAATAGAGTTTCTTGTTAAAAAATTCTTCACTGCAAAAGTCAGCATTGAGCCAGGTCTCCACCAGCACGATAACATCAAAATCACAAACGGATGAATCAGCATACAGCGAATTAGCTTTTGTTCTCATACCAGATATATTTTGGTAGTAGACTTTAAAATTTTTCTTTAGGGCCATATCGAGAATCGGTACATTATGACTATCTTGAAGGGTCTCAGTCACGACTACACTACCGGCGCAATAAGTTCCGCCTTTGGAAAAAACCGAAAAGGCCTAACAGTGACATTTTTCGGCCAAAGTGAAACATTAAAAACCTTTTTGTAGTCTTCCGATAATATGCGCAATTTAAATGTGACTCTAACCAGAGAATTATCATCAGCATCTTTTTTTAACAATGAAAAGTATGCTAATCTAGATGCATCAATGTTAGCATTATCAGCAATGTATTTAATAATATCATCTTCGCTAAGGCTTGAAAGATGATAAGTGGACCCATTTGTAACGCACAAACACATCTAGATTCGAACTTGTATTACTCCCACTAACAACCATGTACGATTTTGCATCATTTGCTATACCAGCATTTTCTTCAATGTTTTGATCACCTTGAATAGCTGTGTTGACATTTCGAGCAGCAGCTTGAGCATAGGTAAGAGTGGTAGAACCATTAACGTTAGCAGCATCAGCAGTAGTATTAGGCATAGTTGCTGTCTCACTGTTATTTGCACTCACATCTGCATCAATAGATTTATTAGCAGTGGGTGCCTGGAAAGTCTTTTGGGTTTGACTTGCAGTCGGTTTAACGACCTTTGACGATTTAGAGCGCGTACGAATAGAATTGTTTGTATTTTGAACATCGCCCGATTCGCTCTCACTTGCACTAAGCAGGTTAAAGAAAGATTGCAGCGCATCAACACTTTTGAGGGCTTTCTTAACTTTAGAGCGCGAGAACATAGAAACACACTTGTCACATTTATATGCAATGTTTTTATTGTTTTTGATCAAATCAATTGCATTTACGGAAAAGTTTAAGCAATTTGTATGGATTTTAATATTGCAAATAATACACAATATGTGATCACCCGACAAGCACTGGGTATTACATTTAGTGCAATTTACCATTATAATGCAATTTGTATACGATAAAGTAGATAAAAAATGAGCAATTTATAGCGCGACAGAAAACACGTCTGTTCACTATTTCACTATTTCATTTACTTAACATTACCCTACAATATGGTATATGCGAAATATCATAAGTATAGGTCAAGTATTCTCAGAGTTATAGGTCAAGTATCCAGAATTATATGGGGAAAAAAAATCGCCAATCGCATTTTTACCGATAACCCATATTGCAGGGTAATATTAAGGTTTTCCATCAATCGAATTTTGATCGATAACTCAGTTATCGATAAATTTATCAAAATATATCGAAGTCCAAATGAAACGTGGGTCCTTCTCCTTTCGTTTGATACCCATATTGTAGGGTAATATTAAGGTTTTTCGGCAATCGAATTTTGACCGATAACTCAGTTATCGATAAATTTATCAAAGTATATCGAAGTCCAAATGAAACCCGGGTCCTTCTCCTTTCGCATGATACCCAGATTGTAGGGTAATATTATATTAATATATTATTAATATTTTGACTGATAACTCAGTTATCGATAAATTTATCGAAAAATGTCAGGGTCCAACTGAGACCTGGGGCCATCCCATACCTATATGCCAAATATCATAAGTATAGGTCAAGTATTCTCAGAGTTATAGGTCAAGTATACTCAGAATTATATGGGGAAAAAATCGCCAATCGCATTTTTACCGATAACCCATATTGTATGGTAATATTAAGGTTTTCCATCAATCGAATTTTGATCGATAACTCAGTTATCGATAAATTTATCAAAATATATCGAAGTCCAAATGAAACGTGGGTCCTTCTCCTTTCGTTTGATACCCATATTGTAGGGTAATATTAAGGTTTTTCAGCAATCGCATTTTGACCGATAACTCAGTTGTCCATAAATTTATCGAAATATATCGAAGTCCAAATGAAACCTGGCTCCTTCTCCTTTCGTTTGATACCTATATTGTAGGGTAATGTTAAGGTTTTTCGGCAATCGCATTTTGGCCGATAACTCAGTTATCCATAAATTTATCCAAATACATATATCGAAGTCCAAATGAAACCTGCGTTCTTCTCCTTTCGTTTGGCTTTTGTCATTTATTTATTCATTTGAAAGTTTTCTTTCCCGCAACAGCCGGTTCTACGTACCGGAATGTCCAGGGTTTTACCCGGCTAAGGGCTGTTATTTCAGTGTAACCCTGTCCAATTTGTCCAGTCCCACTCCTAAATTGTCATCCTCGGAGCAATCCCTTGCTCCAGGGTTGCTCCAATGTCTCTTGTTACGGGCTGGAATCGAATCCAACCCCGGACCAAGAGACTGGATCAGCTGCGTCTGCTGGAAGAAAATGTATATCAAACGTTCACATTCCGTCCAATGCAGTAAATGCAAGAGATGGTTGCACAGATCTGGATGCTCAGGGCTTAACCCTGCCATCCCCAGAACCCGTACTTTTGAGGCACCATGTTGTTCGCGCGCAAGCGCGTCCCGCGGTTCCCGTCGCTCCGGCGCACACACACCGCACCCACCATCATCAAATGGCCACAACAGTGGCCCGGTCTCCACGACCAGCAGCCTTGCTGCTCCCGCCTCACCTCAGTCCCCACTCTAGTCCTCCCCTACTTCCAGCATGCACGTGGGTCAGGAACATAACCTCCTCGTACCTTTCACCACGTGCACTGTTTGTCGGCAAAGATTATATACGCCTGCGGCATCGGTTAAGTGCAACAACTGCCTTGGCCTGTGCCACATCCATATGTGCTCTGGGCTTGCAAACAGAAACCTTTGGACGGATGCATTTATAGCCCCTTGCTGCAGTACTCAGCCGCCCTCCACGCCACACAACATCGCCCAAGGCACGCCTAAACTGGCCGCCATTCAGGAGACCAAACTGAACACTAACTCGGACTTACGTACTCGAGATGGGTATGATGTGCATAGGAAGACCGTCCCAGCGGTCATGGGGGCGGTCTTGCATTCATCACACACCATACTGTACAGTATAACCTATTTGCCCCGGACGTTGACCCCAGGGACTCTACCCTTGAATGCCAGGGCATAGCAGTCCGGACAGGCGACGTCGACCTGCGAGTGATAAATATATACATTCCCCCTGTTACGTGCTGTCCCCGTGATTATCGCCCTGATATTAGTGCGTTGCTAAGGGGCGATAACTGCCTCATCCTAGGTGATTTAAACGCACATCACGATCTCTGGCACTCCAACTTGCCAGCAGATAGCAGAGGGCACGCACTCGCAGAGCAAATAGACAACTCGGCATTCTGTACATTGAATGGAGATGCCCCCACTAGGGTGGCAGGTAACTGCCACAGCTCGCCAGACATCTCCATTTCAACCACGTTAACTGGCAACCAATGCTTACACTGGCATCAGACCGTCCGACTTCATACCGACAGAAAAACGAACGTACATCAACTTTAGCAAAGCGGACTGGGACCGCTTCACGGACTATACAGAGCACTCCTTCGCTGACCTACCCACACCGACCGACGTATGCAAAGGTGAGAAAGAGTTCCGCAAAGTCATCGATTCAGCCTCCGGCCGCTTCATCCCTGCTGGCAGAATTCCGGAAATTCGGCCGAATTTCCCTGCGGAAGCAGCGGCAATGGCAAGAGAACGTGACCAAGTGAGATTCTTGAACCCCGCAGATCCAAGAATAAAAGATCTCAATGCAGAAATCCGTCGGACTGTCAATGACCACAAATTGAAAAAGTGGAAAGAACACCTAGAGTCATGCAACCTCTCCGGCGGTGTCGGCAAACTATGGTCGACAGTCAAGGCCTATCCAGCCATTGCTTTCGGCGATAGCGTCAAATCGGACCCCAGGAAATGCGCGAGCGCATTCTGCCGGCAATTTATACTGCATTCTCCTGCGGATAGGGCTAAGAGAAAAGTCATTCGACGTGCGCACAAACACAAACACACAGCCGCGCCCACTGTCGTCTCCACTCCAGAGGTTAAGGAAGCTATAAGGAAGGCCAAACCTTCTAGATCAATCGGACCCGACGGAATTGCCATGAAGATGCTGAAACACCTCGGCCACGAGGGGCAAAAGTACTTGGCGGCTCAACCTCTCACTGACCACCTTCGTAATACCAGATATCTGGAAACACGCGACTGTGGTCCCCCTCCTGAAACCTGGGAAGCCGGCGAATCAAGGAGATTCTTATCATCCGATATCTCTCCTCTAGCCTTTAGTGAAGTTGTTAGAGGCTATTCTGCTCCCATACTATACTGCAAACCTGCAGCTGGCCAATCATCAACATGGCTTCCGTAAAAATCACAGCACAACATCGGCATTGAATGCCATCACGACGCAGATTAACTTCGGTTTGAACCAACACCAACCAAACCACAGGACGGTTCTCGTGGCACTTGACCTGTCAAAAGCCTTCGACACAGTCAACCACGCCACACTCCTTAAAGACCTGGAGGAGACACCGCTTCCTGCCGGCCTAAAACGTTGGACCGCCAACTACTTAAACGGTCGGCTGGCGTCTGTGCAGTTTCGAAACGGGAGATGTAGACCTAGAAGAATTAGACAAGGGGTTCCGCAGGATGGTGTCCTACCCCTTCTGTTTAACTTCTACATCTCGAGCCTCCCTCCTCCACCAGAGGGGGTCTCCATCGTTTCGTACGCTGACGACTGCACTGTGATGGCTACGGGCAAAGGACCTTCCACGGACGAACTATGCACCAGACTCAATTACTACCTGCGCGATCTTTCCAGCTTCTTCACAGAGCGGAACCTGACACTGTCCCCGACTAAATCTACGGCGACACTTTTTACCACTTGGAATGCGCAGATGGGGCAGGAGTTGAATGTCCACGTAGATGGTGTTCCACTACCTACAGTCAACCACCCCAAAATTCTAGGGGTTACATTCGACAATAGCCTCACCTTCGCTAATCATGCCACCGCAATAGCTTCAAAGGTACAAAGCCGTAACAAGATCCTCAAGTCACTGGCCGGCAGTACTTGGGGCAAAGACAAAGAAACCTTGTTGGTCACCTATAAGGCTATTGGCCGACCGGTTATTGATTATGCTGCGCCCATATCGCACCCTAAATCAAAAACAGTCACAACTCAAAATTTTTTTTGGTCGCTTTCTTGGCATAAATTGCTTAATAAAAAGTAGTGCAGCCAGTACATACAATATTTTTCTTTTTGACTATTATCGTTAGTCTTTAAAGAGCACAGTGATGTCAAGTTTTTAAAATTCAAATCACTTTTGTGCGATCCAGAAGCAATTAACTGAAAGTTACTCGGATTTTGAGTTGTGACTCTTTTTGATTTAGTGTGCGATATGGTCGCCTAGCCTTCACGACACCAGCTGGAGGAAATTGCAGATCTGCCAAAACACCGCCATCAGAACCGCGACGTGCTGTTTGCTTATGTCTCCTGAGTCTCACCTTCACCAGGAGGCTAAAATGCTCAACGTTCGCGAGCATGCGGAACTTTTAAGTAGGCTGTTCCTTCTGAACTGTCAAAGACCCAGCATCCAAATCTACAGCTATTGGATGAAACTCCGCCCCCCAGAGACATAAGTAAACATCTCCGAAAGGATTATGATGAGATCCGGCATCACATCTCGTTGCCGTTTGATCTGCGGGACCATAGGCGGGCCCTAAAGAACCTCCACACTGAGTCGGTGGACAAATCCCTCAGATACCGGCCTGTGAACCCCGTTATTGGTGCCCAACCACCCGTTGTTGCTGAGGAAGAACGTGTCCTTCCGAGGGAGTCATGCTGGCTCAACTTCGATCTGGATATTGCAATAGGCTGAACTCCTATTTGTCCACACTGAACCCCACAATACCGAACACATGCCCTGCATGCGGTATGGCCCCCCATGACACGCAACATCTCTTTTCGTGTTCTTCGGAACATACTCTTCTAACTTCCCTATCACTTTGGTCCAACCCTGTTGAAACAGCGCGTTTCCTTGGACTTCCGTTAGAAGAGCCCGATGACAACTAGGAGTGTACTGGCCCTTTGGGCAGGGCGAAGCACTGCTAACAACAACAACAACAACATAAAGGCTTTTCGGCAATCGAATTTTGACCAATAACTCAGTTGTTCATAAATTTATCGAAATATATCGAAGTCCGAATGAAGCCTGGGGTCATCCCATACATATATGCGAAATATCATAAGTATAGGTTAAGTATTCTCAGACTTATAGGTCAAGTATACTCAGAATTATATGGGGAAAAAAAATCAGCAATCGAATTTTGACTGATAACTCAGTTATCGATAAATTTATAGAAATATATCGAGGTCCAAATGAAACCTGGGTCCTTCTCCTTTCGTATGATACCCAGATTGTAGGGTAATGTTAAGGTTTTTCGGCATTCGCATTTTTACCGATGACTCAGTTATCGATAAATTTATCCAAATATGTATATCGAAGTCCAAATGCAACCTGGGTCCTCTCCTTTCGTTTGATACCCATATTGTAGGGTAATATAAAGGCTTTACGGCAATCGAATTTTGTCCGATAACTCTGTTGTTCATAAATTTATCGAAATATATCGAAGTCCAAATGAAAACTGGGTCCTTCTCCTTTCGTTTGATACCCATATTGTAGGGTAATATTAAGGTTTTTTGGCAAACGACTTTTGACCGATAACTCAGTTATCGATCAATTTATCGAAATACATCGAGGTCCAAATGAAACCTGGGTCCTTCTCCTTTCGGTTGATACCTATATTGTATTGTAATATAAAGGATTTTCGGCATTTGAATTTTGACCGATAACTCAGTTGTTCATAAAGTTATCGAAATATATCGAAGTCCAAATGAAACCTGGGGCGATCCCATACCTATATGCGAAATATCATAAGTATTGGTCAAGTATCCGATAACTCAGTTATCGATAAATTTATCGAAGTCCAAATGAAACCTTTGTCCTTCTCCTTGCGTTTGATACCCATATTGAAGGGTAATATTAAGGTTTTTCGGCAATCGCATTTTTACCGATAACTCAGTTGTCAATAAATTTATTTAACTACTAGCGGACCCTCACCCGCTTCGCTGGGTGAAAGAAAAATATAAATGAAAGATGTTCTTTGTTTTTTTTGTTGTTTTATCATTCAATTCATGTTCAGGCATTATTTCGTGACTTATTCTAATAACAATGTTTTATTTATTTTAGTGACTTACTCTAATTGTTGTAAACTAACAACTTATTCTAAAGCCTTCTGATACACAAAATTTTTGGTTTTCTTTTTATGCGGTGTATAAATATATAGTAACGATGGTTTCCCTACTCGCGAACATCCTACATACAGCTGTCCATGTCCAAAGCATGGATAAGTTAGGTCAATTCCACACAATTGAAGTGTTTGACCTTGAGACTGATTTATTGTAATAGCGAAAGCAAGGCGAATGGGAAATTGAATTCGCTTACAATCAAAAGGCAAATCTGTTGGAATCATTGGAATACGCGGAATCAAAACATCTTCACCTTTAAATTTGCTACCAATCTGCTAATCTTGTCCCATTGCATAGTTTCGGCTGATTGATATTTCGCAACATAATGATCACTTCGCCGACTTTCAATTGCAAACGATGTGGTGGCAAGCCAGGCAAATCAAGTGAGTTCAAAAATTCAATTGGATAATTCACTATATGAATCAATTGATTTATAGGTCACAACTTCACCTGGAATTTGAGTCAAAATACTGTCATTGATTTCATTGGCATCGACATTTTTGGCAGCTAATATAGCTCTCTCGCTTAGCCAATCTTGATTTCTATAGTTTTGTGCAATATTTGGAAATAAATTTTGCACTAATTGTAGTCTTGATTCTGTTACAGTACAAATATTAGTTGGAAGTGTGATCATGCCTGTATTCTTATCAATTGGCTTTCGTCCATTTCCAATTTGCAACAAATGTTCGGAAAAATCAGCAGCTATTGGATCATTCTGTAACTGCACACGAACATTGGTAGTTAATGTGAGTTTTTGAACATATCTTCAGAGATTAGAAGATTTAAGACATGCTCCCAATTCATCAGCTGCTGTTGATTTGGGAATAACAGGCAAAGTTTGTCGAAAATCACTGGCCAATAGAATTAGAGCACCACCAAATATGTTTTTGTTATTTCGCAAATCTTTCAGTGTTCTATTTAAGGCATCCAATGATTTTTTATGAGCCATCGTACATTCATCCCATACAATAATTTTACATGTTTGTAAAACCTTTCCCATTCCAGAATTTTTAGAAATATTGCAAGTTGGTTCTTCAATTACTTGCATATTTAATGGTAACTCTAATGCAAAATGGGCAGTGCGACCGCCATCCAATAAAGTTGCCGCTTTCTAGATGATGCCAAAGCCAATGCAATATTATTCTGTGATCGAATGGTGGCCAAAATTAATGACAACAAAAACGTTTTTCCAGTCCCGCCTGGTGCATCTAAGAAGAATATTCCTCCTCTTCCATTTGCAACATTGTCTATAATTGGGTCATATGCCTGCCTTTGTTCTGTGTTTAATTTTGGCAGGTTTGTTTTTACAAATGTGTTCAGCTCATTTCGATCATATTCTTTTTCACGTCTTAACTCTGCATTGTATGCATCATGCATCGGACGATTGGGTGCGATCATACCTAACTCACTTAGAGTTTTATTTGCAATCATCAGGCAAAAGTCTTCGATTTGAATTAATGCCTCATTATATAATTCATCTGTGTAATTCAAATTTGGATTTGCAGTAATGCGACGTACTTGATTTAGAATATCTTCCGTCATGTATTCTCGGTAACTTCTCCACATTTCTATTGGGTTTGCTGGGAAACATGTAGCAATAATGATGGCAAATAGTGTTCTTATTTGGTGTGGAGAGCTTGTTGCACATGCATCCATAAGAGTTGCATCCCAATGATTGTCATTTTCAAGCAAATTTAATTCTTGACATGCTTGCCGATAAGTATAACAAAGATTACCATTAACTCGTTTCAAACTTTGGAATGATCTTGGGCCGGGAATATTAACTAAGAGTAAACGTAAATAGAAATATTCCGCTTGACTTGGATGCACAGTGTAAATTCGTCCGATTGCATCACCCAAATGAACACCAGGATATCCATCTACAGGAAGTATTCCTCGTTGCCTTCGTACCCATGAGTTTGATGATGCATTCCAAGTATAATATTTATGCACATTTGAATAAAGCAATCTTCTTGCAAATGAATCTGTTTCACATAAGTTGAAAAATGAAGTTAGTGTTGTTGCTGGTGGTCGTTCTGCCATTTTCTCCAAACTGCTTCGTTACTACTAATGTATCTTCCCATTTGGTAATTAGTAATTTCATCATTTTGATTTGCAACTCCAAATACTGCCATGTCACTTCCTTTATTGATATATTTGCATATGTATTTGATCGATTTTACTGAGTTACAATATTCAACATTTATGTATATGTGCGTTAAATGTTTTCGATAATAATTTGGAATACGGAACTGTCCAACGGTTATCGATCTCCACATCTTGATTATTTATTTTCACAGTGACTGTTTTTCCATTATGTTCTGGTGATCTTCCAAATGAACACCCATACATGGAGAATTTTGATTTAACGTACCACACGGTCCATGAATCATGTTTTTGGTTACAATAGCATGTAATTCGGGATCTTCATTTATATCTGGAATTTCAGCACATATAATATCATCAATTTTATCTGTCGTTAGTTTTTGTTTTAACCAAATCAAAATATGCGAATGAGGCAAGCCTCTTTTTTGCCATTCCACAGAATACATGAAACATTTTACATCTCCGTAAACTTTATGTTTTACAATGAAATCCATTAGAGACTGTAGCTTTCGTCTAAACACTCTTGCAGTAATGTCATGCCTATCAGTAGTCGATTGTCCAGGATATAAATGATTCTTAATATCATCCCATTTCAGATAGCATGTAAAGGTTATGAATAAGACGGGTCGACCATTATTTCTGACATAACACATTGCATCTTGGGCGTATTCATGCATATGCCTTGGACTGCCTGTATACGATGAAGGTAATATTTTCATTTGACCAATGTTATTCATGTTGGTATCGTTGTTAATTGCATCTCGTAAATGTATGTATTCGTCACAGCTTAATTTTCTTTGGTTGAATCTTTTTTTTTGTTGTAATTTGAATTTTCTTTTGCTGTAATTCAATCGTTCTGTTTCTATTTTCGCATACATGTCAACAATGTACTGATGAAATAATTTACGACATTTTAAAATATGATTCTCTTGATTGCTTCTTATCATGATTCGGTATGCATAATAATTCATTGCGCTTACAGTTTTATTTGTTTCTTGACCATTTGTTGGACTTATTTCTTTTATATCAATCGAATAACCACCTTCACCACGACAGAACATAAGAGGATATTGCAATGCATCATATTTTCGATGCGTTTCATTAACACGTGGCAGTGTATCATTTCTTCTTTGCAAAACAACATCCCTTGGTTGAAATTCATCACCAGATATAACAATTGCAACCTCGTTGCTTGAAGTTGGTTGATTGTATCTTCCACGATGTTCGCCGGCAGGCATTTTATTTGCATCAATTTTGATTTTATGATTATCAGATGACAATCTTTCCATTGCTGTTTTAAAACTTTGCACCAAAACATTGTGTGTGTGTAATAAATCTTGTAACTCTCTCATGATAACTCTGTTTATATTTCTGCAAAATGCACATCGTGTTTCAAGCTCATCATCGTTGTCATTAATGAAATAAATTTGCAAAAATTTTGACTCTTGTTCGGGTAGTGGTAGTAATGAACCTATTAGGTGATATGCTTGCCCTTGAATCTGAAAAAAGCCATAATTAGAGTCCATAAAACCTAATAGGTCTGTTTATTGAACCCGAAAAAAGAGTAGAGTAGCTCAGGGCAGAGCAGAGTAGAACAGCTGCCAAGAAAAATTAGAGTAACCTAGAGCAAGTCAGATCGGACTTCTCATGAAACACTTTCCACTGACAAATTATCAAAACAAAGTAACCGTGTCAAATTTCAATAGCATATTTGGCTAAAATCCGCGCTTAAATTAGAAAAAACTTGATTCACTTTATTTCGTAGCTGTAATTTTGAAGTTTACTTCTATAGCGGCATTCATTTGAGAAAAAGTGTAATGAAATTGGAAGACAACAACCATATGAATGTTGTTGTTGCGAAACGACAACCACACCACACTCATATAGCAGCTAGTGATGCTTTGTATATATATGTGTGTGTGGAATTTTACGAACACACCATACTCATATAGCAAAAGCACCATAGCAATCTTAACTACAGCATTTAACATGAAAATGAAAATGTCTGTATGGCACATGGGGTAAGCATGCGAATGAGCACTCAAAGGTGGCGGGTTCGAAGCTGGCTACTTTTTCTAATTTGTTTTTTTTTTTCATATAATTTGTTTTTTTTTTTTAAATAATTTCTTTTTTTATCTTTAATATATGTTTTTTTAAATCATTTAATGCGAAACGTCACTTACATCATAATTGCATTTGATTTGTCTTTGTAATGGAATTTATTACGGTTGTGATATTTTGTGAGAAATAGAATTACCGATATCTGTAAACAAATGAATTTTCATAAAGTAAACTTCCCCTGGGTGTGCAATGCACACACTTTCTTTTTTTTCTTTTTCGTTTTGTTTTTTGCAAATTATTTCGATTTTCTATTCATATATTACAATTTAGTTTCTGATAATTGTCAATTTTTTTCTGGTCCGCAAAAAGGCTGGTGCAGAAAATTGTGATCTAGATTGCTCTAGTTTTATTTTGAGCATACTCATGAAACAAAAGTTAGAGCAATCTTGAGCAAGAAAAGTTTTCATGAAAAACAAATTTGTAAATTATATCAACCTGGCGTAAGCCAGAGCAGCTCAATAAACAAACCTAATGATTCAGGGAATGTTATTGAACGTTCAAGTTGACGTATTACCTTTAACGTTGGCATGAAGTTATTGGTTATAATTTGGCCAGCACCAAAAGATGTCAATTGAAAAGATGAATTATATGTGGTAATTTTTTCAAGAAAATGTTTGGCTTCGGGTGATGTTCCGGATAAAAATGTAGCTAATGGTTCGGGCGGATATTGTATGTCTGGTAAACGAACTTTTCCTGCAGCGCAACACATGCCTGGTGTTTCAGTTTTAAATTTCAATGCTTGACAAAATCCGCAAATTTTATCCATACATCCAATGACAACGTATTTGTGAGATGAATAATCAAGTTGTGGGTTATATTGAAAGGCTGCACCATTCAAATTTACAGAATTGATATTTATTGGCCGATTTTGCGAACGTGACCTATTAAGATCTCTTTGTTGACGTAATCTATCAGCATGATTTTCGTCATTTCTTCATTTTGTCTGTGATTTTGCATATCTCTACTGTTACGGATATTACGTCCGATTTCAGCATGTCTCCTACCTCTTCTACCTCTTGGCATTTCTTTTACCTTTCAGTTGTCTTCAAACGATACTTTTATCAAAATCGAATCAAACTGGTCTTCTTTATGTCACTCTGAGCTCTTGATTGCTACTTTTCTGTTTTTAAACTGGAATTCAAAATAACATACTGTTACATTACTGTAAGTTAATGTCAAATGTATTATTTTTGCCGATTTCTGTTGTGTGTATTTTTCACTTCATTTGTTCACTGTTTCACTTGCTATTAATCATTTGCAAAAATAATGTATATGAAAATATTGCGACCTATCCTATTAGAAAGGTCGTAACTCAGAGGTTTTGTTAAAAAGGTCGTATTTCGCCAGTAATTTTAAGAAGGCCGTATCTCAGCGGCATCGCCAAAAGGATGTTTTCACTATCTAAAAGAAGATATGAAAACGCTTGCAAATGTATTGTTTAAAAAATATATATCAAGAATATTATTTTCTGAACTAAAAAACAGCAATTAAAAGCTTTTTAACCCCATTATTGAGATAGAGAATGAACCTTATTAGTGACATTGCTGAGATACGTCGTTTTTAAAATTAAGGGCTATTTCATGATGCAATAAACAGGTGATCGCATGGTGACATACACCCGTGCGTACATAATTTGTGTAATGTATTTTTTTTGTTGTACTTTGTGTGCGTACACCGAAAAATGGGCATAATGTCAAAATTAAAGAAACAACTTTTTAATCAGCTGTCTCATGCCACGACCTTGCATAGTTGGATCATGCGCTATTTGCAGCTCGCAAGAAAAGGCTCAATAAATTTTTATATTTTTTCGCAGCAGGCCAAGTTTGACGATATTTTCTTTATGAAATGCCTTTGAAAAAGCATACTTCATTATCAGATTCGAGCCAGGTTTTCAAGAAAAATTGCTTGAGCCTTTTCTTGAGAGCTGCAAAGGCCATTACTGGCGAAATACGATCTTTTTAAGAAAACGACAAAAGTTACGACCTTTCTAATAGGATAGGTCGATTTAAGAAAAGAGATTGTGTTCACATTTTCCAACGATTTTTTCATTAAAGTTTTCCAAAATAATAATTATTTTTTACCTTGATTTACACTTTTCACTTTCCCTGTTTTGCCACCGTAAATAATTATTTTTGACCTTGATTTACATTTTTCACTTTCCGAAAAACTGATGCTTGACGATATTTGCCGCCAAGCACCGACGACTTATTATAATGAAAGCGACAACGAAAGTTTTGCATTAGCTCAAACAACAAAAAATTTAGAAAAAAGTATTGCATGTATTAAAAATATATATAACTAATCAATGACGCCACGGCCGTGGCCTGTTAAAATAGAAATATGTAGATCTCATCTAGCGACAGCGGCATTTATGATTGATTGCCGCTTTGTCGTGTCGGTCCCAAAAAATGCATCCCCATTGCTATAGCATTCATATTTACACAACGTAGGCGTCATTTAAATAAAATTTAGCAGAAATCGCAGATTATCTTTGCATACATCAAGGGGGAACTTGCCCTATGCTTGCAGCCATACAATTTTTCAAATTTGCGCCTAGCTGTATACTATGCTGCAAACACAGAGGCCACCAGAGAAAAATTTGTTCTAATGTGTTTTGTGTACGCGAAAGCAAATGTCATTCATATTCGAATTTGCCTTGCTACAACAAACCGCAGTCGCCTCACCAGAAAATGTCGGATTTTACCAACAAATTTTTCTTATTTATAGTTTATGTTTATTTACACCCTTAATAAATCATATCAGTTGACGTTCAACTAACTTAAAATCACGTTTTATCTCGACTATAACTACGCCCCATTATTTTTATACATACATGCTTTTTGTATGTGCATAAACTTAATGCGAAAGGGGGCCATTTCTAAGCTGACCAGACGTCCTCCTTTTCGGAGGATTGTCCTCCAAAAATACAGCTTGTCCTCCTCAAACTTATTGCCCTCCTTTGTCCTCCTTTTTGACAAAAATGTCCTACTTGTCCTCCTTTTCCAGTGTTTCTGCTAACAATTTGTGCAACGAACGTTTGTTTAAACCGCTAAAGTCATACTTTTTGAGTTTTGAAAATATGCTCTCAATATAAGAAACTTCTTTTTTAATTAATGCCCTAAAAAAAAGTATTTTATTTATCCGCAGTCAGGCCAAGATGCTTCGCTGATTGAACCTTCTTATACTTTAAACTTCATTGCTTACACTTATGGTTGTCGTTGTGAACGGTTTGTATAGTGCGTACATTTTACCGGCAAACTTCGTTCTGCCCAAAATAGATTTTTGTTGAGTTCATTTTGAAATGTGTACAGATTTAATGAAATGTGTAGCGATTTCCAGGTCCTTACCTTAGACCCTTTCACAGATATGCTGCTTGAAAATGTAAGTTTGTATGGGAGATGCCAGGCCCCTATTTCTGATAACCCCCCTTTTTATGTGTGAGAATGCTTTTGATATCATATACATAGGTCTATACCAATTTTCAGGCCCCTACCTTAAACCCCTTTAAAAATATTCACCTTCAAAAATTGAGATTGTATGGGAGGTACCACGCCCCCTTTTTCGATAACCCCCAGTTTTATGGGTGATAATGGTGTTGTTATCCTATAGCTCTATACCAACTATCATGTTCCTACCTTTAACACTTTTAAAGATATTCACCATGAAAAATTAAGTTTGCATGGGAGGTGCCATGGCCCCTTATCTGATAACCCCCCTTTTTATGTGTGAAAATGCTTTTGATATCATATAGGTCTAAACCAATTTTCAGGTCCCTACCTTAAACCCCTTTAGAGATATTCACCTTGAAAAATTAAGATTGTATGGGAGGTACCACGCCCCCTTTTTCGATAACTCCCAGTTTTATGGGTGAGAATGGTGTTGTTATCCTACCTTTAACAGTTTTAAAGATATTCACCATGAAAAATTAAGTTTGTATGGGAGGTGCCCCTTTTCTGATAACCCCCCTTTGTAGTTACAAACCTTCTCCACATGTGTCTCTTCAATGTGGCAAAGTTTGGTTAAAATCGGTTCAGCCATTCTCCGCAAAGTTCCTTACAACGCGAAAAACGGCTAAATTTTTATATATATAGAGATATCGAAGTCCAAATGTACCCTGGGTCCTTCTCCTTTCGTTTGATACCCATATTGCAGGGTAATATGTATAAAGGCTTTTCGGCAATCGAATTTTGTCCGGTAACTCAGTTGTTCATAAATTTATCGTAATATATCGAAGCCAAACTGAATCGAATTTTGCCCGATAACTCAGTTATCGATAAATTTATTGAAATATATCGAGGTCCAAATGAAACCTGGGTCCTTCTCCTTTCGTTTGATACTCATATTGTAGGGTAATATTAAGGTTTTTCGGCAATCGACTTTTGACCGATAACTCAGTTATCGATAAATTTATCGAAATATATCGAGGTCCAAATGAAACCTAGGTCCTTCTCCTTTCGTTTGATACCCATATTCTAGAGTAATACAAAGGCTTTTCGGCAATCGAATTTTGACCGATAACTCAGTTATTCATAAATTTATCGAAATATATCGAAGCCAAACTGAATCGAATTTTGCCCGATAACTCAGTTATCGATAAATTTATTGAAATATATCGAGGTCCAAATGAAACCTGGGTCCTTCTCCTTTCGTTTGATACTCATATTGTAGGGTAATATTAAGGTTTTTCGGCAATCGAATTTTGACCGATAACTCAGTTGTCGATAAATGAAACCTGGGTCCTTCTCCTTTCGTTTGATACCGATATTTTAGGGTAATATAAAGGCTTTTCGGCAATCGAATTTTGTCCGAAAACTCTTCTTCTTCTTTAAATGACCATCTAACCGCCTGAGCGATTTTGACCGTCCAACATACATAGCTCGCCAGTCATTTCTTCTTTGCGCCAACTCGGAGTGGTGGTCTTCCTCTTCCTCTGCTTCAACCGCCGGGTGCCGATAAATATACCTTCTGGGCTGGAGCGTCTTCGTTCATTCGCACTACGTGGCCTAGCCAGCGCAGCCGCTGCGTTATAATGCGCTGTAATGTGTCGACGTCTGCGTAAAGCTCATACAACTCATCATTAAATCTTCTTCGGTACTCGCCGTCGCCAACTCGTAGAGGCCAACAAATCTTTCGCAGAACTTTTCTCTCGAATACTCCCAATGCAGCCTCGTCAGATGTTGTTAGTGTCCACGCCTCTGCACCATATAGCAGGACGGGAGCGATGAGCGACTTGTAGAGTGTGATTTTCGTGGGTGGAGAGAGGACTTTACTTTTCAATTGCCTACTCAGTCCAAAGTAGCATTTATTTGCAAGAGCAATTTTTCGTTGGATTTCTAGGCTGACATTATTGTTGGAGTTTATGCTGGATCCAAGGTAAACGAAGTCCTTCACTATTTCGCACTTTTTGCTGCCAGCAGTGGCGTGGGTACCAAGCATGAACTTCGTTTTGCCTTCGTTCACCACCAAACCCATTTTTCCGCTCCTTTTTCTAGTTTGGAGTAGGCAGAGGTTACGGCGCGGTTGTTAAGGCCTATAATGTCACTGTCGTCAGCATATGCTAACAGCTGCACGCTTTTATAGAATATTGTTCCAGCGCGGTTAAGTTCTGCAGATTGTATTATTTTCTCCAACATCAAATTAAAGAAATCGCTCGATAGGTGGTCACCTTGTCTGAAACCTCGTTTAGTTTCAAACGGCTCGGAGAGGTCCTTCCCAATTCTGACTGAGCTGGTGGTGTTGCTCAATGTCATTTTGCAAAGCCGTATAAGTTTTGCGGGGAAACCAAATTCAGACATAGCGGCATATAGGCAGCTCCTTTTAGTGCTATCGAAAGCGGATTTAAAATCAACAAAGAGGTGGTGTGTATCGATTCTTTTCTAACGGGTTTTCTCCAGGATTTGACGTATTGTAAAAATCTGCTCGATGGTAGATTTTCCAGGTCTGAAGCCACACTGATAAGGTCCAATCAGTCTGTTCACGTCGGGCTTCAATCGTTGTTGTTGTTGTTGTTGTAACGCCACGTAGCCCTGCCTAGGTAGTCAGTATCTACCCAATATTGTCATCAGGCTCTTCTAACGGAAGTCCTAGAAACCTAGCGGCTTCGACAGGGGCGGACCAGAGGGCTATGGGTGTTAGAAGAGTAGGCTCAGCTGAGCAGACGAAAAGGTGGTTAGTATTATGGGGGGACAAGCCACATGCCGGAAAAACATTAGGCAAGTCGGGGTTCAGCCTGGATAGGTAAGAGTTTAACCTATTACAATATCCAGACCGGAGTTGGGCCAGCATCACTCTAGTCTCCCTAGGCAGCCCGCGCTCCTCTTTGGCAACGGGTGGAGTTGTTGCCTGAAGAACGGCGTTCGCTGGAATAGAGCTGACATAGGAATTTACCGAATCGGTGTGGATAAGGGTGAGGGCCTGCCGGTGCACCTTAGGATCAAACGGCGTGGAAATCAGGTGCCGGATCTCATCGAAGTGTTTGCGTAGGTGGCTTCTTATCCTCCTGGGAGGCGGATTTTCGTTGACCAGGCGTCCGTTCGGGTGCTGCGGTTTGCAACAGTTGAATAGGAATTGCCTGGTCAGCATTTCGCTATGCTCTTTAACGGCGAGCATTTTCGCTTCATTGTGAAGGTGGTGCTCAGGAGACATAAGAAGACACCCAGTGGCGGTTCGAAGGGCGGTATTCTGGCAGACCTGAAGCCTCGTCCAGTGTGTGTCAGCCAGCCCCGACGACCATATAGGCGTCGCGTAGCTCAGTACCGGCTGACCAATTGCTTTGTATGTAGCTAGTAACGTTTCTTTGTCTTTGCCCAGGCGTCCGTTCGGGTGCTGCGGTTTGCAACAGTTGAATAGGAATTGCCTGGTCAGCATTTCGCTAATGCTCTTTAACGGCTAGCATTTTCGCTTCATTGTGAAGGTGGTGCTCAGGAGACATAAGAAGACACCCAGTGGCGGTTCGAAGGGCGGTATTCTGGCAGACCTGAAGCCTCGTCCAGTGTGTGTCAGCCAGCCCCGACGACCATATAGGCGTCGCGTAGCTCAGTACCGGCTGACCAATTGCTTTGTATGTAGCTAGTAACGTTTCTTTGTCTTTGCCCCAAGTGCTGCCAGCTAGCGACTTGAGGATTTTGTTACGGCTTTGGACTTTATTGACAATTGCGCCGTATTTGAACATGTTATCAAACGTTACCCCTAAGATTTTGGGGTGTGAGACAGTTGGTAGCTTAACACTATCAACGTAGACGTGTAATTCCATGTTCACTTGCGTTGTCCACGTCGTAAATAAGGTAGCCGAGGACTTATTCGGTGACAATGCCAGGTTTCTACCAGCGAAAAATTCCGACACGGCTGGGAGGTACGAGTTTATGCGAGAGCAGAGTTCTTCAACGGAGGGGCCCGTTGCCAGAATCGTACAATCATCGGCGTAAGAGACGATCGAGACACCCTCTGGTGGGGGGGGAAGTTTCGATATATAATAGTTAAATAGAATCGGGGATAGGACACCACCCTGTGGCACCCCTTGTTTAACTATTCTGGGTTTTAATCGGGCGCCTCTGAATTCTACCGACGATTGACGACCACTCAGATAATTGGCAGTCCAACGTTTAAGACAGGGGGGAAGGGACGAATCTTCCAGGTCTTTCAATAGTCGAGCATGATTGACCGTGTCAAAGGCTTTGGCCAAATAGAGCGCACCTAGCACTGTCCTGTGGTTTGGACGCTTTTGGTTTAGTCCGTCCCCTATCTGAGTGGTAATGGCGTTCAGCGCGGTGGTAGTGCTGTGGTTTTTGCGGAAACCATGCTGATGTTCGGCGAGTCGCAAATTAGCGGTGAAATATGGTAATAAGATGGATTCCAACACTTTCACTACTGGCGAGAGAAGTGATATCGGGCGATATGACTCCCCTACGGCAGCTGGCTTGCCAGGCTTTAATAGTGGGACCACCTTTGAAAATGTGTGTTAAATATCTTATGCCTTCGTCGCCGAGGTGTTTTAGCATCAGCATGGAGATGCCATCGGGGCCTATGTACTTGGTGTTCTTAGATCTCCGTATTGCCTCTTGTACTTCGGTTGTGGAGATGGAATGGGCGCATCGCTCTTTTTGGGTTTATGCGCTTCCCTGGTGGCTCGGCGAATTTCTTTGTCCAACGGAGGATGCATTACAAACTGTCGGCAGAAAGCGCTCGCGCATCGTTTAGGTTGCGACTGAACCTTATCGCCGAAGGCGATGGATATTTTGTCGTTGGGTTTAGTCGGGTTGGACAAAGATTTCACCGTCGACCATAATTTGCCAACCCCAGCCGAGAGGTTACAAGACCTTAGGTGCTCTTCCCACTTAGCGCGTTTGTGTTTATCTACTAAGCGTCTTATTTCCGCATTAAGATCCCTAATTTGGGGATCCGTAGGGTCAAGGCGTCTAATATGGTCCCGTTCATTTGCCAGGGCCGCTGCCTCTGCGGGGAAGAATGGACGTACTTCCTTTATTCTACCTGACGGAATGTGTTGACGGGAGGCTGAAACTAGGGCCATACGAAACGCCTTTTCCCCTTCTCGTACGTCAGACGGAGTGGGGAGAGCAGCGAAGGCGCTCTCTGTAGATGTTAAGAAACTTTCCCAGTCGGCTTTGTTAAAGTTAACAAAGGTGCGATTGTCAGAAGTGACAAAGTCGGTGGGACGATCGATAGAGAGCACAATGGGAATGTGATCCGAAGCAAGCGTCAGCATCGGTCGCCAGTCAACGCAGTTTATAAGACCTGCGCTGACTATGGTGATATCCGGCGAGCTAGAGCAGTTTACCGCCACTCTAGTGGGGGCATCCCCATTAACTGTGCAGAACGTCGAATCGTCTATTTGGTCAGCCAGCTCCTGCCCCCTACCATCGGCCTGTAAGCTGGAGTGCCACAGGTCGTGGTGTGCGTTAAAGTCACCAAGGATAACACGGTTCTCACCCCTGAGTAACGCACGAATGTCAGGGTGATAATCCCTGGGACAGCAGGTGACAGGAGGTATATATACGTTTATGATTTCCAAGTCGACATCGCCTGACCGGACAACCATACCTTGACGTTCTAAGGTGGTGTCCCTCGGGTCGATGTCAGGCTCAAATAGACGGTACTGCACAGTTTGATGCGTGATGAATGCAAGACCACCCCCAAGCCCTCTCGCACGATCACAACGGTGTACATTGTACCCGTTGCAGGTCAGAATAGTTGACCTTCCACCGAGCTTTGTCTCCTGAATAGCAGCGATTTTGATATTGTGTCGCTTGGCTTCAATCGTTCGCACAATACGCTTGACAAGACCTTATATGCGATATTCAGAAGGCTGATTCCTCGGTAGTTGGTGCAGTTTGCAGGATCACCTTTCTTGTGTATTGGGCACAGAACACTTAGATTCCGATCTTCGGGCATGCATTCATAAGATTGTAAGTTCGGGTTCGAGCTCTTCTCTGGTTTCTTGCTCAATTTCTCCTTTCAAAAGGGCAGAGAAGTGATCTCTCCATATCTCTAGTATTTTCTGAACATCAGTGAATGCTATTACTTCTTCGGCTGCGGTACGGGGTGCTCCTGTGATGTACTCCCACTGCTCATGCATTCCACTGGGTTTAATTGTGCTCTCAGAGAGCAGGTGCGATAACTCAATTGTTCATAAATTTATGGAAATATATTGAAGTCCGAATGAAACCTGGGGTCATCCCATACCTATATGCGAAATATCATAAGTATAGGTCAAGTATTCTCATAGTTATACATAGGTCAAGTATTTATACTCAGAATTATATGGGAAACAAACATCAAAAAGTAATGGTCCCTAGAAGCGTCGGTACCCGCAAAATTAAAAAAAAAAAAAAGAGATAACTCCTTCCTTACTATACTATACCTTTCTATACTACAAATTTCATCAAACTCCGTCTTGCCGTTCTCACGTCATTGAGTAACAGAAGCAAACATCGCTACATTCTCATTTATAATATTAGTATGATAGTATGATTATTGCCCATGATTTAATTACTAGATAACTCAGTTATCGATAAATTTATTGAAATATATCGATGTCCAAATAAAACTTGGGTCCATATCCTTTCGGTTGATACCAATATTGTAGGGTAATATTAAGGTTTTTCGGCAGTCGAATTTTGACCGATAACTCAGTTGTCCATAAATTTATCGAAATATATCGAAGTCCAAATGAAACCTGGGGCCCTCCTATAGCTAAATGCGAAATATCATAAGTACCTAAATGACCTAAGTATTCTCAGAGTTATAGGTTAAGTATACTCAGAATTATATGGGGAAAAAAATATTAAAAGTAAAGGTCCCTAGAAGCGTCCGAGCTCCAAAGTAAAAAAATATAGCGCCTAACTCCTTAAAGACTAAAAGCTGTCCGCGTGGAAATTTCATCAAAATCCGTATTGCCGCTCTCACATGATTGAGTAACAGAAGCAAACGTCTGGACATCCAAACATCGCTACATTCACATTTATAATATGTATTAGTATGATTAGTGTCATAAGTAGTATGATTATTGCCTACTGAAAAATTTACCAAATTCGAATATTTTGACAAATTGTGTCAGGATGAATGCAAATTCAAAAGTTGATTCGATACCATATTGTAGTTTAATGTTAAGGTTTTTCGGCAATCGCATTTTGGCCGATGATTCAGTTATCGATAAATTTATCCAAATAAGTATATCGAAGTCCAAATGAAACCTGGGTCTTTCCCCTTTTGTTTGACACCCATATTGTAGGGTAATATTAAGGTTTTTCGGCAATCGCATTTTGACCGATAACTCAGTTGTCCATAAATTTATGGAAATATATCGAAAGCCAAATGAAACCTGGGTCCTTCTCCTTTCGTTTGATACCATATTGTAGGGTAATATTAAGGTTTTTCGGCAATCGCATTTTGACCGATAACTCAGTTGTTTATAAATTTATCGAAATATATCGAAGTCCAAATGAAACTTGGGGACATCTCATACCTATATGCGAAATATTTATTTATGTTATAAGGCTGTATATGTAAGACTTAACTCTTTTATAATACATCAGCAAATGGAAATTAACAAAACAAATTAACCTATGACAGAGGAAAGTAAGCTTATATCTTATATCTATAAAATTCGATCGTATCCTAATCCATCTATGGAAGATAATCCACGTAGATATGTATTATTACATTTAATTTTATGAGAAAAACAAAAAGAAAAAGAACGAAACTGTAGTGGAAGACATTTTAGGAAGGAAAAAAACAGATGGAGAGTCAGATAAAGTTGTAGATAGAAAAATTAGATTTGAAATTGCAAACCATTTAATTTAATTTTTTAATAATAATAATGCCCAACGGATTACCCATCTTTGCATCTGCATGACGCGCGGATTGTTCTTTCGTGCCGAATCTTTGAAAGGCTTTGGTTTGTTAATCGTCGAGATCTAAAACTGCTCAGCTACAGAGAAAACCTCATCAGCTAAGTAAAAAAGATTACACAATTAATAAATAATTAGCGAAAAGTTATTGTTAAGAATAAAGATAAGAATCAAAGGATATGAAAAAAAAAATTGTTGCTATGTATTTAGGATAGAAAGAATCGACTTTTTTATGCTGTATAGTGAGTCTGAGATATCAAACGTACCAGAATGAGAATTATAATCTTGACACAAACAACGAAAAGGCTCATTTAATTCAAAATTATTCCGGCACTGTTTCAAGATAAGTGGTTTAAAATGTTTTGATGGACGAGAAGGTACATTGAAGTTCACTTCGCTCAAAAGAAACGGGTTTACGATTGAACCATTTAGTAATTTAATCATGAAGACAATTCCAAGCATTTCCCTCCAACTAAAAAGGCTGTGAAGATTTATTAGTTTTAAGCGAGTCGTATACGATGGCAAATTATACAAGGGATCCCAGTGAAGATCTCTTAAGGGAAATAGTAAAAATTGTTTTTGAACTGATTCTAAGCGATCCACGTGGACCTGGTAACGCGGGTTCCAAATAATAGAACCGTATTCAAGTATCGGCTATGACTGTGAAATTCCTCTCGAAAAACGCATGTATTTACATTTCTTCAGATTAAGCGGCATATAATTTAAATCGCACCAAGTAACTAATGCATTTAGATCTGATTGAAGCTTATTGCTATCTTCGGATGATGCGAATGACATGAAAAGCTTTACATCGTCGGCATACATTAAAATTTTCGAAAATTCTATTACTGTAGAAATGTCATTTATAAACAACAAGAACAGAATCGGGCCCAGATGGCTTCCTTGAGGAACTCCAGAGGAGACATTAATAACATCGGATTTACAGTTTTTAAATACTACTTTTTGTGTTCTGTCACTAAGGTAAGAAGAGATCCAGCGATTGAGACCCGGCTGGAAACCCAGCTGATCTAGTTTATGAATAAGTAACGAGTGACACACTTTATCGACAGCTTTGCTGAAATCAATTTTTCCCAAAAACTGACAATATTAATTCGTTTAGAATTATTGTTAACTGGTCTCGAGCTTGCTCATAACTTACAAATTTGAAATCAGTATAAATAACGTCGGTGTGTAGATTTTTTCTAAAGCCATTTGAGACATGATATGTAAACTCAAGTAAGTTTGTAACGATGGTTACAGAACCCGTGTTGACAGTCGGAAATCAAGGTAGAGATAGGATTCGTAAGCTGATTAGTAACAATAGCTTCAAACACTTTTGGGATGACAGACAGCTTTGCTATGCCATGATAGTTCTCTATAATAAAGCGGTAGAAGAAACGACTCTTTCCATGCTGTTGGAAAAACACCACACTTTAGTGGCAGATTGAACAAATTGGTAAGGGGTTTGTAAATATTGTTAGCGCACTTCTTCAAGAAGCATGTAGGAATCCTATCAGGACCACATTTAAAAGATTCTTTCAAGGTTTTCAGACAAACAAGAACATCATTGGCGCATATAGTTGGACAATTAATTAAATTGTTCCCATGTAGCTCATAGGGATAATTTAGAAAGTCAGAATTGGTGACGGCAGAATAGTTAGAAGTGAAAAATTGCGCAAAGAAATTTGCGATATCTTGATTATCGCTACATAAAATGTCTTTATATTTTATGGATGAGGGAAATCCTACTACTTTTCGTTTACAATTTACGAAATCATAAAATGACTTCGGATTGCGAATAATGTCTCTTTTTGTTTTAGAGATATAGGCTTTATAGCACTTTTTATTTAAGTCGATGTACCTCTTACGTAGATCAGAATACAACAAGTAGTGTTTGTTTAACCCCGATTTCTTAAATAATTTGAAAGAACGCGTTTTTCTATTTTTCAGCATCATAAGCTCTTTAGTAAACCAAGCTTGCGTTGGATGATCATATGTTATTTTACGTTTAGGAACAATCTTCTCAAATAAGCTGTAAATAGTTTGATTAAAATGTAAAACGTTTGAATCGATATCGCCACACAGCTCAGGCCAAGTTAATTTAGACAGTTCTTTATTTAATTTCTTATAGTTGGCTTTTGAGAAGCTAAAATCAAAGTTACTACTTGAGCAGCCATGTGTACATTGGCCATTACTTATGGTTTCGTGAATTATTTCCATAGAAGGGTGGCGTCGGTCGACGCTAAAAACAGGGGTCGACTGTAGAAATATCACACAAAACAATATTACAATAGTAAATACAAATACATATATAAAATGTATGAAAGAGAAAAAGTAATTAACAAAACTGAGAAAAGCAAGAATTTTACTTATAAGATATTATTTTTCATTTATGCGGCTAACTGGATGGTTGAAGAGGCCGTGTCCCCAATCCACCCTCTCGTTCGGACGAATTATAAATTTGAGGATGAGTGGTTGAAGAGGCCGTGTCTCCAATCCACCCTCACAGTCAAACAATATATCCATTAAAGTTGCACGGAGAAGTCTGAAGAAACTACTGGATGGTTGAAGAGGCCGAGTCTCCAATCCACCTTCTTGTTCGGTTGATTTCATTGCTAAGGTTGAGTGTATTCTAAGGAATCTGAGAAAAAACTGGTTGTTGGAGAGGCCGTGTCTCCAATCCACCCTCTCTTTCATCAACTACTTAGATTGTATTAAATAACTTGGACGTTATGGCTATTAGTAAGTGGAGCGGGCGAATCCTTTATTGTTTATCGGCGGACGGTAAGGAAATCAAGTATTGCTTTAGATAAATGGCCAACAGAACATTCGAAGCTGATACAGCTATATAATGTGTTGTAGTGTAAACATCAGACATTCAGAGGATTGTTTCTGGAAAAGTTTTGACGATAAATGGGTATTTGAAATGGTACAGAGTGCCTCGACGTCCTAGCAGGAACGGCGAAATTTAGCCGACTAACAAGATTAGATGAGTCAATTTGGCCGACAATCAACTTATGGAGGAACATTACCCCTAATAAGGTTCTGCGATTTTCTAGGGTAGGTAAACTAATGAGGAGAAGCCTATTACTATATGGAGGCAGGTGTATATCTGGGTTCCAGGGGATAAAACGCAAGGCAAATATCAAAAATTGCTTTTGTACTGACTCAATCCCCGTTATATGCTCTCAGTACATGAACAATACTCAAGTATTGGGCGCACCAGCGATGTGTAAAGGACTTTGGTGAGGTACGGGTCATCAAATTCTTTAGCCCACCTTTTAAAAAATCCAAGCACACCCATGGCCTTGTTCGTGATCGATAAGATGTGTATTAAAACTCAGCTTATGATCAAATAGGACACCCAGGCCAACCACCTCAGAGATACGCTCCAAGGGCGCGCCGTTTAGTGTGTAGGATGCTAAAAATGGCTTCACTCGAAGAAATGTCATTTGATTACATTTCGAGCTGTTCAAGTTTAATAGATTGACTGTACACCAGTTCCGGAACGCTTCCAAATCAGCTTGAAGGAGATAAACCCGAAATGGTTCGGTGGGGGAAAATGAGTAACACAGCTTTACATTATCCGCGTACATGAGAGTGCGGGAATAGGAGATAATTTGAGGTAGATCATTAATGAATAGGGTAAAAAGCAAGGGGCCATAGTATTCTTGAACACAACCTGTTGAGACCTGTTCATTAGATAATCTTCAAGCCATACCAATAAATGAT
Organism: Sphenella marginata; assembly: GCA_951509765.1. Taxonomy (NCBI): domain Eukaryota; kingdom Metazoa; phylum Arthropoda; class Insecta; order Diptera; family Tephritidae; genus Sphenella; species Sphenella marginata. The sequence goes on along the minus strand of OX608078.1, from coordinate 55,006,133 downwards.
TTGGAAAACCCAATAAATAAAGTTTATGGATTAGAAGCTCATGGCTGACAGAGTCGAATGCTTTACTGAAATCAGTGTATTAATATACACTGAAATAAAAAAGTTGAAAGTGCACATTGAAAGTAACATATCAAAACCACTTTTAAGCGATTGATGGTAATACTGTAAATATTACAGTATTTACTGTAAAATTGGCAGTAAAAACATGTGATTTTTGCATAATGATATGAGTCCACTTTAAAATTTACAGTAATTCATGTCAATATGATGGTATATTCGAAGAATGATAGGGGCTCATTTTCAAAATTTATATTACCCACTGTTGGACGAAAAATGACAGGGTTCACTATCAATTTGACGGCCGTTTACTGTAGATTTTTTTTTTCAGTGTATAATTCGGGACACTTCACTTCACTCACCTTTGCACCTTTAGAAATTGATAAAGATATTTAATTGGTTTTTGCTCAGGCGATATGCGACCGTTTTGCTCAGAAATTTACATCAGTTTGCAAACAATTTACGAATCCATCCATACCAAATGTGGTGAACTCAAGTAGGTTCGTAGTGGTTGATCTACGACGCACAAAACCATGTTGACATGGTGATAATAAAGAGCTACAAAGATGTTGCAGTTGGTGAGTGATTATTTGTTCAAGGGTTTTAGGAATAGCTGAAAGCTTAGCTATTCCCCTGTAGTTCTCAATATTTGACCTACTCCCTTTTTTGTGCAAGGGGATTATAAATGATTGCTTCCATACAGCGGGGAATGACGCAGAATCAAGAGATAGTTTAAATAATTTAAGGACCGGGTCAGATAAAACTACAGCACAGTACTTTAGCACACAACTGGGGACACCATCTGGTCCTGGGGAAAATGTAGGTTTCAATGCTAAAAGGCTTAGTAGAACGGTATTTTTATCCATAACAGGATTGAGGATGCAGTTGGATTCTGCTAATTTGAAAGGATAGGGAAATTGTTGGAACCTATTAGAGGAATAAGTTGACTTAAAGAAATCATCAAATAACTCCTAAATGTCCTGATCCGAACTGGCTTTCTTACTTCCAAAGGAGAAGCAAAATGGAAATCCGGAGGTCTTCCGTTTTGAATTAACGAAGTTGTAAAATCTTTTCGGGTTATTGAAAAATTGAGTTTTGCAACCTGTTAAGTAGTCCTTATAGCACTGCTGATTGAGCAGCTAAAAATTGGAGCGAGCAATCGAATATTTCGAATAGGTGTCAGATGAGCCAGATCTTATAAAACGTTTATGTAGTCTGGACTTAATATTGCTGAGTCTAGCAAGCTGTTTGGAGAACCAGGGCGGCTTATTCGTCCCAACACTAGTATAACGGAGAGGGACACAGATGTCGAAAATTCCTTGTAGCGAGTTATAGAATATGGAAACGGCTGTCTCGATATCTTTACAGGCATAGAGATTCGACCAGTAATGGGAAGCTAACATATCATTAAGTTTTATGAAGTTCGTTTTAGAGAAGCAGCGAGAGCGGGATCGCTGTTTTCCCATCCTTATGCCAAGGCTGCTAGGTTGCGCCATATCCAATGCTATGTCGAGCGTAGGATGAAATGAATCTTCAGGGACAGATAACGGTGGAACCCTATTAAGTGTGACACCTACAGAATCATCCACAAACACGAGCTCAAGAATCTTGTTATTACAGTTAGACACATTGTTGATCTGTAGAAGCGAGGTATCCAACATGGAATTGAGGAAATCATGTTGTGAGATCGGGGTTAGAAAGTTTGAATCGCTTGAGCTAACCCAGCCAACTGAAGGTAAGTTAAAATCTCCAAGAACAAGAAGACGATCACTATTACGCAACTGAGATTGCAAATCACTAATAGCAGAGAAATGAAGAGTATAAACGTGCGTATCCGATAGAGGCGGTATGTATGAGCAAGAGATAATTAGATTAAAATTATGCAGTGAAACCTTTACTGCAATGAATTCAATATCAGGCTCATTGTTTAAGACAAGCAATTCAGACGAAAGGCAGGATTCGTTGGCTATAAGAACTCCACCGGCCCTAGATATACGATCACGCCTATGAACGACGTAATTACTGCAGAAAAGCTCAGAGTTGAAATTGTCAGGCTTTAACAGGCAGAGTTAAGCACTCTCTTAAAAAATGTATCAGGCACTGAAATTTTGAACAATGAAATATCTCGTTCGTATTTAAAATTAAATTTGTAGACGCTGATATTGGTCGTGGGTGGAGCACCAAGCTTGGAACAGATATAACTCTTGATATCCCCATCAGGCAGCGATACATGAAGCCGCGAAACAAAAATAGCTCTACGCGGTGGGACGGCCGTCACCAGCTTTGGAGTATCGAGCTGAGCAGCCACGCTAGGTAGTCGCTCCATAGCAGATACCACAGTAGGAAGAGGTTCCACCACAGAAACCGAGGTTTCGTTACCGACTCTGGCATCGTCACCGTTTCTATTGTTCGTATCGTTACTTGTAACAAGAAAATTCCTGTCCCGTTTAGCAGCAACAGAACTGTACGATGCAGCTGTAGCGTCATCGGCCTTGCGAGTGCAAGCCGGCGGTGTGAGAATAAGTTAGGGAAACGAATGGGTAGAAGTACTTCGTACTAAAGCGCCCGAAATATTCCCAGCAGGGATAGTTAGAGATTGCCCCCCATCAGAAGAGGAAGTAAAAAGGGGAGCAGAGAGAGACTTTGATGTACTAGGCAGCGGTGAAAAGCTTACCAGATCCGTTTCGGAACTGTTATTGCTTAAGTCACTTGAACTAGAGCTTGTGATGGCTGTTTTAAGTGCACTAATTTCCGCAGCCAATGTACCAATGTTGCCCGTGTGATTTTTGGCACTGATTTTGGTATTATTCAACGCCTTATTTTTATTCTTGACCTTCGCGTTACTTTTGCTACCCGATTTCGCCTTCGATTTAGCTGATGCGGAACTGGCATTAATTGAGGTCTTTATACCTTCAATTTGCGCAGCCAGATCCTTGAACCTAATATCGAAGGCGTTCATAATGGCTTCCAGGCCTAGTTTTTGCGAGGCAAGGACGTTGTCAAGTGCCTTCGAAATTCTATCTAGCACATTTGAACATCCCGGACAGAAGTACCGAAACTGAGTATTCCGTTTTAGCAGTTTCACGTCATACTCACACAGTCGGCCATCGCAACAGATGCAATGAAAAAGTTTATTACAAAAGCCACTACAAGGTACAATGAAGGATTCACTCCACAAAAGTCATCCATGACGAAAGATTAAAAGTAATAAATAATTAAAAAGTTATTCTGGATCACTGGATTTTATAGTAAACGCGTGTTATTTTGGAGCACTGGAAACAGCTGGATGCCAACGAGAAACAGCAAACTGCAAAAAGCGAACAGCAGACAGCAAACACCGTGCAAAAATACACACACTTGTAAACAAGATAGAATACAGCTACAAAACCAAAGCAGCAATCACCAACAAATTCGCCGATTTTCTTATAAATTGCGATATTGATTTAATTGATTTGCCACGTATATTACATATATTTCAAATAGTTATTCGGTATGTAAATATTAAATTGAGATATAATCAACTATGTTAACCGAGTGATAAAACTATTTTTGCAGAAAAAGGATGAAATAATCACAGAGCGATTTAAAAACACGTCCGAGAGAACCAGAGTTGCCAAATTTTACCATTTGTAGTTATATTACCATTTGTAGTAATATTACCATTTTGTAGTTACTACGATTCATAACAGCTTTAACATATTCAGGAATTGAGTTCCAGGAGGACAAGTAGGAATATTTGGGAATTATAAGATGTTGATACCTCTTAGACCTTACCAATTGCAACTTATCGTAAAGATATTTGGGGGATTTATACTCTAAGAGTTTATACATAAATATACAGTTTCTTGCTACCAGATAATTAGAAATACTGCAACCTAAAATTTAGTCTTCCAAGAAGAAATTAGCTCAAACCTTTCGAGACCATAAACGTAACGTGTAACATTGTTGAATGCAACATCAATTTTATGAGACGAAATGGAATCAATTTTACTATATAAAATCTCAAAATACGTAATGGGGACCAATATAAGTTGCATATCTAAGTTTTTTATCTTGTCCACAAACTTTAAGACACCATTACCAGTAGACAATTTTGGAATATCTTCAGCATACACTACACTATTACTAATCGGTAGCACGTATAACTTAGCAGCATTAAGTAAAAGAGAGTTGCCATAGGCCCATTGTGAGATTGATGATAAATCACTGTTAATTTTAAAATACAAATCTTCAACTAGACCAACGCGACTTGACAAATACAGTTGGATGTTGTCAACATAACCACCGACTTTGACATACTGACATACAGAGAATACATCGTTGACAAAAAGACTAAACAAGAGGGGGCCCATGATAGAACCTTGCGGTACTCCGTACTAAACACGGAATACTCACCATTACAGGTCACTTTTTGTGTTCTGCCTACTAGATAGCTGGCCATAAGCCTAAGAGAGCTATTCGAAAAACCAAAAAGATGCCTAAGCAGAAGGACCTGGTTTACAGAATCGAATGCTTTTGAAAAGTCCAAAAGACAAAGAAGTGTAAGGCTACCATTGTCAAACTCCAACCTTATGTCATCAACTATTTTCAAAATAGCAGTGGAACAGCTGTGATTTGGTCGAAATCCCGACTGAAATGGGGATAACAGTTGCTTCCGGGCAATGAATACTGAAATTTGTGCTGCCATAAGAAACTCACACACTTTAGATAGCGCTGCAAGTATGCTAATTGGTCACTGGGATTATTCGCATTCTTATAACTGGCATAATTACATCTTTTTTCCACTCATCAGGAAAACATGCAGTAGTGAAGCAATTATTAATTGTATGAGTTACAGTGCCAAGTATAAAAGGTAACACAAGTTTCCCAAATCACAGCGATATCCCATCATTACCTATAGCATTAGATTTTATCAGCATGATTGATATAGAAACATCAGCCTCGGTAACTCCATTAAAACTAAATTTTTCTTTCAAAGTAGGATTATCAACGAAAATATGCAATGGAGTGTTATTCGCGTTTCTGCAGACACTACCGAAATAGTTATTAAGCGTATTAGGGTTTAAATTACACTCCGCCTCAGTTTTTCCATATACATTAAGTGTTTTCAAATTACGCCAGAGATCTTTTACAGGTAGATAGGGATTTAATTTTGAAGAGCAATACAGTTGCTTCGCATTCCTTGTAATGTCAGTGGCTTTATTTCGAGCAACTTTATACTGGGACAAAGCATGATCAGAGCCAATCATCTTTCACTTCGCATGTAGCCTGTTTCTATTTTTTAATGCCAATCTAACTCTATTACTGTACCAGGGACAAGAAGTGTTCAAGGCCCGAACAGCACGTAGAGGTACATGGTCATTAAGCAGGACAATTAAGCGATACATCCATTGAACAGAATAGTAGATCATGGTCAGATATAAAAGAAATTTGCTCAAATTTTAAGACATGCTCAGTGATAGATGCAATAACTAGGTCTAATAAGCTTGGAGTGGAATTTTTTGCATATCTTGTTGGGACTAGCTGATTTATTACATACAGACCTGCCGCAGATACGTGGTCAAGTAGTTTTATTGCACATGAATCAGACACAAGAAGGTTAACATTGAAATCCCCATAAATAACATAAAATTCATAATCAATCAAAAACATAGATAAGTCAACAAAGAAAGTATCTAACAAGCAACACCTATTAGGGTTATAAATACAGGACACCAGTATTTTAGACACGCTGTCTGATACTTCCGCAATAATATACTCCGTTTCAGATTGGTTTGAGACAGCTATCGATCTGATTGTTAGAGAAGACTTGCAATATATTGCAACACCTCCTCCTCTCTTACTTTTTCTATCATGGCGTACGAAATTGAAATTGAAATTATTTATGCTATAATAGGAATCTAAAATATCAGGATTAAACCATGTTTCAGAGACACATATTATATCAACACTTGAATCCCCAAATATATCCCTAATATAGTCCAATTTATCATAATTTAGGCTTCGCTCATTAAAGTGCACCACATTTAGCCCATTCGACTCCTTGCATAAAATATTAATAGTGCCTTATGGTTATGGTCATCATTGATGCTGGAGACCGCTGTCCTAGTGGGGCTTAAATCCATCGCACTTGGCATATAAAAAGGTATCTACAAAACGCATGTAATACAAATACACAGTGGTTGCAATTTAACAAAGAGGGCATTGAATATAAAGATAAAAAAGGGTAGCAAAAGAAAAGAGAGAAACAAAGCCAACACAAAAGTAAACAAACATTGAGAAGAAATGAAAAGAACTTATAAGCTAACATTGCATGTACAACAACTAATATATAAAATTGCATGAGAACATACACCAATGATGCATACATAACTATTAACTTTAAGTTTGGGTGCCAACAAGAGCATTGACTTCTTCTCTACTTCCTACTAATTTCGCCTAACTCCCAGTCTTGAGTCTCAGGTACACTTTTTCCCGAAAAGAGTGCAACGATGCCAAACTCTTCTTTCGCCTAAGCTCCGACGCATATGTCATAATATCACGTTGCGCTTTAGTTATACTCTCATGCAAATTAATAGAGCCATAACCTGGCAGACCGTTGTCAGAGAGCACTAGTGGTCTTTCCTTCGTCTTGCAGAACAACGCGATGAATTTTAAGAGTTGGATACAGTCATTTGAAGAGAAGAGTTTTGCAACAATGGGGCATGCATTCTTTGATCTTTGCGCACCACTTTTAGCATTCCGGGGTCGAAAAGCATCACGGATAGGCGGAGGTTTGTGCTCAACAGCTTTACAAATTTCAGGGAAAATATCCACTAAACACTCACCAGCTGCTATTAGGATCCCGTTAATGAGGAGATCAGTGGAAACTGCGCTGCACTCGAGTGCTCCGAGCTGAGCCCTAGCAGTTGCCAACTCACTGCGAATATTGAGAACATCAGCACATGCATTCTCAACTGCAGTTAAACTTTTCTCCATCACCTCACCACTGTACTTAATATTAGCTATTTCAGCAGCCAACTCACCGATCTTATGCATCACTCTCTCTTCAGATTTTGTCCAGACAACTGTTCAATTATGGCATCTCTCTGTTGCTCAAGTTTACTCTCCAACTTATCAAACACAGTCAACGAAGGTGTGAGAGGGGTTTTGGGGGACAAAGTGACTCAGTTATCGATAAATTTATCCAAATATGTATATCGAAGTCCAAATGAAACCTGGGTCTTTCCCCTTTTGTTTGACACCCATATTGTAGGGTAATATTAAGGTTTTTCGGCAATCGCATTTTGACCGATAACTCAGTTGTCCATAAATTTATCGAAATATATCGAAGTCCAAATGAAACCTTGGTCCTTCTCCTTTCGTTTGAAATATAACTCAGTTGTCCATAAATTTATTGAAATATATCGAAGTCCAAATGAAACCTGGCTCCTTCTCCTTTCGTTTGATACCCATATTGTAGGGTAATATTAAGTGCCGCTTTCATAAAAGCCGGTAGCCGCTAACCGGAGTTTCATTAACGTATTTTGTACGGTTAGCTGTCAAATTAATCACCGATTAGGCTTAACCGGCTTTTATGAAAGTGGCCCTAAGGTTTTTCGGCAATCGCATTTTGACCGATAACCCAGTTGTCCATAAATTTATTGAAATATATCGAAGTCCAAATGAAACCTGGCTTCTTCTCCTTTCGTTTGATACCCATATTGTAGGGCAATATTAAGGTTTTTCGGCAATCGAATTTTGACCGATAACTCAGCTGTTCATAAATTTATTGAAATATATCGAAGTCCAAATGAGACCTGGATCCTTCTCCTTTCGTTTGATACCCATATTGTAGGGTAATATTAAGGTTTTTCGGCAATCGCATTTTGACCGATAACTCAGTTGTCCATAAATTTATTGAAATATATCGAAGTCCCAATGAAACCTGGCTCCTTCTCCTTTCGTTTGATGCCCATATTGTAGGGTAATATTAAGGTTTTTCGGCAATCGCATTTTGACCGATAACTCAGTTGTCCATAAATTTATTGAAATATATCGAAGTCCCAATGAAACCTGGCTCCTTCTCCTTTCGTTTGATGCCCATATTGTACGGTAATATAAAGGCTTTTCGACAATCGCATTTTGACCGATAACTCAGTTGTCCATAAATTTATCGAAATATATCGAAGTCCAAATGAAACCTGGCCCCTTCTCCTTTCGTTTGATGCCCATATTGTACGGTAATATAAAGGCTTTTCGACAATCGCATTTTGACCGATAACTCAGTTGTCCATAAATTTATTGAAATATATCGAAGTCCCAATGAAACCTGGCTCCTTCTCCTTTCGTTTGATGCCCATATTGTACGGTAATATTAAGGTTTTTCGGCAATCGCATTTTGACCGATAACTCAGTTGTCCATAAATTTATTGAAATATATCGAAGTCCCAATGAAACCTGGCTTCTTCTCCTTTCGTTTGATACCTATATTGTAGGGCAATATTAAGGTTTTTCGGCAATCGAATTTTGACCGATAACTCAGCTGTTCATAAATTTATTGAAATATATCGAAGTCCAAATGAGACCTGGATCCTTCTCCTTTCGTTTGATACCCATATTGTAGGGTAATATTAAGGTTTTTCGGCAATCGCATTTTGACCGATAACTCAGTTGTCCATAAATTTATTGAAATATATCGAAGTCCCAATGAAACCTGGCTCCTTCTCCTTTCGTTTGATGCCCATATTGTAGGGTAATATTAAGGTTTTTCGGCAATCGCATTTTGACCGATAACTCAGTTGTCCATAAATTTATTGAAATATATCGAAGTCCCAATGAAACCTGGCTCCTTCTCCTTTCGTTTGATGCCCATATTGTAGGGTAATATTAAGGTTTTTCGGCAATCGCATTTTGACCGATAACTCAGTTGTCCATAAATTTATTGAAATATATCGAAGTCCCAATGAAACCTGGCTCCTTCTCCTTTCGTTTGATGCCCATATTGTACGGTAATATAAAGGCTTTTCGACAATCGCATTTTGACCGATAACTCAGTTGTCCATAAATTTATCGAAATATATCGAAGTCCAAATGAAACCTGGCCCGTTCTCCTTTCGTTTGATGCCCATATTGTACGGTAATATAAAGGCTTTTCGACAATCGCATTTTGACCGATAACTCAGTTGTCCATAAATTTATTGAAATATATCGAAGTCCCAATGAAACCTGGCTCCTTCTCCTTTCGTTTGATGCCCATATTGTAGGGTAATATTAAGGTTTTTCGGCAATCGCATTTTGACCGATAACTCAGTTGTCCATAAATTTATTGAAATATATCGAAGTCCCAATGAAACCTGGCTCCTTCTCCTTTCGTTTGATGCCCATATTGTACGGTAATATAAAGGCTTTTCGACAATCGCATTTTGACCGATAACTCAGTTGTCCATAAATTTATTGAAATATATCGAAGTCCCAATGAAACCTGGCTCCTTCTCCTTTCGTTTGATGCCCATATTGTAGGGTAATATTAAGGTTTTTCGGCAATCGCATTTTGACCGATAACTCAGTTGTCCATAAATTTATTGAAATATATCGAAGTCCCAATGAAACCTGGATCCTTCTCCTTTCGTTTGATGCCCATATTGTACGGTAATATAAAGGCTTTTCGACAATCGCATTTTGACCGATAACTCAGTTGTCCATAAATTTATCGAAATATATCGAAGTCCAAATGAAACCTTGGTCCTTCTCCTTTCGTTTGAAATATAACTCAATTGTCCATAAATTTATTGAAATATATCGAAGTCCAAATGAAACCTGGCCCCTTCTCCTTTCGTTTGATACCCATATTGTAGGGCAATATTAAGGTTTTTCGGCAATCGCATTTTGACCGATAACTCAGTTGTCCATAAATTTATTGAAATATATCGAAGTCCCAATGAAACCTGGCTCCTTCTCCTTTCGTTTGATGCCCATATTGTACGGTAATATAAAGGCTTTTCGACAATCGCATTTTGACCGATAACTCAGTTGTCCATAAATTTATCGAAATATATCGAAGTCCAAATAAAACCTGGGTCCTTGTCCTTTCGTTTGTGACCCATATTATAGGGTAATATTAAGGTTTTTCGGCAATCGCATTTTGACCGATAACTCAGTTGTCCATAAATTTATTGAAATATATCGAAGTCCCAATGAAACCTGGCTCCTTCTCCTTTCGTTTGATGCCCATATTGTACGGTAATATAAAGGCTTTTCGACAATCGCATTTTGACCGATAACTCAGTTGTCCATAAATTTATCGAAATATATCGAAGTCCAAATAAAACCTGGGTCCTTGTCCTTTCGTTTGTGACCCATATTATAGGGTAATATTAAGGTTTTTCGGCAATCGCATTTTGACCGATAACTCAGTTGTCCATAAATTTATTGAAATATATCGAAGTCCCAATGAAACCTGGCTCCTTCTCCTTTCGTTTGATGCCCATATTGTACGGTAATATAAAGGCTTTTCGACAATCGCATTTTGACCGATAACTCAGTTGTCCGTAAATTTATCGAAATATATCGAAGTCCAAATAAAACCTGGGTCCTTGTCCTTTCGTTTGTGACCCATATTATAGGGTAATATTAAGGTTTTTCGGCAATCGCATTTGACCGATAACTCATTTGTCCATAAATTTATTGAAATATATCGAAGTCCCAATGAAACCTAGCTCCTTCTCCTTTCGTTTGATGCCCATATTGTACGGTAATATAAAGGCTTTTCGACAATCGCATTTTGACCGATAACTCAGTTGTCCATAAATTTATCGAAATATATCGAAGTCCAAATGAAACCTGGCTCCTTCTCCTTTCGTTTGATGCCCATATTGTACGGTAATATAAAGGCTTTTCGACAGTCGCATTTTGACCGATAACTCAGTTGTCCATAAATTTATCGAAATATATCGAAGTCCAAATGAAACCTGGCTCCTTCTCCTTTCGTTTGATACCCATATTGTAGGGCAATATTAAGGTTTTTCGGCAATCGCATTTTGACCGATAACTCAGTTGTCCATAAATTTATCGAAATATATCGAAGTCCAAATGAAACCTAGCTCCTTCTCCTTTCGTTTGATACCCATATTGTAGGGTAATATTAAGTGCCGCTTTCATAAAAGCCGGTAGCCGCTAACCGGAGTTTCATTGACGTATTTTGTACGGTTAGCTGTCAAATTAATCACCGATTAGGCTTAACCGGCTTTTATGAAAGTGGCCCTAAGGTTTTTCGGCAATCGCATTTTGACCGATAACCCAGTTGTCCATAAATTTATTGAAATATATCGAAGTCCCAATGAAACCTGGCTCCTTCTCCTTTCGTTTGATACCCATATTGTAGGGTAATATTGAGGTTTTTCGGCAATCGCATTTTGACCGATAACTCAGTTGTCCATAAATTTATCGAAATATATCGAAGTCCAAATGAAACCTGGCTCCTTCTCCTTTCGTTTGATACCCATATTGTAGGGTAATATTAAGGTTTTTCGGCAATCGCATTTTGACCGATAACTCAGTTGTCCATAAATTTATTGAAATATATCGAAGTCCCAATGAATCCTGGTTCCTTCTCCTTTCGTTTGATGCCCATATTGTACGGTAATATAAAGGCTTTTCGACAATCGCATTTTGACCGATAACTCAGTTGTCCATAAATTTATCGAAATATATCGAAGTCCAAATAAAATCTGGGTCCTTGTCCTTTCGTTTGTGACCCATATTATAGGGTAATATTAAGGTTTTTCGGCAATCGCATTTGACCGATAACTCATTTGTCCATAAATTTATTGAAATATATCGAAGTCCCAATGAAACCTGGCTCCTTCTCCTTTCGTTTGATGCCCATATTGTACGGTAATATAAAGGCTTTTCGACAATCGCATTTTGACCGATAACTCAGTTGTCCATAAATTTATTGAAATATATCGAAGTCCCAATGAAACCTGGCTCCTTCTCCTTTCGTTTGATGCCCATATTGTAGGGTAATATTAAGGTTTTTCGGCAATCGCATTTTGACCGATAACTCAGTTGTCCATAAATTTATTGAAATATATCGAAGTCCCAATGAAACCTGGATCCTTCTCCTTTCGTTTGATGCCCATATTGTACGGTAATATAAAGGCTTTTCGACAATCGCATTTTGACCGATAACTCAGTTGTCCATAAATTTATCGAAATATATCGAAGTCCAAATGAAACCTTGGTCCTTCTCCTTTCGTTTGAAATATAACTCAATTGTCCATAAATTTATTGAAATATATCGAAGTCCAAATGAAACCTGGCTCCTTCTCCTTTCGTTTGATGCCCATATTGTACGGTAATATTAAGGTTTTTCGGCAATCGCATTTTGACCGATAACTCAGTTGTCCATAAATTTATCGAAATATATCGAAGTCCAAATGAAACCTGGCTCCTTCTCCTTTCGTTTGATGCCCATATTGTACGGTAATATAAAGGCTTTTCGACAGTCGCATTTTGACCGATAACTCAGTTGTCCATAAATTTATCGAAATATATCGAAGTCCAAATGAAACCTGGCTCCTTCTCCTTTCGTTTGATACCCATATTGTAGGGCAATATTAAGGTTTTTCGGCAATCGCATTTTGACCGATAACTCAGTTGTCCATAAATTTATCGAAATATATCGAAGTCCAAATGAAACCTAGCTCCTTCTCCTTTCGTTTGATACCCATATTGTAGGGTAATATTAAGTGCCGCTTTCATAAAAGCCGGTAGCCGCTAACCGGAGTTTCATTGACGTATTTTGTACGGTTAGCTGTCAAATTAATCACCGATTAGGCTTAACCGGCTTTTATGAAAGTGGCCCTAAGGTTTTTCGGCAATCGCATTTTGACCGATAACCCAGTTGTCCATAAATTTATTGAAATATATCGAAGTCCCAATGAAACCTGGCTCCTTCTCCTTTCGTTTGATACCCATATTGTAGGGTAATATTGAGGTTTTTCGGCAATCGCATTTTGACCGATAACTCAGTTGTCCATAAATTTATCGAAATATATCGAAGTCCAAATGAAACCTAGCTCCTTCTCCTTTCGTTTGATACCCATATTGTAGGGTAATATTAAGTGCCGCTTTCATAAAAGCCGGTAGCCGCTAACCGGAGTTTCATTGACGTATTTTGTACGGTTAGCTGTCAAATTAATCACCGATTAGGCTTAACCGGCTTTTATGAAAGTGGCCCTAAGGTTTTTCGGCAATCGCATTTTGACCGATAACCCAGTTGTCCATAAATTTATTGAAATATATCGAAGTCCCAATGAAACCTGGCTCCTTCTCCTTTCGTTTGATACCCATATTGTAGGGTAATATTGAGGTTTTTCGGCAATCGCATTTTGACCGATAACTCAGTTGTCCATAAATTTATCGAAATATATCGAAGTCCAAATGAAACCTGGCTCCTTCTCCTTTCGTTTGATACCCATATTGTAGGGTAATATTAAGGTTTTTCGGCAATCGCATTTTGACCGATAACTCAGTTGTCCATAAATTTATTGAAATATATCGAAGTCCCAATGAATCCTGGTTCCTTCTCCTTTCGTTTGATGCCCATATTGTACGGTAATATAAAGGCTTTTCGACAATCGCATTTTGACCGATAACTCAGTTGTCCATAAATTTATCGAAATATATCGAAGTCCAAATAAAATCTGGGTCCTTGTCCTTTCGTTTGTGACCCATATTATAGGGTAATATTAAGGTTTTTCGGCAATCGCATTTGACCGATAACTCATTTGTCCATAAATTTATTGAAATATATCGAAGTCCCAATGAAACCTGGCTCCTTCTCCTTTCGTTTGATGCCCATATTGTACGGTAATATAAAGGCTTTTCGACAATCGCATTTTGACCGATAACTCAGTTGTCCATAAATTTATTGAAATATATCGAAGTCCCAATGAAACCTGGCTCCTTCTCCTTTCGTTTGATGCCCATATTGTAGGGTAATATTAAGGTTTTTCGGCAATCGCATTTTGACCGATAACTCAGTTGTCCATAAATTTATTGAAATATATCGAAGTCCCAATGAAACCTGGATCCTTCTCCTTTCGTTTGATGCCCATATTGTACGGTAATATAAAGGCTTTTCGACAATCGCATTTTGACCGATAACTCAGTTGTCCATAAATTTATCGAAATATATCGAAGTCCAAATGAAACCTTGGTCCTTCTCCTTTCGTTTGAAATATAACTCAATTGTCCATAAATTTATTGAAATATATCGAAGTCCAAATGAAACCTGGCTCCTTCTCCTTTCGTTTGATGCCCATATTGTACGGTAATATTAAGGTTTTTCGGCAATCGCATTTTGACCGATAACTCAGTTGTCCATAAATTTATTGAAATATATCGAAGTCCCAATGAAACCTGGCTCCTTCTCCTTTCGTTTGATGCCCATATTGTACGGTAATATAAAGGCTTTTCGACAATCGCATTTTGACCGATAACTCAGTTGTCCATAAATTTATCGAAATATATCGAAGTCCAAATAAAACCTGGGTCCTTGTCCTTTCGTTTGTGACCCATATTATAGGGTAATATTAAGGTTTTTCGGCAATCGCATTTTTACCGATAACTCAGTTGTCCATAAATTTATCGAAATATATCGAAGTCCAAATAAAACCTGGGTCCTTGTCCTTTCGTTTGTGACCCATATTATAGGGTAATATTAAGGTTTTTCGGCAATCGCATTTTGACCGATAACTCAGTTGTCCATAAATTTATTGAAATATATCGAAGTCCCAATGAAACCTGGCTCCTTCTCCTTTCGTTTGATGCCCATATTGTACGGTAATATAAAGGCTTTTCGACAATCGCATTTTGACCGATAACTCAGTTGTCCGTAAATTTATCGAAATATATCGAAGTCCAAATAAAACCTGGGTCCTTGTCCTTTCGTTTGTGACCCATATTATAGGGTAATATTAAGGTTTTTCGGCAATCGCATTTGACCGATAACTCATTTGTCCATAAATGTATTGAAATATATCGAAGTCCCAATGAAACCTGGCTCCTTCTCCTTTCGTTTGATGCCCATATTGTACGGTAATATAAAGGCTTTTCGACAATCGCATTTTGACCGATAACTCAGTTGTCCATAAATTTATCGAAATATATCGAAGTCCAAATGAAACCTGGCTCCTTCTCCTTTCGTTTGATGCCCATATTATACGGTAATATAAAGGCTTTTCGACAATCGCATTTTGACCGATAACTCAGTTGTCCATAGATTTATCGAAATATATCGAAGTCCAAATGAAACCTGGCTCCTTCTCCTTTCGTTTGATACCCATATTGCAGGGCAATATTAAGGTTTTTCGGCAATCGCATTTTGACCGATAACTCAGTTGTCCATAAATTTATTGAAATATATCGAAGTCCAAATGAAACCTGGCTCCTTCTCCTTTCGTTTGATACCCATATTGTAGGGTAATATTAAGGTTTTTCGGCAATCGCATTTTGACCGATAACTCAGTGGTCCATAAATTTATTGAAATATATCGAAGTCCAAATGAAACTGGGTCCTTGTCCTTTCGTTTGATACCCATATTGTAGGGGAATATTAAGGTTTTTCGGCAATCGCATTTTGACCGATAACTCAGTTGTCCATAAATTTATTGAAATATATCGAAGTCCAAATGAAACCTAGCTCCTTCTCCTTTCGTTTGATACCCATATTGTAGGGTAATATTAAGTGCCGCTTTCATAAAAGCCGGTAGCCGCTAACCGGAGTTTCATTGACGTATTTTGTACGGTTAGCTGTCAAATTAATCACCGATTAGGCTTAACCGGCTTTTATGAAAGTGGCCCTAAGGTTTTTCGGCAATCGCATTTTGACCGATAACCCAGTTGTCCATAAATTTATTGAAATATATCGAAGTCCCAATGAAACCTGGCTCCTTCTCCTTTCGTTTGATACCCATATTGTAGGGTAATATTGAGGTTTTTCGGCAATCGCATTTTGACCGATAACTCAGTTGTCCATAAATTTATCGAAATATATCGAAGTCCAAATGAAACCTGGCTCCTTCTCCTTTCGTTTGATACCCATATTGTAGGGTAATATTAAGGTTTTTCGGCAATCGCATTTTGACCGATAACTCAGTTGTCCATAAATTTATTGAAATATATCGAAGTCCCAATGAATCCTGGCTCCTTCTCCTTTCGTTTGATGCCCATATTGTACAGTAATATAAAGGCTTTTCGACAATCGCATTTTGACCGATAACTCAGTTGTCCATACATTTATCGAAATATATCGAAGTCCAAATAAAACTGGGTCCTTGTCCTTTCGTTTGTGACCCATATTATAAGGTAATATTAAGGTTTTTCGGCAATCACATTTGACCGATAACTCATTTGTCCATAAATTTATTGAAATATATCGAAGTCCCAATGAAACCTGGCTCCTTCTCCTTTCGTTTGATGCCCATATTGTAGGGTAATATTAAGGTTTTTCGGCAATCGCATTTTGACCGATAACTCAGTGGTCCATAAATTTATTGAAATATATCGAAGTCCAAATGAAACCTGGCTCCTTCTCCTTTCGTTTGATACCCATATTGTAGGGCAATATTAAGGTTTTTCGGCAATCGAATTTTGACCGATAACTCAGCTGTCCATACATTTATTGAAATATATCGAAGTCCAAATGAGACCTGGATCCTTCTCCTTTCGTTTGATACCCATATTGTAGGGTAATATTAAGGTTTTTCGGCAATCGCATTTTGACCGATAACTCAGTTGTCCATAAATTTATTGAAATATATCGAAGTCCCAATGAAACCTGGCTCCTTCTCCTTTCGTTTGATGCCCATATTGTACGGTAATATAAAGGCTTTTCGACAATCGCATTTTGACCGATAACTCAGTTGTCCATAAATTTATCGAAATATATCGAAGTCCAAATGAAACCTGGCCCCTTCTCCTTTCGTTTGAGCCCATATTGTACGGTAATATAAAGGCTTTTCGACAATCGCATTTTGACCGATAACTCAGTTGTCCATAAATTTATCGAAATATATCGAAGTCCAAATAAAACTGGGTCCTTGTCCTTTCGTTTGTGACCCATATTATAGGGTAATATTAAGGTTTTTCGGCAATCACATTTGACCGATAACTCATTTGTCCATAAATTTATTGAAATATATCGAAGTCCCAATGAAACCTGGCTCCTTCTCCTTTCGTTTGATGCCCATATTGTACGGTAATATTAAGGTTTTTCGGCAATCGCATTTTGACCGATAACTCAGTTGTCCATAAATTTATTGAAATATATCGAAGTCCCAATGAAACCTGGCTCCTTCTCCTTTCGTTTGATGCCCATATTGTACGGTAATATAAAGGCTTTTCGACAATCGCATTTTGACCGATAACTCAGTTGTCCATAAATTTATCGAAATATAAGATATGCAAACGCTTTTTGTTCACAACTTTTATTATCTCCCTGACACGAGTCAGGCAACCAATCCGGTTCGGTGAGTTATTATGACTGAATACAAGAACTCGGTGACTGCACCTAAATGCCTATTTCCCTGATCGCTACTGTTGCCCGTGATAATGGTGACTTGGCATTTGCCGTTCATTGGTATGCTCGAGTTTCACTATCGTGAGAACGCCCTCAGCTAAGTGTTCACTTGCTGACTAGGCGTCTGGCTTATTTGATGCTGTTGTTGTTGGCATACCTGCTGGGTGCCAACTTTGAGTTTGGGTTACAGTTGTTGTTGGCATTATTGTTGGGTGCCAACTTTGAGTTTGGGTTACAGTTGTTGTTGGCATTATTGTTGGGTGCTAACTGCCCCCCCGCTTGAAGTGAAGCCGTCCGCGGCTTCTATTATGGCAATGTCTAGATTCGCTCGGGTTCTTCGTTTTCGTATCCGACCAACCGCAAAAATTATGATAGCTGCTACCACGACAAGTGACAAAGCGCCCATTGACTGTGCTGAGCGGATATGAACAAGATTCTCTAGGTGCGATATGTGCCTGAGACTCTTTATGTTGATTTTTTCCAAGTATGGAAGTGACAATAGAGTCATGTGGTCAGTAAAATTTATAATCTGCGCAGGAGCAGCTTCCGGACGAGAGTGGGCTATTTTATTCCAATTATAAAAGGTGGTTGCGTTAATGGTAATTTCCCCGTCAAAGGTTACTATAAAGGTTCCCCTTGTCAGCCTTGTTAAGTTTCCATCGAACAGTGTTGCTGGTTGGTTGTTTACTAGTACAATGCCATTATCGATTTCCCTTATGGCAGCTACGTGGTCAGCTGATGTCGTTTTGCAGGTTGCTGAGTGAGTGTTCAGAAGCTGCATTGCACACGGGCTATCTCCCAAAGGTTGGCAAAAGCTCGACATTAGGGCTTCCTTGCAATTGTGCAGTGGTATGTAACTTCCCTTGCATTCCGCTATATCCTCTGTCTCCAATGATACAAGCTTTCCGTCGTGTATCACGGGCAACATCTTCAACAAATTACAAACACTAGCTATCTTTGGATATTTTATAAGGAAATAAATACATTCATTAGTTTGAAATATTTTGATCTTAGAAACTTGTAGTAAATCACTTATAGTTACGTTGGCAGAGTGCTCAGCATCCAGCAGGTTCTTTACTTCAATACCGCTCAACAAAATGGGGTTGATTATATTTACCTTACCCAGGGTGACGGACGTTATGACGGTCTCTAATTCCATCATCATCGCCCTGTTCCTAGCGGTTGCCAGAGAAAAAAGGTTGCCAGTATCTATTTGGGTTCGCTTGGCGTTTTCGAGCAGTTCATTAACAGTATTTGTCAATTCATTTATTTTTTCCTGTGTTTTTGAGTTGATCAAGATTTGTTGCTCCTGTGATTCTATCAAGTTTTCAGTTTTAAATTCGATCTTCAGGAAGTCATCAAAATCAGGCGTTCCGGCGATATATTTTAGGGCAGTCCCTAACACGTTGATGCTACGAGCATGGCGGTGATGTACCCTGACAGCATCCAGCAGCAGTGTCATCTGTTCCGCGTCACTTCCCAGTAGACGCCGCATATGTGACTGTGGAAAATGCTCTGATAGCCTGGTCGTGTCATCAACTATTGTCTCATAAAGGGATAAATTTGTTTTGTGCAATAAAAATCCGTGCTGTTCGTGAATGGCCACCTTACCGGTTGTGAGAGGGATGTAGTAAGAACTGGTGTAATTAAGTACCTTTGTTTCGACCGAGAGGCCGAGAAAAATTATATATCTGCAACGATACGAAAGGCGTTTCTTAGTACTTTAAGTTACTTTTGTGAACTTTTCTGTTGTCTATTAGAACAGTTGACCCAAGGTCCTTCTGCACCGTTTTTTCGACATAGAGTTTTGTGAACTTGTTACCTATTCTTTTGTTTGTCTTTACGAAGACCTTTTCCCCCGGGCTATAGAGTCGCAATTTGCTTCCCACATTGTGTCTTGCCAAGTCTGACTGTTGAGTCTCCAACAGCCTGAGTCGGATTCGCTCCCTAAGTTCTTCAGGAATAGAATGAATTATATCTATAGGCCTTTTTTGCGTTACGGAATGGACTGTGCGATTGTATTTTGATGTTGCGAGAAGAATCAATTCAATTGTGTCGGATACTTTACCCTCTAGCTTCAGGCAACGGGCAATTTCAGACAATGTACTGTGAAACCGTTCAACTTGACCGTTCGAAGTACTATGTGCAGGGGGTGTGGTATAAATTTCCACACCGAAATGATTTCTTAGTATTGCCTTAATTGTCTCCGAGTTTAAGGACTTTTCATTGTCGCAGACTAATGTTTTGGTATTTTTATAAAAGTTAAGCAATTCATACATGGGTTCCTTCACATCCACTATAGCTCTAGACTTTATCGGGAATACCACAGCGAATTTTGAAAATTTGTCTATGGATGTGAGAAAGTGAGCCCTGTCTGTGGAATAAATATCCACATGGATAATTTCCCCTGGGCACGATGGAATAGGCGTTTCCCCTATCCCCGGTTTTGGTGGATGCCGTTGGTATTTAGCCTCATGGCATACCTTACAATTAGAAATTATTTCCTTTAGCATTTTTCTCATGCCAGGAAAGTAGTAGCAGTCGAGGATTTGGCGTACATTTTCACGCAACGATCTATGGGCCCTGTTATGCTCTGTCTGTAAAATCTCTAGCTGGTCATCTTTATTGAAGACGTCTATGACCTGTTTTTTTGTATGCCGTATCTTGACTGCGGGAAATTCGGTAAGTATTTTGTCTTGCATTTTAGCAAGAGTCGGCAAGTCACACAACACACCGTTCACAACGTTTGCATTAACGCATTCTTTCATTGCGCGCATAAGTTCGTCCGGACCACTGAAAATTATACGGTGTCTCATCCTTGATTTAAAAATTATTTTTGTGGTTTTCGAGAATGAGTCACCCTCCTCAAGAACAATTTGATTCCGAAAACAGTTCAAAGGATTTGACACCGTCGAAATAGTCTGGGTAAGGGACTCCTCACTATTCGCTATCACGCTGTCTGACCGTTCGCAATCCAACGCATTTATATGATGCCGGGACAATGCGTCAGCAACCAGGTTTTCCTTTCCCGGTTTGTAATGGAATTGCGGAGAAAACTCCTCAACAAAGGCTCGCCATCTCTTGAGCTTGGCATTCGGATTTTTATCAGATATTGCAAAGGTCAGAGGTTGGTGGTCGGTAAAAATCTTTAGGTTGTTCACACCGTATAGGTAGTTCCGAAGTTTTTGCAGGGCCCAGACTATAGCCAACAACTCCCGCTCATTAGTAGCGTAGTTCTCCTCAGTCTGCGAAAGTGTTCTTGATATCATTGTGATAGGTCGCCCGCCCTGAGACAAGACGGCGCCTATGCCATGAGATGATGCGTCAGTGGTCAACTCGAATGGCTTTTCATAGTCGGGGTATAGGAGCAATACATCCTCAGAAGCAAGGATTTTCTTTACTCTATTGAATGCGCCTAGTGCCTCATCATCCAGAGTTATTTCGACTTTCTTCGATTGGCTGGCTTTAATGTTCCCATTTTCACCGCGCAAGTACCTCGTCAGTGGCTTAACAATCGTTGCAAAATCCCTCACAAAGCGACGGTAATAGCTTGCAAGTCCCAGAAATGAGCGCAATGCTCGAAGTGATCTTGGAACCTCGAAGTTAAGGATGTCCTTTACCTTGTCGGGGCAGGTTTTTATGCCGTCCTTAGACACAGTAAATCCAAGGAACTCCACGCTCTGCCGAAAGAATTTAGACTTTTCGGCAGACACGCGCATATTAGCATTGTATAACTTCACAAGGATTCGGTCGATGTCCCTACCGTGCTCCTCTGCAGTCTTGGAAAAGATGATCACATCGTCGATGTAGACGTGACATGTCTTTCCGATCTCGTCTCTTAAGACGTCATCGATGGCCCGCTGCAAAATGCTGGGAGCATTCTTCAAACCGAAGGGAAGTCTGCAAAATTCATACTTCCCACTGTTTACGGAGAAAGCTGTCTTCTCACGGTCTTTCTCTGCCAATTTAATCTGATGGAAGCCCGACTTCAGATCGATTGTTGAAAAAAAAGCAGAGCCTCCCATATTTGATAAAATAACAGAAGTATCAGGGATTGGATACTTATCGCTTATGGTTTTGCTATTAAGTTTCCTAAAGTCTATTACCAGACGCGACCTCCTTTTACCCTCTTCGCCATGCCCCTTTTTATCTACCACCCATATTGGGTTGTTGTAGGGAGAACGGGATGGCCTTATAATACCATTGCGCAGCATGTCTGAAATTTCATTGTTCACGAATTCCATTGCTGCCATGGGGTATGGGTAGGTCTTAGAATACACCGGGAGATCGTCAATGGTTCTAATTGTTCCAACAATGTTAGTGCTGTATGGCAGAGTCTCGTCTGGATCAGCGAAAGCCCTAGCATGTCGCTTCAGAATTGATGTGGTGCTCTGCTCCGCCCCCGCCAAATTGTGGTCCGATGAAGCTAACTTATTTACGTCTGGGCAGCGGTAACAAAAAAATCTTTCACAACCTCCATCGTGTCTCAAAACTCCGTTTCTCAAATCAATATTACCGTTAACCTCCCTAAGAAGATCGAAGCCAATGATACCGTCAAATGTATCAAGACTAGGGAGGATAAAAAACTCAAAGTTATTATTAAAAATATTTATTGTGCAATACTGCTCAACTTTTTCGGTGCCATGTATAGATTTAACAGTGAAGGGTCTCTGCAGGCTTTTGATTCCCTTAAGAGTGCTTAAGTTTTTAATATAACTCTTGGCGGCACCTGTATCGACTAGGAACTTTAGACCTCTTCCCAGTAGTGTCCTGCTGACATAGGGCAAGAGGGACCCACCCCTAAAAAATTAACGTCATCGCTTGGATCAAATTCATTTTTTTCAAACCGCTCGTCGAAATTACAGTTGGCATAGCCGCAGTCGTCTTCACTCGGATAAAGTTCGCCCTCCAAATCATTCATCTCATGAGAGAGGTGGTTAATACGTTCCTTTTTTGGGGTGGGGTAGCGTTCGCTTCCGTGTTGTCGTTTTTGTGCAACCGTGGCCGGCTGCGAATTACCTTGGGTGGTTATGGGTACCGTCGAGTTGCGCGGGTTCCCATTATTTTGGTTTCGGGAAGAACCCTGAACCACTTGTCGGGCATCATTGTATGGCGCCGGTTGTAGGACGGTTTGCCTAAAACGTGAGAGAGATGGGTCCACCTCCATCGGGACCGGACGATGTCGTATTTGGTCATTTGGGACCCTATGGTATTGTGGTGAATATTGGTATGAACCGGGGACCTGAGGTAAAAGATTCGTCCTTCCGATCGAATTCATTATAGTCATTTTTGTCATCCTCGCTCGGTTGGCCTCAAGTTCCTGGGCCAATGCCAGTGCAGAGGGTAGATCCGAGGGTTGCGACGAGAAGAGAATATCGCACAATGGCCGATTAAGGCCAGAAATAAAGACGCGAAGGGCATCTTCGCGATATTTTTTACTAAGCGACTCGATAAGTACCCTATTTCCGCCGTGAGTCATCGTAGTTTTATTGATTATAAGTGTTAACTTCCGTTCTTTCTCGTCATAGAACTTAGCTACCGACAATGACCCTTGGCTCAACATTGAGAGCTCTTGCTCAATCAAATACACTGGTTTTTTATCAGCATAAGTGAAGTCCAACCTTGAGATTATTGCTTGAAAATTCAGGACCGTATTAAAAGAAGACAAAACCATATCAGCAGACCCCACAACCTTGTTCCTTATTATGCCCACAGCCTGGTAATGCTTTGAGCTTCCTACATAATTTTCAAAAACTTTATAGGCCGTATGCGCGGCCTGCCTCCAGGACACGTACCTTTCCTGATCACCCCTAAATTCCGGCATTGTTTTAACAAGATCTAGTGATTCGTCACAGGTAACGCCAGGCTGAATTGTGACAGCCTCGTATTCTACCACTCGAGCAGTGGTTTCCATTCTCGACAACCTACTGGTCAGTTCCTCCACCTGAGTTTGAAACTCACGCTTTGTCTGCTCGGTCGCCACGCGAACCGCAACATTCAGAAGGGCCTGCATTTGAGCTTGGTCCATTTTAAGACTAACACTTAACAACCGTCTCTCAAGGCAACACTTTTCAAAAACTCCTAACACTTTATTTATTTGTTTATTTATTTAAACGGTATGCTGAACACTCTACTTACATGCAGATATTCATATTTGATTTCATTTTGGTGTCCTTGTCCGATTGTCCTCGCTGGAGCAGCCTGTACCTCTTGTTGATTGTTGATTAGTTTATTTATTTATTCGGCAGTTATTAGCCCGTACGATTTGTATTTTTTTAGATGTTTAATTTATTTTCTTGTGGGTATCCAACCCTCTTTTGATTAACTTGTTGGTTGTTGAACAGTTTATTTATCTATTTAATAGGGATTAGCCCGTACACGTTTAATTAGTTTTGTTTATTTTCTTTAAATGTTTAATTTATTTTTTGTGGGTACCTGACCCCCTTTTGGCTAAATTAGTAAGTATCAACTCGTACGCGTTACACACGTTCAATTAGTTTTTGTGTTTTTACAAACGTTAAATTTATTTTTCTCTTGTGGGTATCCAACCCGAACGTGTTACACACGTTTAATCACTTTCGTAATTTTTACAAACTTTTAATTTATTTTTCTGTTGTGGGAATCGAACCCTTGGCCACGTTAACTTTCGTATCCTTTTATAGGGATAACTTCGCGTGGCCCCACGTTGGGCGCCAGATATGCAAACGCTTTTTGTTCACAACTTTTATTATCTCCCTGACACGAGTCAGGCAACCAATCCGGTTCGGTGAGTTATTATGACTGAATACAAGAACTCGGTGACTGCACCTAAATGCCTATTTCCCTGATCGCTACTGTTGCCCGTGATAATGGTGACTTGGCATTTGCCGTTCATTGGTATGCTCGAGTTTCACTATCGTGAGAACGCCCTCAGCTAAGTGTTCACTTGCTGACTAGGCGTCTGGCTTATTTGATGCTGTTGTTGTTGGCATACCTGCTGGGTGCCAACTTTGAGTTTGGGTTACAGTTGTTGTTGGCATTATTGTTGGGTGCCAACTTTGAGTTTGGGTTACAGTTGTTGTTGGCATTATTGTTGGGTGCTAACTTATATCGAAGTCCAAATGAAACCTGGCTCCTTCTCCTTTCGTTTGATACCCATATTGTAGGGTAATATTAAGGTTTTTCGGCAATCGCATTTTGACCGATAACTCAGTTGTCCATAAATTTATTCAAATATATCGAAGTCCAAATGAAACCTGGCTCCTTCTCCTTTCGTTTGATACCCATATTGTAGGGTAATATTAAGGTTTTTCGGCAATCGCATTTTGACCGATAACTCAGTGGTCCATAAATTTATTGAAATATATCGAAGTCCAAATGAAACCTGGCTCCTTCTCCTTTCGTTTGATACCCATATTGTAGGGTAATATTAAGGTTTTTCGGCAATCGCATTTTGACCGATAACTCAGTGGTCCATAAATTTATTGAAATATATCGAAGTCCAAATGAAACCTGGCTCCTTCTCCTTTCGTTTGATGCCCATATTGTACGGTAATATAAAGGCTTTTCGACAATCGCATTTTGACCGATAACTCAGTTGTCCATAAATTTATCGAAATATATCGAAGTCCAAATGAAACCTGGCTCCTTCTCCTTTCGTTTGATACCCATATTGTAGGGTAATATTAAGGTTTTTCGGCAATCGCATTTTGACCGATAACTCAGTTGTCCATAAATTTATTGAAATATATCGAAGTCCAAATGAGACCTGGATCCTTCTCCTTTCGTTTGATACCCATATTGTAGGGTAATATTAAGGTTTTTCGGCAATCGCATTTTGACCGATAACTCAGTTGTCCATAAATTTATTGAAATATATCGAAGTCCCAATGAAACCTGGCTCCTTCTCCTTTCGTTTGATGCCCATATTGTACGGTAATATAAAGGCTTTTCGACAATCGCATTTTGACCGATAACTCAGTTGTCCATAAATTTATCGAAATATATCGAAGTCCAAATGAAACCTGGCCCCTTCTCCTTTCGTTTGAGCCCATATTGTACGGTAATATAAAGGCTTTTCGACAATCGCATTTTGACCGATAACTCAGTTGTCCATAAATTTATTGAAATATATCGAAGTCCCAATGAAACCTGGCTCCTTCTCCTTTCGTTTGATGCCTATATTGTAGGGTAATATTAAGGTTTTTCGGGAATCGCATTTTGACCGATAACTCAGTTGTCCATAAATTTATTGGAATATATCGAAGTCCCAATGAAACCTGGATCCTTCTCCTTTCGTTTGATGCCCATATTGTACGGTAATATAAAGGCTTTTCGACAATCGCATTTTGACCGATAACTCAGTTGTCCATAAATTTATCGAAATATATCGAAGTCCAAATGAAAGCTTGGTCCTTCTCCTTTCGTTTGAAATATAACTCAATTGTCCATAAATTTATTGAAATATATCGAAGTCCAAATGAAACCTGGCTCCTTCTCCTTTCGTTTGATACCCATATTGTAGGGTAATATTAAGGTTTTTCGGCAATCGCATTTTGACCGATAACTCAGTTGTCCATAAATTTATTGAAATATATCGAAGTCCAAATGAAACCTGGCTCCTTCTCCTTTCGTTTGATACCCATATTGTAGGGTAATATTAAGGTTTTTCGGCAATCGCATTTTGACCGATAACTCAGTTGTCCATAAATTTATTGAAATATATCGAAGTCCCTATGAAACCTGGCTCCTTCTCCTTTCGTTTGATGCCCATATTGTACGGTAATATAAAGGCTTTTCGACAATCGCATTTTGACCGATAACTCAGTTGTCCATAAATTTATCGAAATATATCGAAGTCCAAATAAAACCTGGGTCCTTGTCCTTTCGTTTGTGACCCATATTGTACGGTAATATAAAGGCTTTTCGACAATCGCATTTTGACCGATAACTCAGTTGTCCATAAATTTATCGAAATATATCGAAGTCCAAATGAAACCTGGCTCCTTCTCCTTTCGTTTGATACCCATATTGTAGGGCAATATTAAGGTTTTTCGGCAATCGCATTTTGACCGATAACTCAGTTGTCCATAAATTTATCGAAATATATCGAAGTCCAAATGAAACCTAGCTCCTTCTCCTTTCGTTTGATACCCATATTGTAGGGTAATATTAAGTGCCGCTTTCATAAAAGCCGGTAGCCGCTAACCGGAGTTTCATTGACGTATTTTGTACGGTTAGCTGTCAAATTAATCACCGATTAGGCTTAACCGGCTTTTATGAAAGTGGCCCTAAGGTTTTTCGGCAATCGCATTTTGACCGATAACCCAGTTGTCCATAAATTTATTGAAATATATCGAAGTCCAAATGAAACCTGGCTCCTTCTCCTTTCGTTTGATACCCATATTGTAGGGTAATATTGAGGTTTTTCGGCAATCGCATTTTGACCGATAACTCAGTTGTCCATAAATTTATCGAAATATATCGAAGTCCAAATGAAACCTTGGTCCTTCTCCTTTCGTTTGAAATATAACTCAATTGTCCATAAATTTATTGAAATATATCGAAGTCCAAATGAAACCTGGCTCCTTCTCCTTTCGTTTGATACCCATATTGTAGGGTAATATTAAGGTTTTTCGGCAATCGCATTTTGACCGATAACTCAGTTGTCCATAAATTTATTGAAATATATCGAAGTCCCAATGAAACCTGGCTCCTTCTCCTTTCGTTTGATGCCCATATTGTACGGTAATATAAAGGCTTTTCGACAATCGCATTTTGACCGATAACTCAGTTGTCCATAAATTTATCGAAATATATCGAAGTCCAAATAAAACCTGGGTCCTTGTCCTTTCGTTTGTGACCCATATTATAGGGTAATATTAAGGTTTTTCGGCAATCGCATTTTGACCGATAACTCAGTTGTCCATAAATTTATTGAAATATATCGAAGTCCCAATGAAACCTTGCTCCTTCTCCTTTCGTTTGATGCCCATATTGTACGGTAATATAAAGGCTTTTCGACAATCGCATTTTGACCGATAACTCAGTTGTCCATAAATTTATCGAAATATATCGAAGTCCAAATAAAACCTGGCTCCTTCTCCTTTCGTTTGATGCCCATATTGTAGGGTAATATTAAGGTTTTTCGGCAATCGCATTTTGACCGATAACTCAGTTGTCCATAAATTTATTGAAATATATCGAAGTCCCAATGAAACCTGGATCCTTCTCCTTTCGTTTGATGCCCATATTGTACGGTAATATAAAGGCTTTTCGACAATCGCATTTTGACCGATAACTCAGTTGTCCATAAATTTATCGAAATATATCGAAGTCCAAATGAAACCTTGGTCCTTCTCCTTTCGTTTGAAATATAACTCAATTGTCCATAAATTTATTGAAATATATCGAAGTCCAAATGAAACCTGGCTCCTTCTCCTTTCGTTTGATACCCATATTGTAGGGTAATATTAAGGTTTTTCGGCAATCGCATTTTGACCGATAACTCAGTTGTCCATAAATTTATTGAAATATATCGAAGTCCAAATGAAACCTGGCTCCTTCTCCTTTCGTTTGATACCCATATTATAGGGTAATATTAAGGTTTTTCGGCAATCGCATTTTGACCGATAACTCAGTTGTCCATAAATTTATTGAAATATATCGAAGTCCCTATGAAACCTGGCTCCTTCTCCTTTCGTTTGATGCCCATATTGTACGGTAATATAAAGGCTTTTCGACAATCGCATTTTGACCGATAACTCAGTTGTCCATAAATTTATCGAAATATATCGAAGTCCAAATAAAACCTGGGTCCTTGTCCTTTCGTTTGTGACCCATATTGTACGGTAATATAAAGGCTTTTCGACAATCGCATTTTGACCGATAACTCAGTTGTCCATAAATTTATCGAAATATATCGAAGTCCAAATGAAACCTGGCTCCTTCTCCTTTCGTTTGATACCCATATTGTAGGGCAATATTAAGGTTTTTCGGCAATCGCATTTTGACCGATAACTCAGTTGTCCCTAAATTTATCGAAATATATCGAAGTCCAAATGAAACCTAGCTCCTTCTCCTTTCGTCTGATACCCATATTGTAGGGTAATATTAAGTGCCGCTTTCATAAAAGCCGGTAGCCGCTAACCGGAGTTTCATTGACGTATTTTGTACGGTTAGCTGTCAAATTAATCACCGATTAGGCTTAACCGGCTTTTATGAAAGTGGCCCTAAGGTTTTTCGGCAATCGCATTTTGACCGATAACCCAGTTGTCCATAAATTTATTGAAATATATCGAAGTCCAAATGAAACCTGGCTCCTTCTCCTTTCGTTTGATACCCATATTGTAGGGTAATATTGAGGTTTTTCGGCAATCGCATTTTGACCGATAACTCAGTTGTCCATAAATTTATCGAAATATATCGAAGTCCAAATGAAACCTTGGTCCTTCTCCTTTCGTTTGAAATATAACTCAATTGTCCATAAATTTATTGAAATATATCGAAGTCCAAATGAAACCTGGCTCCTTCTCCTTTCGTTTGATACCCATATTGTAGGGTAATATTAAGGTTTTTCGGCAATCGCATTTTGACCGATAACTCAGTTGTCCATAAATTTGTTGAAATATATCGAAGTCCCAATGAAACCTGGCTCCTTCTCCTTTCGTTTGATGCCCATATTGTACGGTAATATAAAGGCTTTTCGACAATCGCATTTTGACCGATAACTCAGTTGTCCATAAATTTATCGAAATATATCGAAGTCCAAATAAAACCTGGGTCCTTGTCCTTTCGTTTGTGACCCATATTATAGGGTAATATTAAGGTTTTTCGGCAATCGCATTTTGACCGATAACTCAGTTGTCCATAAATTTATTGAAATATATCGAAGTCCCAATGAAACCTTGCTCCTTCTCCTTTCGTTTGTGACCCATATTATAGGGTAATATTAAGGTTTTTCGGCAATCACATTTTGACCGATAACTCAGTTGTCCATAAATTTATTGAAATATATCGAAGTCCCAATGAAACCTTGCTCCTTCTCCTTTCGTTTGATGCCCATATTGTACGGTAATATAAAGGCTTTTCGACAATCGCATTTTTACCGATAACTCAGTTGTCCATAAATTTATCGAAATATATCGAAGTCCAAATAAAACCTGGGTCCTTGTCCTTTCGTTTGTGGCCCATATTATAGGGTAATATTAAGGTTTTTCGGCAATCGCATTTTGACCGATAACTCAGTTGTCCATAAATTTATTGAAATATATCGAAGTCCCAATGAAACCTGGCTCCTTCTCCTTTCGTTTGATGCCCATATTGTACGGTAATATAAAGGCTTTTCGACAATCGCATTTTGACCGATAACTCAGTTGTCCGTAAATTTATCGAAATATATCGAAGTCCAAATAAAACCTGGGTCCTTGTCCTTTCGTTTGTGACCCATATTATAGGGTAATATTAAGGTTTTTCGGCAATCGCATTTGACCGATAACTCATTTGTCCATAAATTTATTGAAATATATCGAAGTCCCAATGAAACCTGGCTCCTTCTCCTTTCGTTTGATGCCCATATTGTACGGTAATATAAAGGCTTTTCGACAATCGCATTTTGACCGATAACTCAGTTGTCCATAAATTTATCGAAATATATCGAAGTCCAAATGAAACCTGGCTCCTTCTCCTTTCGTTTGATACCCATATTATACGGTAATATAAAGGCTTTTCGACAATCGCATTTTGACCGATAACTCAGTTGTCCATAGATTTATCGAAATATATCGAAGTCCAAATGAAACCTGGCTCCTTCTCCTTTCGTTTGATACCCATATTGCAGGGCAATATTAAGGTTTTTCGGCAATCGCATTTTGACCGATAACTCAGTTGTCCATAAATTTATTGAAATATATCGAAGTCCAAATGAAACCTGGCTCCTTCTCCTTTCGTTTGATACCCATATTGTAGGGTAATATTAAGGTTTTTCGGCAATCGCATTTTGACCGATAACTCAGTGGTCCATAAATTTATTGAAATATATCGAAGTCCAAATGAAACTGGGTCCTTGTCCTTTCGTTTGATACCCATATTGTAGGGGAATATTAAGGTTTTTCGGCAATCGCATTTTGACCGATAACTCAGTTGTCCATAAATTTATTGAAATATATCGAAGTCCAAATGAAACCTAGCTCCTTCTCCTTTCGTTTGATACCCATATTGTAGGGTAATATTAAGTGCCGCTTTCATAAAAGCCGGTAGCCGCTAACCGGAGTTTCATTGACGTATTTTGTACGGTTAGCTGTCAAATTAATCACCGATTAGGCTTAACCGGCTTTTATGAAAGTGGCCCTAAGGTTTTTCGGCAATCGCATTTTGACCGATAACCCAGTTGTCCATAAATTTATTGAAATATATCGAAGTCCCAATGAAACCTGGCTCCTTCTCCTTTCGTTTGATACCCATATTGTAGGGTAATATTGAGGTTTTTCGGCAATCGCATTTTGACCGATAACTCAGTTGTCCATAAATTTATCGAAATATATCGAAGTCCAAATGAAACCTGGCTCCTTCTCCTTTCGTTTGATACCCATATTGTAGGGTAATATTAAGGTTTTTCGGCAATCGCATTTTGACCGATAACTCAGTTGTCCATAAATTTATTGAAATATATCGAAGTCCCAATGAATCCTGGCTCCTTCTCCTTTCGTTTGATGCACATATTGTACGGTAATATAAAGGCTTTTCGACAATCGCATTTTGACCGATAACTCAGTTGTCCATAAATTTATCGAAATATATCGAAGTCCAAATAAAACTGGGTCCTTGTCCTTTCGTTTGTGACCCATATTATAGGGTAATATTAAGGTTTTTCGGCAATCACATTTGACCGATAACTCATTTGTCCATAAATTTATTGAAATATATCGAAGTCCCAATGAAACCTGGCTCCTTCTCCTTTCGTTTGATGCCCATATTGTAGGGTAATATTAAGGTTTTTCGGCAATCGCATTTTGACCGATAACTCAGTGGTCCATAAATTTATTGAAATATATCGAAGTCCAAATGAAACCTGGCTCCTTCTCCTTTCGTTTGATACCCATATTGTAGGGCAATATTAAGGTTTTTCGGCAATCGAATTTTGACCGATAACTCAGCTGTCCATACATTTATTGAAATATATCGAAGTCCAAATGAGACCTGGATCCTTCTCCTTTCGTTTGATACCCATATTGTAGGGTAATATTAAGGTTTTTCGGCAATCGCATTTTGACCGATAACTCAGTTGTCCATAAATTTATTGAAATATATCGAAGTCCCAATGAAACCTGGCTCCTTCTCCTTTCGTTTGAGCCCATATTGTACGGTAATATAAAGGCTTTTCGACAATCGCATTTTGACCGATAACTCAGTTGTCCATAAATTTATCGAAATATATCGAAGTCCAAATGAAACCTGGCCCCTTCTCCTTTCGTTTGAGCCCATATTGTACGGTAATATAAAGGCTTTTCGACAATCGCATTTTGACCGATAACTCAGTTGTCCATAAATTTATCGAAATATATCGAAGTCCAAATAAAACTGGGTCCTTGTCCTTTCGTTTGTGACCCATATTATAGGGTAATATTAAGGTTTTTCGGCAATCACATTTGACCGATAACTCATTTGTCCATAAATTTATTGAAATATATCGAAGTCCCAATGAAACCTGGCTCCTTCTCCTTTCGTTTGATGCCCATATTGTACGGTAATATTAAGGTTTTTCGGCAATCGCATTTTGACCGATAACTCAGTTGTCCATAAATTTATTGAAATATATCGAAGTCCCAATGAAACCTGGCTCCTTCTCCTTTCGTTTGATGCCCATATTGTACGGTAATATAAAGGCTTTTCGACAATCGCATTTTGACCGATAACTCAGTTGTCCATAAATTTATCGAAATATATCGAAGTCCAAATGAAACCTGGCTCCTTCTCCTTTCGTTTGATACCCATATTGTAGGGTAATATTAAGGTTTTTCGGCAATCGCATTTTGACCGATAACTCAGTTGTCCATAAATTTATTGAAATATATCGAAGTCCAAATGAAACCTGGCTCCTTCTCCTTTCGTTTGATACCCATATTGTAGGGTAATATTAAGGTTTTTCGGCAATCGCATTTTGACCGATAACTCAGTGGTCCATAAATTTATTGAAATATATCGAAGTCCAAATGAAACCTGGCTCCTTCTCCTTTCGTTTGATACCCATATTGTAGGGTAATATTAAGGTTTTTCGGCAATCGCATTTTGACCGATAACTCAGTGGTCCATAAATTTATTGAAATATATCGAAGTCCAAATGAAACCTGGCTCCTTCTCCTTTCGTTTGATGCCCATATTGTACGGTAATATAAAGGCTTTTCGACAATCGCATTTTGACCGATAACTCAGTTGTCCATAAATTTATCGAAATATATCGAAGTCCAAATGAAACCTGGCTCCTTCTCCTTTCGTTTGATACCCATATTGTAGGGTAATATTAAGGTTTTTCGGCAATCGCATTTTGACCGATAACTCAGTTGTCCATAAATTTATTGAAATATATCGAAGTCCAAATGAGACCTGGATCCTTCTCCTTTCGTTTGATACCCATATTGTAGGGTAATATTAAGGTTTTTCGGCAATCGCATTTTGACCGATAACTCAGTTGTCCATAAATTTATTGAAATATATCGAAGTCCCAATGAAACCTGGCTCCTTCTCCTTTCGTTTGATGCCCATATTGTACGGTAATATAAAGGCTTTTCGACAATCGCATTTTGACCGATAACTCAGTTGTCCATAAATTTATCGAAATATATCGAAGTCCAAATGAAACCTGGCCCCTTCTCCTTTCGTTTGAGCCCATATTGTACGGTAATATAAAGGCTTTTCGACAATCGCATTTTGACCGATAACTCAGTTGTCCATAAATTTATTGAAATATATCGAAGTCCCAATGAAACCTGGCTCCTTCTCCTTTCGTTTGATGCCCATATTGTAGGGTAATATTAAGGTTTTTCGGCAATCGCATTTTGACCGATAACTCAGTTGTCCATAAATTTATTGAAATATATCGAAGTCCCAATGAAACCTGGATCCTTCTCCTTTCGTTTGATGCCCATATTGTACGGTAATATAAAGGCTTTTCGACAATCGCATTTTGACCGATAACTCAGTTGTCCATAAATTTATCGAAATATATCGAAGTCCAAATGAAACCTTGGTCCTTCTCCTTTCGTTTGAAATATAACTCAATTGTCCATAAATTTATTGAAATATATCGAAGTCCAAATGAAACCTGGCTCCTTCTCCTTTCGTTTGATACCCATATTGTAGGGTAATATTAAGGTTTTTCGGCAATCGCATTTTGACCGATAACTCAGTTGTCCATAAATTTATTGAAATATATCGAAGTCCAAATGAAACCTGGCTCCTTCTCCTTTCGTTTGATACCCATATTGTAGGGTAATATTAAGGTTTTTCGGCAATCGCATTTTGACCGATAACTCAGTTGTCCATAAATTTATTGAAATATATCGAAGTCCCTATGAAACCTGGCTCCTTCTCCTTTCGTTTGATGCCCATATTGTACGGTAATATAAAGGCTTTTCGACAATCGCATTTTGACCGATAACTCAGTTGTCCATAAATTTATCGAAATATATCGAAGTCCAAATAAAACCTGGGTCCTTGTCCTTTCGTTTGTGACCCATATTGTACGGTAATATAAAGGCTTTTCGACAATCGCATTTTGACCGATAACTCAGTTGTCCATAAATTTATCGAAATATATCGAAGTCCAAATGAAACCTGGCTCCTTCTCCTTTCGTTTGATACCCATATTGTAGGGCAATATTAAGGTTTTTCGGCAATCGCATTTTGACCGATAACTCAGTTGTCCATAAATTTATCGAAATATATCGAAGTCCAAATGAAACCTAGCTCCTTCTCCTTTCGTTTGATACCCATATTGTAGGGTAATATTAAGTGCCGCTTTCATAAAAGCCGGTAGCCGCTAACCGGAGTTTCATTGACGTATTTTGTACGGTTAGCTGTCAAATTAATCACCGATTAGGCTTAACCGGCTTTTATGAAAGTGGCCCTAAGGTTTTTCGGCAATCGCATTTTGACCGATAACCCAGTTGTCCATAAATTTATTGAAATATATCGAAGTCCAAATGAAACCTGGCTCCTTCTCCTTTCGTTTGATACCCATATTGTAGGGTAATATTGAGGTTTTTCGGCAATCGCATTTTGACCGATAACTCAGTTGTCCATAAATTTATCGAAATATATCGAAGTCCAAATGAAACCTTGGTCCTTCTCCTTTCGTTTGAAATATAACTCAATTGTCCATAAATTTATTGAAATATATCGAAGTCCAAATGAAACCTGGCTCCTTCTCCTTTCGTTTGATACCCATATTGTAGGGTAATATTAAGGTTTTTCGGCAATCGCATTTTGACCGATAACTCAGTTGTCCATAAATTTATTGAAATATATCGAAGTCCAAATGAAACCTGGCTCCTTCTCCTTTCGTTTGATACCCATATTGTAGGGTAATATTAAGGTTTTTCGGCAATCGCATTTTGACCGATAACTCAGTTGTCCATAAATTTATTGAAATATATCGAAGTCCCTATGAAACCTGGCTCCTTCTCCTTTCGTTTGATGCCCATATTGTACGGTAATATAAAGGCTTTTCGACAATCGCATTTTGACCGATAACTCAGTTGTCCATAAATTTATCGAAATATATCGAAGTCCAAATAAAACCTGGGTCCTTGTCCTTTCGTTTGTGACCCATATTGTACGGTAATATAAAGGCTTTTCGACAATCGCATTTTGACCGATAACTCAGTTGTCCATAAATTTATCGAAATATATCGAAGTCCAAATGAAACCTGGCTCCTTCTCCTTTCGTTTGATACCCATATTGTAGGGCAATATTAAGGTTTTTCGGCAATCGCATTTTGACCGATAACTCAGTTGTCCATAAATTTATCGAAATATATCGAAGTCCAAATGAAACCTAGCTCCTTCTCCTTTCGTTTGATACCCATATTGTAGGGTAATATTAAGTGCCGCTTTCATAAAAGCCGGTAGCCGCTAACCGGAGTTTCATTGACGTATTTTGTACGGTTAGCTGTCAAATTAATCACCGATTAGGCTTAACCGGCTTTTATGAAAGTGGCCCTAAGGTTTTTCGGCAATCGCATTTTGACCGATAACCCAGTTGTCCATAAATTTATTGAAATATATCGAAGTCCAAATGAAACCTGGCTCCTTCTCCTTTCGTTTGATACCCATATTGTAGGGTAATATTGAGGTTTTTCGGCAATCGCATTTTGACCGATAACTCAGTTGTCCATAAATTTATCGAAATATATCGAAGTCCAAATGAAACCTTGGTCCTTCTCCTTTCGTTTGAAATATAACTCAATTGTCCATAAATTTATTGAAATATATCGAAGTCCAAATGAAACCTGGCTCCTTCTCCTTTCGTTTGATACCCATATTGTAGGGTAATATTAAGGTTTTTCGGCAATCGCATTTTGACCGATAACTCAGTTGTCCATAAATTTATTGAAATATATCGAAGTCCCAATGAAACCTGGCTCCTTCTCCTTTCGTTTGATGCCCATATTGTACGGTAATATAAAGGCTTTTCGACAATCGCATTTTGACCGATAACTCAGTTGTCCATAAATTTATCGAAATATATCGAAGTCCAAATAAAACCTGGGTCCTTGTCCTTTCGTTTGTGACCCATATTATAGGGTAATATTAAGGTTTTTCGGCAATCGCATTTTGACCGATAACTCAGTTGTCCATAAATTTATTGAAATATATCGAAGTCCCAATGAAACCTTGCTCCTTCTCCTTTCGTTTGATGCCCATATTGTACGGTAATATAAAGGCTTTTCGACAATCGCATTTTGACCGATAACTCAGTTGTCCATAAATTTATCGAAATATATCGAAGTCCAAATAAAACCTGGCTCCTTCTCCTTTCGTTTGATGCCCATATTGTAGGGTAATATTAAGGTTTTTCGGCAATCGCATTTTGACCGATAACTCAGTTGTCCATAAATTTATTGAAATATATCGAAGTCCCAATGAAACCTGGATCCTTCTCCTTTCGTTTGATGCCCATATTGTACGGTAATATAAAGGCTTTTCGACAATCGCATTTTGACCGATAACTCAGTTGTCCATAAATTTATCGAAATATATCGAAGTCCAAATGAAACCTTGGTCCTTCTCCTTTCGTTTGAAATATAACTCAATTGTCCATAAATTTATTGAAATATATCGAAGTCCAAATGAAACCTGGCTCCTTCTCCTTTCGTTTGATGCCCATATTGTACGGTAATATAAAGGCTTTTCGACAATCGCATTTTGACCGATAACTCAGTTGTCCATAAATTTATCGAAATATATCGAAGTCCAAATAAAACCTGGCTCCTTCTCCTTTCGTTTGATACCCATATTGTAGGGTAATATTAAGGTTTTTCGGCAATCGCATTTTGACCGATAACTCAGTTGTCCATAAATTTATTGAAATATATCGAAGTCCCAATGAATCCTGGCTCCTTCTCCTTTCGTTTGATGCCCATATTGTACGGTAATATAAAGGCTTTTCGACAATCGCATTTTGACCGATAACTCAGTTGTCCATAAATTTATCGAAATATATCGAAGTCCAAATAAAACTGGGTCCTTGTCCTTTCGTTTGTGACCCATATTATAGGGTAATATTAAGGTTTTTCGGCAATCACATTTGACCGATAACTCATTTGTCCATAAATTTATTGAAATATATCGAAGTCCCAATGAAACCTGGCTCCTTCTCCTTTCGTTTGATGCCCATATTGTAGGGTAATATTAAGGTTTTTCGGCAATCGCATTTTGACCGATAACTCAGTGGTCCATAAATTTATTGAAATATATCGAAGTCCAAATGAAACCTGGCTCCTTCTCCTTTCGTTTGATACCCATATTGTAGGGCAATATTAAGGTTTTTCGGCAATCGAATTTTGACCGATAACTCAGCTGTCCATACATTTATTGAAATATATCGAAGTCCAAATGAGACCTGGATCCTTCTCCTTTCGTTTGATACCCATATTGTAGGGTAATATTAAGGTTTTTCGGCAATCGCATTTTGACCGATAACTCAGTTGTCCATAAATTTATTGAAATATATCGAAGTCCCAATGAAACCTGGCTCCTTCTCCTTTCGTTTGATGCCCATATTGTACGGTAATATAAAGGCTTTTCGACAATCGCATTTTGACCGATAACTCAGTTGTCCATAAATTTATCGAAATATATCGAAGTCCAAATAAAACTGGGTCCTTGTCCTTTCGTTTGTGACCCATATTATAGGGTAATATTAAGGTTTTTCGGCAATCACATGTGACCGATAACTCATTTGTCCATAAATTTATTGAAATATATCGAAGTCCCAATGAAACCTGGCTCCTTCTCCTTTCGTTTGATGCCCATATTGTACGGTAATATTAAGGTTTTTCGGCAATCGCATTTTGACCGATAACTCAGTTGTCCATAAATTTATTGAAATATATCGAAGTCCCAATGAAACCTGGCTCCTTCTCCTTTCGTTTGATGCCCATATTGTACGGTAATATAAAGGCTTTTCGACAATCGCATTTTGACCGATAACTCAGTTGTCCATAAATTTATCGAAATATATCGAAGTCCAAATGAAACCTGGCTCCTTCTCCTTTCGTTTGATACCCATATTGTAGGGTAATATTAAGGTTTTTCGGCAATCGCATTTTGACCGATAACTCAGTGGTCCATAAATTTATTGAAATATATCGAAGTCCAAATGAAACCTGGCTCCTTCTCCTTTCGTTTGATGCCCATATTGTACGGTAATATAAAGGCTTTTCGACAATCGCATTTTGACCGATAACTCAGTTGTCCATAAATTTATCGAAATATATCGAAGTCCAAATGAAACCTGGCTCCTTCTCCTTTCGTTTGATGCCCATATTGTACGTTAATATAAAGGCTTTTCGACAATCGCATTTTGACCGATAACTCAGTTGTCCATAAATTTATCGAAATATATCGAAGTCCAAATGAAACCTGGCCCCTTCTCCTTTCGTTTGATGCCCATATTGTAGGGTAATATTAAGGTTTTTCGGCAATCGCATTTTGACCGATAACTCAGTTGTCCATAAATTTATTGAAATATATCGAAGTCCCAATGAAACCTGGATCCTTCTCCTTTCGTTTGATGCCCATATTGTACGGTAATATAAAGGCTTTTCGACAATCGCATTTTGACCGATAACTCAGTTGTCCATAAATTTATCGAAATATATCGAAGTCCAAATGAAACCTTGGTCCTTCTCCTTTCGTTTGAAATATAACTCAATTGTCCATAAATTTATTGAAATATATCGAAGTCCAAATGAAACCTGGCTCCTTCTCCTTTCGTTTGATACCCATATTGTAGGGTAATATTAAGGTTTTTCGGCAATCGCATTTTGACCGATAACTCAGTTGTCCATAAATTTATTGAAATATATCGAAGTCCAAATGAAACCTGGCTCCTTCTCCTTTCGTTTGATACCCATATTGTAGGGTAATATTAAGGTTTTTTGGCAATCGCATTTTGACCGATAACTCAGTTGTCCATAAATTTATTGAAATATATCGAAGTCCCTATGAAACCTGGCTCCTTCTCCTTTCGTTTGATGCCCATATTGTACGGTAATATAAAGGCTTTTCGACAATCGCATTTTGACCGATAACTCAGTTGTCCATAAATTTATCGAAATATATCGAAGTCCAAATAAAACCTGGGTCCTTGTCCTTTCGTTTGTGACCCATATTGTACGGTAATATAAAGGCTTTTCGACAATCGCATTTTGACCGATAACTCAGTTGTCCATAAATTTATCGAAATATATCGAAGTCCAAATGAAACCTGGCTCCTTCTCCTTTCGTTTGATACCCATATTGTAGGGCAATATTAAGGTTTTTCGGCAATCGCATTTTGACCGATAACTCAGTTGTCCATAAATTTATCGAAATATATCGAAGTCCAAATGAAACCTAGCTCCTTCTCCTTTCGTTTGATACCCATATTGTAGGGTAATATTAAGTGCCGCTTTCATAAAAGCCGGTAGCCGCTAACCGGAGTTTCATTGACGTATTTTGTACGGTTAGCTGTCAAATTAATCACCGATTAGGCTTAACCGGCTTTTATGAAAGTGGCCCTAAGGTTTTTCGGCAATCGCATTTTGACCGATAACCCAGTTGTCCATAAATTTATTGAAATATATCGAAGTCCAAATGAAACCTGGCTCCTTCTCCTTTCGTTTGATACCCATATTGTAGGGCAATATTAAGGTTTTTCGGCAATCGCATTTTGACCGATAACTCAGTTGTCCATAAATTTATCGAAATATATCGAAGTCCAAATGAAACCTAGCTCCTTCTCCTTTCGTTTGATACCCATATTGTAGGGTAATATTAAGTGCCGCTTTCATAAAAGCCGGTAGCCGCTAACCGGAGTTTCATTGACGTATTTTGTACGGTTAGCTGTCAAATTAATCACCGATTAGGCTTAACCGGCTTTTATGAAAGTGGCCCTAAGGGTTTTCGGCAATCGCATTTTGACCGATAACCCAGTTGTCCATAAATTTATTGAAATATATCGAAGTCCAAATGAAACCTGGCTCCTTCTCCTTTCGTTTGATACCCATATTGTAGGGTAATATTGAGGTTTTTCGGCAATCGCATTTTGACCGATAACTCAGTTGTCCATAAATTTATTGAAATATATCGAAGTCCCAATGAAACCTGGCTCCTTCTCCTTTCGTTTGATGCCCATATTGTACGGTAATATAAAGGCTTTTCGACAATCGCATTTTGACCGATAACTCAGTTGTCCATAAATTTATCGAAATATATCGAAGTCCAAATAAAACCTGGGTCCTTGTCCTTTCGTTTGTGACCCATATTATAGGGTAATATTAAGGTTTTTCGGCAATCGCATTTTGACCGATAACTCAGTTGTCCATAAATTTATTGAAATATATCGAAGTCCCAATGAAACCTTGCTCCTTCTCCTTTCGTTTGATGCCCATATTGTACGGTAATATAAAGGCTTTTCGACAATCGCATTTTGACCGATAACTCAGTTGTCCATAAATTTATCGAAATATATCGAAGTCCAAATAAAACCTGGGTCCTTGTCCTTTCGTTTGTGACCCATATTATAGGGTAATATTAAGGTTTTTCGGCAATCGCATTTTGACCGATAACTCAGTTGTCCATAAATTTATTGAAATATATCGAAGTCCCAATGAAACCTGGCTCCTTCTCCTTTCGTTTGATGCCCATATTGTACGGTAATATAAAGGCTTTTCGACAATCGCATTTTGACCGATAACTCAGTTGTCCGTAAATTTATCGAAATATATCGAAGTCCAAATAAAACCTGGGTCCTTGTCCTTTCGTTTGTGACCCATATTATAGGGTAATATTAAGGCTTTTCGGCAATCGCATTTGACCGATAACTCATTTGTCCATAAATTTATTGAAATATATCGAAGTCCCAATGAAACCTGGCTCCTTCTCCTTTCGTTTGATGCCCATATTGTACGGTAATATAAAGGCTTTTCGACAATCGCATTTTGACCGATAACTCAGTTGTCCATAAATTTATCGAAATATATCGAAGTCCAAATGAAACCTGGCTCCTTCTCCTTTCGTTTGATGCCCATATTGTACGGTAATATAAAGGCTTTTCGACAATCGCATTTTGACCGATAACTCAGTTGTCCATAAATTTATCGAAATATATCGAAGTCCAAATGAAACCTGGCTCCTTCTCCTTTCGTTTGATACCCATATTGTAGGGCAATATTAAGGTTTTTCGGCAATCGCATTTTGACCGATAACTCAGTTGTCCATAAATTTATTGAAATATATCGAAGTCCCAATGAAACCTGGCTCCTTCTCCTTTCGTTTGATGCCCATATTGTACGGTAATATAAAGGCTTTTCGACAATCGCATTTTGACCGATAACTCAGTTGTCCATAAATTTATCGAAATATATCGAAGTCCAAATAAAACCTGGGTCCTTGTCCTTTCGTTTGTGACCCATATTATAGGGTAATATTAAGGTTTTTCGGCAATCGCATTTTGACCGATAACTCAGTTGTCCATAAATTTATTGAAATATATCGAAGTCCCAATGAAACCTTGCTCCTTCTCCTTTCGTTTGATGCCCATATTGTACGGTAATATAAAGGCTTTTCGACAATCGCATTTTGACCGATAACTCAGTTGTCCATAAATTTATCGAAATATATCGAAGTCCAAATAAAACCTGGCTCCTTCTCCTTTCGTTTGATGCCCATATTGTAGGGTAATATTAAGGTTTTTCGGCAATCGCATTTTGACCGATAACTCAGTTGTCCATAAATTTATTGAAATATATCGAAGTCCCAATGAAACCTGGATCCTTCTCCTTTCGTTTGATGCCCATATTGTACGGTAATATAAAGGCTTTTCGACAATCGCAT
Source organism: Sphenella marginata (assembly GCA_951509765.1). Taxonomy (NCBI): domain Eukaryota; kingdom Metazoa; phylum Arthropoda; class Insecta; order Diptera; family Tephritidae; genus Sphenella; species Sphenella marginata. The sequence goes on along the minus strand of OX608078.1, from coordinate 54,963,934 downwards.
TTTGACCGATAACTCAGTTGTCCATAAATTTATCGAAATATATCGAAGTCCAAATGAAACCTTGGTCCTTCTCCTTTCGTTTGAAATATAACTCAATTGTCCATAAATTTATTGAAATATATCGAAGTCCAAATGAAACCTGGCTCCTTCTCCTTTCGTTTGATACCCATATTGTAGGGTAATATTAAGGTTTTTCGGCAATCGCATTTTGACCGATAACTCAGTTGTCCATAAATTTATTGAAATATATCGAAGTCCAAATGAAACCTGGCTCCTTCTCCTTTCGTTTGATACCCATATTGTAGGGTAATATTAAGGTTTTTCGGCAATCGCATTTTGACCGATAACTCAGTTGTCCATAAATTTATTGAAATATATCGAAGTCCCTATGAAACGTGGCTCCTTCTCCTTTCGTTTGATGCCCATATTGTACGGTAATATAAAGGCTTTTCGACAATCGCATTTTGACCGATAACTCAGTTGTCCATAAATTTATCGAAATATATCGAAGTCCAAATAAAACCTGGGTCCTTGTCCTTTCGTTTGTGACCCATATTGTACGGTAATATAAAGGCTTTTCGACAATCGCATTTTGACCGATAACTCAGTTGTCCATAAATTTATTGAAATATATCGAAGTCCAAATGAAACCTTGGTCCTTCTCCTTTCGTTTGAAATATAACTCAATTGTCCATAAATTTATTGAAATATATCGAAGTCCAAATGAAACCTGGCTCCTTCTCCTTTCGTTTGATACCCATATTGTAGGGTAATATTAAGGTTTTTCGGCAATCGCATTTTGACCGATAACTCAGTTGTCCATAAATTTATTGAAATATATCGAAGTCCCAATGAAACCTGGCTCCTTGTCCTTTCGTTTGATGCCCATATTGTACGGTAATATAAAGGCTTTTCGACAATCGCATTTTGACCGATAACTCAGTTGTCCATAAATTTATCGAAATATATCGAAGTCCAAATAAAACCTGGGTCCTTGTCCTTTCGTTTGTGACTCATATTATAGGGTAATATTAAGGTTTTTCGGCAATCGCATTTTGACCGATAACTCAGTTGTCCATAAATTTATTGAAATATATCGAAGTCCCAATGAAACCTTGCTCCTTCTCCTTTCGTTTGATGCCCATATTGTACGGTAATATAAAGGCTTTTCGACAATCGCATTTTGACCGATAACTCAGTTGTCCATAAATTTATCGAAATATATCGAAGTCCAAATAAAACCTGGGTCCTTGTCCTTTCGTTTGTGACCCATATTATAGGGTAATATTAAGGTTTTTCGGCAATCGCATTTTGACCGATAACTCAGTTGTCCATAAATTTATTGAAATATATCGAAGTCCCAATGAAACCTGGCTCCTTCTCCTTTCGTTTGATGCCCATATTGTACGGTAATATAAAGGCTTTTCGACAATCGCATTTTGACCGATAACTCAGTTGTCCGTAAATTTATCGAAATATATCGAAGTCCAAATAAAACCTGGGTCCTTGTCCTTTCGTTTGTGACCCATATTATAGGGTAATATTAAGGCTTTTCGGCAATCGCATTTGACCGATAACTCATTTGTCCATAAATTTATTGAAATATATCGAAGTCCCAATGAAACCTTGCTCCTTCTCCTTTCGTTTGATGCCCATATTGTACGGTAATATAAAGGCTTTTCGACAATCGCATTTTGACCGATAACTCAGTTGTCCATAAATTTATCGAAATATATCGAAGTCCAAATAAAACCTGGGTCCTTGTCCTTTCGTTTGTGACCCATATTATAGGGTAATATTAAGGTTTTTCGGCAATCGCATTTTGACCGATAACTCAGTTGTCCATAAATTTATTGAAATATATCGAAGTCCCAATGAAACCTGGCTCCTTCTCCTTTCGTTTGATGCCCATATTGTACGGTAATATAAAGGCTTTTCGACAATCGCATTTTGACCGATAACTCAGTTGTCCGTAAATTTATCGAAATATATCGAAGTCCAAATAAAACCTGGGTCCTTGTCCTTTCGTTTGTGACCCATATTATAGGGTAATATTAAGGCTTTTCGGCAATCGCATTTGACCGATAACTCATTTGTCCATAAATTTATTGAAATATATCGAAGTCCCAATGAAACCTTGCTCCTTCTCCTTTCGTTTGATGCCCATATTGTACGGTAATATAAAGGCTTTTCGACAATCGCATTTTGACCGATAACTCAGTTGTCCATAAATTTATCGAAATATATCGAAGTCCAAATGAAACCTGGCTCCTTCTCCTTTCGTTTGATGCCCATATTGTACGGTAATATAAAGGCTTTTCGACAATCGCATTTTGACCGATAACTCAGTTGTCCATAAATTTATCGAAATATATCGAAGTCCAAATGAAACCTGGCTCCTTCTCCTTTCGTTTGATACCCATATTGTAGGGTAATATTAAGTGCCGCTTTCATAAAAGCCGGTAGCCGCTAACCGGAGTTTCATTGACGTATTTTGTACGGTTAGCTGTCAAATTAATCACCGATTAGGCTTAACCGGCTTTTATGAAAGTGGCCCTAAGGTTTTTCGGCAATCGCATTTTGACCGATAACCCAGTTGTCCATAAATTTATTGAAATATATCGAAGTCCCAATGAAACCTGGCTCCTTCTCCTTTCGTTTGATACCCATATTGTAGGGTAATATTGAGGTTTTTCGGCAATCGCATTTTGACCGATAACTCAGTTGTCCATAAATTTATCGAAATATATCGAAGTCCAAATGAAACCTGGCTCCTTCTCCTTTCGTTTGATACCCATATTGTAGGGTAATATTAAGGTTTTTCGGCAATCGCATTTTGACCGATAACTCAGTTGTCCATAAATTTATTGAAATATATCGAAGTCCCAATGAATCCTGGCTCCTTCTCCTTTCGTTTGATGCCCATATTGTACGGTAATATAAAGGCTTTTCGACAATCGCATTTTGACCGATAACTCAGTTGTCCATAAATTTATCGAAATATATCGAAGTCCAAATAAAACCTGGGTCGTTGTCCTTTCGTTTGTGACCCATATTATAGGGTAATATTAAGGTTTTTCGGCAATCACATTTGACCGATAACTCATTTGTCCATAAATTTATTGAAATATATCGAAGTCCCAATGAAACCTGGCTCCTTCTGCTTTCGTTTGATGCCCATATTGTACGGTAATATAAAGGCTTTTCGACAATCGCATTTTGACCGATAACTCAGTTGTCCATAAATTTATCGAAATATATCGAAGTCCAAATGAAACCTGGCTCCTTCTCCTTTCGTTTGATACCCATATTGTAGGGTAATATTAAGGTTTTTCGGCAATCGCATTTTGACCGATAACTCAGTTGTCCATAAATTTATTGAAATATATCGAAGTCCAAATGAAACCTGGCTCCTTCTCCTTTCGTTTGATACCCATATTGTAGGGTAATATTAAGGTTTTTCGGCAATCGCATTTTGACCGATAACTCAGTGGTCCATAAATTTATTGAAATATATCGAAGTCCAAATGAAACCTGGCTCCTTCTCCTTTCGTTTGATACCCATATTGTAGGGCAATATTAAGGTTTTTCGGCAATCGAATTTTGACCGATAACTCAGCTGTCCATACATTTATTGAAATATATCGAAGTCCAAATGAGACCTGGATCCTTCTCCTTTCGTTTGATACCCATATTGTAGGGTAATATTAAGGTTTTTCGGCAATCGCATTTTGACCGATAACTCAGTTGTCCATAAATTTATTGAAATATATCGAAGTCCCAATGAAACCTGGCTCCTTCTCCTTTCGTTTGATGCCCATATTGTACGGTAATATAAAGGCTTTTCGACAATCGCATTTTGACCGATAACTCAGTTGTCCATAAATTTATCGAAATATATCGAAGTCCAAATGAAACCTGGCCCCTTCTCCTTTCGTTTGAGCCCATATTGTACGGTAATATAAAGGCTTTTCGACAATCGCATTTTGACCGATAACTCAGTTGTCCATAAATTTATTGAAATATATCGAAGTCCCAATGAAACCTGGCTCCTTCTCCTTTCGTTTGATGCCCATATTGTAGGGTAATATTAAGGTTTTTCTACAATCGCATTTTGACCGATAACTCAGTTGTCCATAAATTTATTGAAATATATCGAAGTCCCAATGAAACCTGGATCCTTCTCCTTTCGTTTGATGCCCATATTGTACGGTAATATAAAGGCTTTTCGACAATCGCATTTTGACCGATAACTCAGTTGTCCATAAATTTATCGAAATATATCGAAGTCCAAATGAAACCTTGGTCCTTCTCCTTTCGTTTGAAATATAACTCAATTGTCCATAAATTTATTGAAATATATCGAAGTCCAAATGAAACCTGGCTCCTTCTCCTTTCGTTTGATACCCATATTGTAGGGTAATATTAAGGTTTTTCGGCAATCGCATTTTGACCGATAACTCAGTTGTCCATAAATTTATTGAAATATATCGAAGTCCCAATGAAACCTGGCTCCTTCTCCTTTCGTTTGATGCCCATATTGTAGGGTAATATTAAGGTTTTTCGGCAATCGCATTTTGACCGATAACTCAGTTGTCCATAAATTTATTGAAATATATCGAAACCTGGATCCTTCTCCTTTCGTTTGATGCCCATATTGTACGGTAATATAAAGGCTTTTCGACAATCGCATTTTGACCGATAACTCAGTTGTCCATAAATTTATCGAAATATATCGAAGTCCAAATGAAACCTTGGTCCTTCTCCTTTCGTTTGAAATATAACTCAATTGTCCATAAATTTATTGAAATATATCGAAGTCCAAATGAAACCTGGCTCCTTCTCCTTTCGTTTGATACCCATATTGTAGGGTAATATTAAGGTTTTTCGGCAATCGAATTTTGACCGATAACTCAGCTGTCCATACATTTATTGAAATATATCGAAGTCCAAATGAGACCTGGATCCTTCTCCTTTCGTTTGATACCCATATTGTAGGGTAATATTAAGGTTTTTCGGCAATCGCATTTTGACCGATAACTCAGTTGTCCATAAATTTATTGAAATATATCGAAGTCCCTATGAAACCTGGCTCCTTCTCCTTTCGTTTGATGCCCATATTGTACGGTAATATAAAGGCTTTTCGACAATCGCATTTTGACCGATAACTCAGTTGTCCACAAATTTATCGAAATATATCGAAGTCCAAATAAAACCTGGGTCCTTGTCCTTTCGTTTGTGACCCATATTGTACGGTAATATAAAGGCTTTTCGACAATCGCATTTTGACCGATAACTCAGTTGTCCATAAATTTATCGAAATATATCGAAGTCCAAATGAAACCTGGCTCCTTCCCCTTTCGTTTGATACCCATATTGTAGGGCAATATTAAGGTTTTTCGGCAATCGCATTTTGACCGATAACTCAGTTGTCCATAAATTTATCGAAATATATCGAAGTCCAAATGAAACCTAGCTCCTTCTCCTTTCGTTTGATACCCATATTGTAGGGTAATATTAAGTGCCGCTTTCATAAAAGCCGGTAGCCGCTAACCGGAGTTTCATTGACGTATTTTGTACGGTTAGCTGTCAAATTAATCACCGATTAGGCTTAACCGGCTTTTATGAAAGTGGCCCTAAGGTTTTTCGGCAATCGCATTTTGACCGATAACCCAGTTGTCCATAAATTTATTGAAATATATCGAAGTCCAAAAGAAACCTGGCTCCTTCTCCTTTCGTTTGATACCCATATTGTAGGGTAATATTAAGGTTTTTCGGCAATCGCATTTTGACCGATAACCCAGTTGTCCATAAATTTATTGAAATATATCGAAGTCCAAATGAAACCTGGCTAATTCTCCTTTCGTTTTATACCCATATTGTAGGGTAATATTAAGGTTTTTCGGCAATCGCATTTTGACCGATAACTCAGTTGTCCATAAATTTATTGAAATATATCGAAGTCCCAATGAAACCTGGCTCCTTCTCCTTTCGTTTGATGCCCATATTGTAGGGTAATATTAAGGTTTTTCGGCAATCGCATTTTGACCGATAACTCAGTTGTCCATAAATTTATTGAAATATATCGAAGTCCCAATGAAACCTGGATCCTTCTCCTTTCGTTTGATGCCCATATTGTACGGTAATATAAAGGCTTTTCGACAATCGCATTTTGACCGATAACTCAGTTGTCCATAAATTTATCGAAATATATCGAAGTCCAAATGAAACCTGGCTCCTTCTCCTTTCGTTTGAAATATAACTCAATTGTCCATAAATTTATTGAAATATATCGAAGTCCAAATGAAACCTGGCTCCTTCTCCTTTCGTTTGATTCCCATATTGTAGGGTAATATTAAGGTTTTTCGGCAATCGAATTTTGACCGATAACTCAGCTGTCCATACATTTATTGAAATATATCGAAGTCCAAATGAGACCTGGATCCTTCTCCTTTCGTTTGATACCCATATTGTAGGGTAATATTAAGGTTTTTCGGCAATCGCATTTTGACCGATAACTCAGTTGTCCATAAATTTATTGAAATATATCGAAGTCCCTATGAAACCTGGCTCCTTCTCCTTTCGTTTGATGCCCATATTGTACGGTAATATAAAGGCTTTTCGACAATCGCATTTTGACCGATAACTCAGTTGTCCATAAATTTATCGAAATATATCGAAGTCCAAATAAAACCTGGGTCCTTGTCCTTTCGTTTGTGACCCATATTGTACGGTAATATAAAGGCTTTTCGACAATCGCATTTTGACCGATAACTCAGTTGTCCATAAATTTATCGAAATATATCGAAGTCCAAATGAAACCTGGCTCCTTCTCCTTTCGTTTGATACCCATATTGTAGGGCAATATTAAGGTTTTTCGGCAATCGCATTTTGACCGATAACTCAGTTGTCCATAAATTTATCGAAATATATGTATGTATGTATGTATTTATTTATTACAGCTCTATTGAGCCTAGATCAAAATGTACATTTTTACAGCTTAATCTAAAACTTAAGCCTATAGTAACTCTAGCGTTTAACGTTTTATAACTTCATTTGTTGAAAATTAAAAATATAAATAAAAACAAAAAAGAATAGTAATTATAATAAGAAAAAGAAAACAGAAAACAGAAAACAGAAAACGGAAGAACAGAAGAAATTCATTTTCTATATATTTACATATATGCAGTTCTCTATTTATTCCCAATTATAAGAGCTAACTGACCTGTCTTTCCGAACATACCAACACAGTGATATTCCCAGCTGGATGCAGAGTACAGGCCGTCTGCGCATGTGAAGCGCGAAGACAACATCTGGACGGCGATGCACTGTTATTTGTGAGTGCTTTCCAGTATGCGTTTCGGCAACTTACTGTACGTGACTTGAGGCGCTGTATCGTACTTTGCATGGTTCATGTGCACTGTGGATGGTGTTCTGAATGGCCGACCATGCAGCTCTAAATGGGAAGGGATTTACAATAATTACGCAATTTGCGACTGAATTCATTTTTACTGCAGGATTTAACATCAGTGGGTAGTTCATTAAAGCATTTTAAGCCTTTGTAATATAAGTTACATTTATCAGATTCTGTTCTGTACGCGGGCAGAGTGAAATCATTTCTATTTCTCGTGTTTACAGAATGCACATTTCTTACATATTTAATGTTACTTTTCAAATAATCCGGCAAGTTACCTTCTATTATATTCTTAATAAACTTCATCGTATAAAAAAATAGCTGTTGTTTAACACTTAACCAATTTAGTTTGGATAGCATTTCTCTGATGGGTGTGTCGTATCGCTTACGGAGGATAAATCTCATGGCCCGGTTCTGTTGCTTTTGCAGTTTGTAGATTTGGCTGTCTCTCATTATAAAGAATATCGTAGGACAATAGATAAAGTGGGGCTCGATTATAGATCTGTAAACCATCGTTTTATATCTTTTCTTTAGATATTTACATGTTCTTTGCATAAAATATATTTTCTTAGCTATTTTTCCCACCGTGTAATCAATGTGCTCATTAAAGCTCAACTTGTTGTCTATTTTTAAGCCCAGATATTTAAAAGTGCTTACTATTTCAATTGGGTCGTTGTTTATTCTTAGAGGTTGCAACTCGTTGTTTCTAAAGTTCCGTCTTGAAATAACCATACATTTTGTTTTATTGACATTTAATTTTAATTTGTTTGAGCATAGCCAACCGTTGACTCTATTTAGGTCATCTTGGAGTTTTGCATGAATGTCAGTGATGTTATCCCCACTAATCATCAGAAGTGTGTCATCAGCAAAAAGTTTGATGTCACCATACTGTATACTTTTAGCAATATCATTTATATATATATTGAACAATATAGGGGCTAAGACGGAGCCTTGTGGGAGTCCGACAGGTACATGTCTCTCTTCGGATAATGAAGATCCAATTACTGTTCTTTGATACCTATTTATAATAAAATTTTCGAACCACTTAAGTTCTGTACCAGAAAAACCTATCTTGTTTAACTTTTTCAACAACAATTGTTGGTCAATTGTCTCAAAAGCTCGCTTTAAATCCAAAAATACGGCTATTATATGTTTTCTTCTGCTTAAGTCTTCCTTCCAGTTAGCAATTACTAAGTTCAGGGCACTTTCGCAGGAATGCTTTTTTCGGAATCCAGATTGCTGGGGTATAATAATTTTATTGTATTCTAAGAATTGTAGAAGCTGGTTTTTAACCACTGTTTCAAGAATTTTTTCGTCGCATGGTAGCGTGTTTATCGGCCTAATTTCATCAGCTCTAATGGTATTTTTGACTTTCTCAATAGGTACTACTACTGATGTCTTCCAAAGGTCTGGGACTATGCCTGTTTCAAGGCTCTCATTAACAACTTGAGAATAAAAAAACCCGGTGTAAGTTATAGAGTCTTTAACGACTCCCTCAGATAGAATTTTCTTCCCTCCTATTTTATTTTTGAATTTGCCAACAATATCTAGTATATCAGTTGTTGATACTTTGCGGAACTTGAAATTCGGAGTACTATCTACAACGACTTCGCTGTCATCTCTGCTACCTGTAATACTAAGGCTGATTTCAATGATACTATCAATAAAGTAGTTATTTAGTGCCTGTGCTATTTCGCTTTGATTTGTGAAAAGACAATCATTTATTAATATTTGACCAATGGTATTGCTTTCTTTTGACATAGATATGCAGTTTTTCAGGTGCTTCCACATAGCTTTGCTGTCACCTAAGTTGTTCGTTATTTTGTGCTCCATATACTTGGTCTTTTTAATCTTAATTAAATGCTTGTACTCACGCTTGGTCGTATTGTAATCTTCCCACTCACCAGTTTCAATGGCGAACTTGTATTGATTTAACTTATGTGTGTTCAGAGCTGCCAGCTCTGTATCATACCACTTGTTCATGAGCTTCACACTGACTTCTTTCGAATATGTCAGGCAGCTCATAGCATTTGATATATTAGTATTCAATAATGTAATCTTGTTCGCTATGTTCAGGTTATCAAAGCCCTGATAGTTGGACTGTCTCAAAAGGCTAACGAGATTATCACTACTATAGCCTTCCCACGAAGTTATATTTTTCCTAACTCTCATTTGAAATTTTCTATCTAGCTGAACAGTGAAGCTTATAGTTTCATGATCCGTTATGCGATATTCTTCTACTCTTCTACAAGAGACGGAATCACTGTTCGTAAATAACAGATCAATCAGTGTTTCAGAGTTCTGCGCTTTTCTGGTATAGAAGTCGATTTTTTGTTTTAAAGCAAAAGATCGATACAAGTCAATTAGCTGTTTGCTATAAGTGGTGCTGTTGTACAAATTAATATTGTAATCTCCAATAAAAACAATTTTATCACGGGTTAGGCATTGGCTACTGAGAATTTCATGCATATACGTAATAAAATCTGCGTCACTCGAACTTGGTGAGTGGTATAAAACACCTATTTTGTATTGCGGAAAAATGTTTTTAATTTTGATTATTATGCACCAGAGGTTTCTATTAAACGGTTTGTTGTAGGTTATTTGGTATTCAAGTGATTCATGAACGTACATTAAAACTCCACCAGTGTGTCTACTATGGGAATCACATCGTAGGAGTTTGTATGTTGGGATCTGTAATTCTTGGTTTGATATCTCATCAGTGGCGCAAGTCTCTGCACATAAGACCAAATGTGATTTACGCATTTCTAGAAGACGCTCTAACTCGCATTTGTTCGCGACTATACTACTTATATTTAAGTACAAGCAGTTTAGCTCATAAATTTTTTTTTGTTGCTATATGCGCGTTTTATTTTTATTTTTAGCCTGTTTAATAAATGCAGGACAGTCTTTACTGAAAGCATGATGATTCACATCGACATCAATAACTTTCTGTTCGACCAACTCGCTACAGTTCACACATTTAACTACATTTGAAGTACATTTTTTACTGTCGTGGGGCCCAGCGCATTTACTACATGCTAATCTATTCCTGCAGCTGGTAGCTTTATGATTATATCCCAAACAATTAAAACACCTCAGAACGGTTACATGGTCGTAGGCGGTACAAGTATCCCACTCAATATATACTCTTTTTCGTTCCAATATACTTTCATGTGTTACAGCATCTGTTTCAACCAACGCAATATAGCTTACCGCTCTACTATTTAGGTTATCATATAACTTCAACACCTTGAAGTCCTTTCCGTTACACATTTAGTTCTGTTTAGTTAAACATTCAATCAATCTTTCGTTGGTAATTTTTTCGGTTAATCCAACTATTTTCAAGATTTTTTTTATTTCATTTTTACTTTTTGTTTTCTCTGTATCATACTCATTTCCGATAGCCGCTCTTACTTTTTGTTGCACTTGCTCACAGGCGTCTTTGCTTTTGCATTCGACAATTATGGCACCAGTATTTGTCTCTTTTACTTTTCTGACAAGCCCATCAGTCGGTTCAACTACTTTTTTTAAAGCTTCTTTAGTTTCTTTCGCTTTGTTGCTCTTATTTTTTGGTTTGATTACTATTCTATTCTCGGTCTCTGCCGCTATATTGGCATAAGTCTTATTCGCATTCATTGGTGCATTTGCACTACTTAATTTTTTAATCAAATCGTTACTTTTTTGCAACTCTTTGGACAAATCATTAATTATTTCGCTTTTCATAGCATTCAATTTTACTTCAATATTATGCTCAAGGAGGGAATTGAAGTCTGTTAATATACTATTTTTTAGTGAAGAACATTTATTATTGAATATTATCTCAACTATTTGCTTAATATCTACGCTTTTCATCTTCGTTTCCTCACATTTGGCAATTAAGTGCTTTATCTCAATGAACTTTGTATTAGTATTCGACAAAGTACACTCATTACAGAACCATTTTATGTTTAAGTTCTCTGTTATAAGCTTTATTTCGCTTCTTTTTATATTACTGCATGCCAAGCAGTAGTGAAAACCACACCCACCCGAGCATGCGATTATTTCATCTATTTCACTTACCTTGGCAGTGCATTCCTTACACTCCCACGGCATTGTGGAAGGAAATTTTACTCTACTATGGAAAAAATGTGCATTCAATAACTATGTACTATTGTGTATAAAAATGTTTAAAATGTTTGAATGTTTAAAACTACGTATTATAATATTTAAAAACTTGTTTTAAAATTTGTTTTATATTAAACCAAACGTGGTGGCAGCACCGTACCTTATCAACACTGGCTGCGATCTTCCACCCTTCCTTGTTCTTATTTCCTTTATTCTGTCACTCACTAATGACAAGCACAAGTGATGCTAGCAGGGCGCAAATATTACTCACCCTTCCACTAACAAAAATAAGCAAAATAAAACAAAATAGAAAAGTAGAATACCAGTAGCGCAGCAGATCGACGTCAGCAGCACGGCAACACAGCAGTGAAACAGTTGATTGATGTGATCCCCCGCGCTCAACAGGTTGACTTTTGCGTTCGCCTGAGCGCAACAGGTTGACTATATGCACTTGCTTACTAGAAACGCAAGCCAAACAGGTACATACGTCGGCAGCAGCAAAGCCAAAGAAGTTTGCACTCGTATGTTCACAACAATCTTGTTTTCCCTCTGTTTTTAGTCTTTTATTTATAGATTACCACCTTATGTTGTTAGATGAGTTTGATTTTAGCGTTTTTAAGATCTATACGATTTGTTTATTGACTCTACAAGATAAAAAACGCGGAGCAACAAATTTTTTCACCCGTTCACTTTGATATGTATGTATGTACAGCCTATATCGAAGTCCAAATGAAACCTAGCTCCTTCTCCTTTCGTTTGATACCCCAATATTAAGTGCCGCTTTCATAAAAGCCGGTAGCCGCTAACCGGAGTTTCATTGACGTATTTTGTACGGTTAGCTGTCAAATTAATCACCGATTAGGCTTAACCGGCTTTTATGAAAGTGGCCCTAAGGTTTTTCGGCAATCGCATTTTGACCGATAACCCAGTTGTCCATAAATTTATTGAAATATATCGAAGTCCAAATGAAACCTGGCTCCTTCTCCTTTCGTTTGATACCCATATTGTAGGGTAATATTGAGGTTTTTCGGCAATCGCATTTTGACCGATAACTCAGTTGTCTATAAATTTATCGAAATATATCGAAGTCCAAATGAAACCTGGCTCCTTCTCCTTTCGTTTGATGCCCATATTGTACGGTAATATAAAGGCTTTTCGACAATCGCATTTTGACCGATAACTCAGTTGTTCATAAATTTATCGAAATATATCGAAGTCCAAATAAAACCTGGGTCCTTGTCCTTTCGTTTCTGACCCATATTATAGGGTAATATTAAGGTTTTTCGGCAATCGCATTTGACCGATAACTCATTTGTCCATAAATTTATTGAAATATATCGAAGTCCCAATGAAACCTGGCTCCTTCTCCTTTCGTTTGATGCCCATATTGTACGATAATATAAAGGCTTTTCGACAATCGCATTTTGGCCGATAACTCAGTTGTCCATAAATTTATCGAAATATATCGAAGTCCAAATGAAACCTGGCTCCTTCTCCTTTCGTTTGATGCCCATATTGTACGGTAATATAAAGGCTTTTCGACAATCGCATTTTGACCGATAACTCAGTTGTCCATAAATTTATCGAAATATATCGAAGTCCAAATGAAACCTGGCTCCTTCTCCTTTCGTTTGATACCCATATTGTAGGGCAATATTAAGGTTTTTCGGCAATCGCATTTTGACCGATAACTCAGTTGTCCATAAATTTATCGAAATATATCGAAGTCCAAATGAAACCTGGCTCCTTCTCCTTTCGTTTGATACCCATATTGTAGGGTAATATTAAGGTTTTTCGGCAATCGCATTTTGACCGATAACCCAGTTGTCCATAAATTTATTGAAATATATCGAAGTCCAAAAGAAACCTGGCTCCTTCTCCTTTCGTTTGATACCCATATTGTAGGGTAATATTAAGGTTTTTCGGCAATCGCATTTTGACCGATAACCCAGTTGTCCATAAATTTATTGAAATATATCGAAGTCCAAATGAAACCTGGCTCCTTCTCCTTTCGTTTTATACCCATATTGTAGGGTAATATTAAGGTTTTTCGGCAATCGCATTTTGACCGATAACTCAGTTGTCCATAAATTTATTGAAATATATCGAAGTCCAAATGAAACCTGGCTCCTTCTCCCTTCGTTTGATACCCATATTGTAGGGTAATATTAAGGTGTTTCGGCAATCGCATTTTGACCGATAACCCAGTTGTCCATAAATTTATTGAAATATATCGAAGTCCAAATGAAACCTGGCTCCTTCTCCTTTCGTTTTATACCCATATTGTAGGGTAATATTAAGGTGTTTCGGCAATCGCATTTTGACCGATAACCCAGTTGTCCATAAATTTATTGAAATATATCGAAGTCCAAATGAAACCTGGCTCCTTCTCCTTTCGTTTTATACCCATATTGTAGGGTAATATTAAGGTTTTTCGGCAATCGCATTTTGACCGATAACTCAGTTGTCCATAAATTTATTGAAATATATCGAAGTCCAAATGAAACCTGGCTCCTTCTCCTTTCGTTTGATACCCATATTGTAGGGCAATATTAAGGTTTTTCGGCAATCGCATTTTGACCGATAACTCAGTTGTCCATAAATTTATCGAAGTCCAAATGAAACCTCGTTCCTTCTCCTTTCGTTTGATACCCATATTGTAGGGTAATATTAAGGTTTTTCGGCAATCGCATTTTGACCGATAACTCAGTTGTCCATAAATTTATTGAAATATATCGAAGTCCCAATGAAACCTGGCTACTTCTCCTTTCGTTTGATGCCCATATTGTACGGTAATATGAAGGCTTTTCGACAATCGCATTTTGACCGATAACTCAGTTGTCCATAAATTTATCGAAATATATCGAAGTCCAAATAAAACCTGGGTCCTTGTCCTTTCGTTTGTGACCCATATTATAGGGTAATATTAAGGTTTTTCGGCAATCGCATTTTGACCGATAACTCATTTGTCCATAAATTTATTGAAATATATCGAAGTCCCAATGAAACCTGGCTCCTTCTCCTTTCGTTTGATGCCCATATTGTACGGTAATATAAAGGCTTTTCGACAATAGCATTTTGACCGATAACTCAGTTGTCCATAAATTTATCGAAATATATCGAAGTCCAAATGAAACCTGGCTCCTTCTCCTTTCGTTTGATGCCCATATTGTACGGTAATATAAAGGCTTTTCGACAATCGCATTTTGACCGATAACTCAGTTGTCCATAAATTTATCGAAATATATCGAAGTCCAAATGAAACCTGGGTCCTTGTCCTTTCGTTTGTGACCCATATTATAGGGTAATATTAAGGTTTTTCGGCAATCGCATTTTGACCGATAACTCAGTTGTCCATAAATTTATTGAAATATATCGAAGTCCCAATGAAACCTGGCTCCTTCTCCTTTCGTTTGATGCCCATATTGTACGGTAATATAAAGGCTTTTCGACAATCGCATTTTGACCGATAACTCAGTTGTCCATAAATTTATTGACATATATCGAAGTCCCAATGAAACCTGGGGCCATCCCATACCTATATGCGAAATATCATAAGTATAGGCCAAGTATTCTCAGAGCTATAGGTCAAGTATACTTAGAATTATATGGGGAAAAAATGAAACCAGGGTCCTTCTCCTTTCGTTTGATACCCATATTGTAGGGTAATTGTAAGATTTTTCGGCAATAGAATTTTGATCGATAACTCAGTTATCAATAAATTTATGGAAATATATCGAAGTCCAAATGAAACCTGGGGCATCCCATACCTATATGCGAAATATCATAAGTATAGGTCAAGTATTCTCAGAGTTATAGGTCAAGTATACTTAGAATTATATGTGGAAAAAAATATCACAAAGTAATGGTCCCTAGAAGCGTCCAAGAACCTAAAATTAAAAAAAAACCTATAACTTCTTTCAGACTATACCTTTCTATACTACAAATTTCATCAAACTCCGTCTTGCCGTTCTCACGTCATTGAGTAACAGAAGCAAACATCTGGACATCCAAACATCGCTATATTCATATTTATAATATTAGTATGATTAGTATGACAGTATGATTATTGCCTACTGCAAAATTTACCAAATTCGCATATTTTGAAAAATTGTGTCAGGATGAATGCAAATTCAAATGTTGATTTGATACCCATATTGTAGGGTAATATTAAGGTTTTTCGGCAATCGCATTTGACCGATAACTCATTTGTCCATAAATTTATTGAAATATATCGAAGTCCCAATGAAACCTGGCTCCTTCTCCATTCGTTTGATGCCCATATTGTACGATAATATAAAGGCTTTTCGACAATCGCATTTTGGCCGATAACTCAGTTGTCCATAAATTTATCGAAATATATCGAAGTCCAAATGAAACCTGGCTCCTTCTCCTTTCGTTTGATGCCCATATTGTACGGTAATATAAAGGCTTTTCGACAATCGCATTTTGACCGATAACTCAGTTGTCCATAAATTTATCGAAATATATCGAAGTCCAAATGAAACCTGGCTCCTTCTCCTTTCGTTTGATACCCATATTGTAGGGCAATATTAAGGTTTTTCGGCAATCGCATTTTGACCGATAACTCAGTTGTCCATAAATTTATCGAAATATATCGAAGTCCAAATGAAACCTGGCTCCTTCTCCTTTCGTTTGATACCCATATTGTAGGGTAATATTAAGGTTTTTCGGCAATCGCATTTTGACCGATAACCCAGTTGTCCATAAATTTATTGAAATATATCGAAGTCCAAAAGAAACCTGGCTCCTTCTCCTTTCGTTTGATACCCATATTGTAGGGTAATATTAAGGTTTTTCGGCAATCGCATTTTGACCGATAACCCAGTTGTCCATAAATTTATTGAAATATATCGAAGTCCAAATGAAACCTGGCTCCTTCTCCTTTCGTTTTATACCCATATTGTAGGGTAATATTAAGGTTTTTCGGCAATCGCATTTTGACCGATAACTCAGTTGTCCATAAATTTATTGAAATATATCGAAGTCCAAATGAAACCTGGCTCCTTCTCCCTTCGTTTGATACCCATATTGTAGGGTAATATGAAGGTGTTTCGGCAATCGCATTTTGACCGATAACCCAGTTGTCCATAAATTTATTGAAATATATCGAAGTCCAAATGAAACCTGGCTCCTTCTCCTTTCGTTTTATACCCATATTGTAGGGTAATATTAAGGTGTTTCGGCAATCGCATTTTGACCGATAACCCAGTTGTCCATAAATTTATTGAAATATATCGAAGTCCAAATGAAACCTGGCTCCTTCTCCTTTCGTTTTATACCCATATTGTAGGGTAATATTAAGGTTTTTCGGCAATCGCATTTTGACCGATAACTCAGTTGTCCATAAATTTATTGAAATATATCGAAGTCCAAATGAAACCTGGCTCCTTCTCCTTTCGTTTGATACCCATATTGTAGGGCAATATTAAGGTTTTTCGGCAATCGCATTTTGACCGATAACTCAGTTGTCCATAAATTTATCGAAGTCCAAATGAAACCTCGTTCCTTCTCCTTTCGTTTGATACCCATATTGTAGGGTAATATTAAGGTTTTTCGGCAATCGCATTTTGACCGATAACTCAGTTGTCCATAAATTTATTGAAATATATCGAAGTCCCAATGAAACCTGGCTACTTCTCCTTTCGTTTGATGCCCATATTGTACGGTAATATGAAGGCTTTTCGACAATCGCATTTTGACCGATAACTCAGTTGTCCATAAATTTATCGAAATATATCGAAGTCCAAATAAAACCTGGGTCCTTGTCCTTTCGTTTGTGACCCATATTATAGGGTAATATTAAGGTTTTTCGGCAATCGCATTTTGACCGATAACTCATTTGTCCATAAATTTATTGAAATATATCGAAGTCCCAATGAAACCTGGCTCCTTCTCCTTTCGTTTGATGCCCATATTGTACGGTAATATAAAGGCTTTTCGACAATAGCATTTTGACCGATAACTCAGTTGTCCATAAATTTATCGAAATATATCGAAGTCCAAATGAAACCTGGCTCCTTCTCCTTTCGTTTGATGCCCATATTGTACGGTAATATAAAGGTTTTTCGGCAATCGCATTTTGACCGATAACTCAGTTGTCCATAAATTTATTGAAATATATCGAAGTCCCAATGAAACCTGGCTCCTTCTCCTTTCGTTTGATGCCCATATTGTACGGTAATATAAAGGCTTTTCGACAATCGCATTTTGACCGATAACTCAGTTGTCCATAAATTTATCGAAATATATCGAAGTCCAAATGAAACCTGGCCCCTTCTCCTTTCGTTTGAGCCCATATTGTACGGTAATATAAAGGCTTTTCGACAATCGCATTTTGACCGATAACTCAGTTGTCCATAAATTTATTGAAATATATCGAAGTCCCAATGAAACCTGGCTCCTTCTCCTTTCGTTTGATGCCCATATTGTAGGGTAATATTAAGGTTTTTCGGCAATCGCATTTTGACCGATAACTCAGTTGTCCATAAATTTATTGAAATATATCGAAGTCCCAATGAAACCTGGATCCTTCTCCTTTCGTTTGATGCCCATATTGTACGGTAATATAAAGGCTTTTCGACAATCGCATTTTGACCGATAACTCAGTTGTCCATAAATTTATCGAAATATATCGAAGTCCAAATGAAACCTTGGTCCTTCTCCTTTCGTTTGAAATATAACTCAATTGTCCATAAATTTATTGAAATATATCGAAGTCCAAATGAAACCTGGCTCCTTCTCCTTTCGTTTGATACCCATATTGTAGGGTAATATTAAGGTTTTTCGGCAATCGCATTTTGACCGATAACTCAGTTGTCCATAAATTTATTGAAATATATCGAAGTCCCAATGAAACCTGGCTCCTTCTCCTTTCGTTTGATGCCCATATTGTAGGGTAATATTAAGGTTTTTCGGCAATCGCATTTTGACCGATAACTCAGTTGTCCATAAATTTATTGAAATATATCGAAGTCCCAATGAAACCTGGATCCTTCTCCTTTCGTTTGATGCCCATATTGTACGGTAATATAAAGGCTTTTCGACAATCGCATTTTGACCGATAACTCAGTTGTCCATAAATTTATCGAAATATATCGAAGTCCAAATGAAACCTTGGTCCTTCTCCTTTCGTTTGAAATATAACTCAATTGTCCATAAATTTATTGAAATATATCGAAGTCCAAATGAAACCTGGCTCCTTCTCCTTTCGTTTGATACCCATATTGTAGGGTAATATTAAGGTTTTTCGGCAATCGAATTTTGACCGATAACTCAGCTGTCCATACATTTATTGAAATATATCGAAGTCCAAATGAGACCTGGATCCTTCTCCTTTCGTTTGATACCCATATTGTAGGGTAATATTAAGGTTTTTCGGCAATCGCATTTTGACCGATAACTCAGTTGTCCATAAATTTATTGAAATATATCGAAGTCCCTATGAAACCTGGCTCCTTCTCCTTTCGTTTGATGCCCATATTGTACGGTAATATAAAGGCTTTTCGACAATCGCATTTTGACCGATAACTCAGTTGTCCATAAATTTATCGAAATATATCGAAGTTCAAATAAAACCTGGGTCCTTGTCCTTTCGTTTGTGACCCATATTGTACGGTAATATAAAGGCTTTTCGACAATCGCATTTTGACCGATAACTCAGTTGTCCATAAATTTATCGAAATATATCGAAGTCCAAATGAAACCTGGCTCCTTCCCCTTTCGTTTGATACCCATATTGTAGGGCAATATTAAGGTTTTTCGGCAATCGCATTTTGACCGATAACTCAGTTGTCCATAAATTTATCGAAATATATCGAAGTCCAAATGAAACCTAGCTCCTTCTCCTTTCGTTTGATACCCATATTGTAGGGTAATATTAAGTGCCGCTTTCATAAAAGCCGGTAGCCGCTAACCGGAGTTTCATTGACGTATTTTGTACGGTTAGCTGTCAAATTAATCACCGATTAGGCTTAACCGGCTTTTATGAAAGTGGCCCTAAGGTTTTTCGGCAATCGCATTTTGACCGATAACCCAGTTGTCCATAAATTTATTGAAATATATCGAAGTCCAAAAGAAACCTGGCTCCTTCTCCTTTCGTTTGATACCCATATTGTAGGGTAATATTAAGGTTTTTCGGCAATCGCATTTTGACCGATAACCCAGTTGTCCATAAATTTATTGAAATATATCGAAGTCCAAATGAAACCTGGCTCCTTCTCCTTTCGTTTTATACCCATATTGTAGGGTAATATTAAGGTTTTTCGGCAAACGCATTTTGACCGATAACTCAGTTGTCCATAAATTTATTGAAATATATCGAAGTCCCAATGAAACCTGGCTCCTTCTCCTTTAGTTTGATGCCCATATTGTAGGGTAATATTAAGGTTTTTCGGCAATCGCATTTTGACCGATAACTCAGTTGTCCATAAATTTATTGAAATATATCGAAGTCCCAATGAAACCTGGATCCTTCTCCTTTCGTTTGATGCCCATATTGTACGGTAATATAAAGGCTTTTCGACAATCGCATTTTGACCGATAACTCAGTTGTCCATAAATTTATCGAAATATATCGAAGTCCAAATGAAACCTGGCTCCTTCTGCTTTCGTTTGAAATATAACTCAATTGTCCATAAATTTATTGAAATATATCGAAGTCCAAATGAAACCTGGCTCCTTCTCCTTTCGTTTGATACCCATATTGTAGGGTAATATTAAGGTTTTTCGGCAATCGAATTTTGACCGATAACTCAGCTGTCCATACATTTATTGAAATATATCGAAGTCCAAATGAGACCTGGATCCTTCTCCTTTCGTTTGATACCCATATTGTAGGGTAATATTAAGGTTTTTCGGCAATCGCATTTTGACCGATAACTCAGTTGTCCATAAATTTATTGAAATATATCGAAGTCCAAATGAAACCTGGCTCCTTCTCCTTTCGTTTTATACCCATATTGTAGGGTAATATTAAGGTTTTTCGGCAATCGCATTTTGACCGATAACTCAGTTGTCCATAAATTTATTGAAATATATCGAAGTCCAAATGAAACCTGGCTCCTTCTCCTTTCGTTTGATACCCATATTGTAGGGCAATATTAAGGTTTTTCGGCAATCGCATTTTGACCGATAACTCAGTTGTCCATAAATTTATCGAAGTCCAAATGAAACCTCGTTCCTTCTCCTTTCGTTTGATACCCATATTGTAGGGTAATATTAAGGTTTTTCGGCAATCGCATTTTGACCGATAACTCAGTTGTCCATAAATTTATTGAAATATATCGAAGTCCCAATGAAACCTGGCTACTTCTCCTTTCGTTTGATGCCCATATTGTACGGTAATATGAAGGCTTTTCGACAATCGCATTTTGACCGATAACTCAGTTGTCCATAAATTTATCGAAATATATCGAAGTCCAAATAAAACCTGGGTCCTTGTCCTTTCGTTTGTGACCCATATTATAGGGTAATATTAAGGTTTTTCGGCAATCGCATTTTGACCGATAACTCATTTGTCCATAAATTTATTGAAATATATCGAAGTCCCAATGAAACCTGGCTCCTTCTCCTTTCGTTTGATGCCCATATTGTACGGTAATATAAAGGCTTTTCGACAATAGCATTTTGACCGATAACTCAGTTGTCCATAAATTTATCGAAATATATCGAAGTCCAAATGAAACCTGGCTCCTTCTCCTTTCGTTTGATGCCCATATTGTACGGTAATATAAAGGTTTTTCGGCAATCGCATTTTGACCGATAACTCAGTTGTCCATAAATTTATTGAAATATATCGAAGTCCCAATGAAACCTGGCTCCTTCTCCTTTCGTTTGATGCCCATATTGTACGGTAATATAAAGGCTTTTCGACAATCGCATTTTGACCGATAACTCAGTTGTCCATAAATTTATCGAAATATATCGAAGTCCAAATGAAACCTGGCCCCTTCTCCTTTCGTTTGAGCCCATATTGTACGGTAATATAAAGGCTTTTCGACAATCGCATTTTGACCGATAACTCAGTTGTCCATAAATTTATTGAAATATATCGAAGTCCCAATGAAACATGGCTCCTTCTCCTTTCGTTTGATGCCCATATTGTAGGGTAATATTAAGGTTTTTCGGCAATCGCATTTTGACCGATAACTCAGTTGTCCATAAATTTATTGAAATATATCGAAGTCCCAATGAAACCTGGATCCTTCTCCTTTCGTTTGATGCCCATATTGTACGGTAATATAAAGGCTTTTCGACAATCGCATTTTGACCGATAACTCAGTTGTCCATAAATTTATCGAAATATATCGAAGTCCAAATGAAACCTTGGTCCTTCTCCTTTCGTTTGAAATATAACTCAATTGTCCATAAATTTATTGAAATATATCGAAGTCCAAATGAAACCTGGCTCCTTCTCCTTTCGTTTGATACCCATATTGTAGGGTAATATTAAGGTTTTTCGGCAATCGCATTTTGACCGATAACTCAGTTGTCCATAAATTTATTGAAATATATCGAAGTCCCAATGAAACCTGGCTCCTTCTCCTTTCGTTTGATGCCCATATTGTAGGGTAATATTAAGGTTTTTCGGCAATCGCATTTTGACCGATAACTCAGTTGTCCATAAATTTATTGAAATATATCGAAGTCCCAATGAAACCTGGATCCTTCTCCTTTCGTTTGATGCCCATATTGTACGGTAATATAAAGGCTTTTCGACAATCGCATTTTGACCGATAACTCAGTTGTCCATAAATTTATCGAAATATATCGAAGTCCAAATGAAACCTTGGTCCTTCTCCTTTCGTTTGAAATATAACTCAATTGTCCATAAATTTATTGAAATATATCGAAGTCCAAATGAAACCTGGCTCCTTCTCCTTTCGTTTGATACCCATATTGTAGGGTAATATTAAGGTTTTTCGGCAATCGAATTTTGACCGATAACTCAGCTGTCCATACATTTATTGAAATATATCGAAGTCCAAATGAGACCTGGATCCTTCTCCTTTCGTTTGATACCCATATTGTAGGGTAATATTAAGGTTTTTCGGCAATCGCATTTTGACCGATAACTCAGTTGTCCATAAATTTATTGAAATATATCGAAGTCCCTATGAAACCTGGCTCCTTCTCCTTTCGTTTGATGCCCATATTGTACGGTAATATAAAGGCTTTTCGACAATCGCATTTTGACCGATAACTCAGTTGTCCATAAATTTATCGAAATATATCGAAGTTCAAATAAAACCTGGGTCCTTGTCCTTTCGTTTGTGACCCATATTGTACGGTAATATAAAGGCTTTTCGACAATCGCATTTTGACCGATAACTCAGTTGTCCATAAATTTATCGAAATATATCGAAGTCCAAATGAAACCTGGCTCCTTCCCCTTTCGTTTGATACCCATATTGTAGGGCAATATTAAGGTTTTTCGGCAATCGCATTTTGACCGATAACTCAGTTGTCCATAAATTTATCGAAATATATCGAAGTCCAAATGAAACCTAGCTCCTTCTCCTTTCGTTTGATACCCATATTGTAGGGTAATATTAAGTGCCGCTTTCATAAAAGCCGGTAGCCGCTAACCGGAGTTTCATTGACGTATTTTGTACGGTTAGCTGTCAAATTAATCACCGATTAGGCTTAACCGGCTTTTATGAAAGTGGCCCTAAGGTTTTTCGGCAATCGCATTTTGACCGATAACCCAGTTGTCCATAAATTTATTGAAATATATCGAAGTCCAAAAGAAACCTGGCTCCTTCTCCTTTCGTTTGATACCCATATTGTAGGGTAATATTAAGGTTTTTCGGCAATCGCATTTTGACCGATAACCCAGTTGTCCATAAATTTATTGAAATATATCGAAGTCCAAATGAAACCTGGCTCCTTCTCCTTTCGTTTTATACCCATATTGTAGGGTAATATTAAGGTTTTTCGGCAATCGCATTTTGACCGATAACTCAGTTGTCCATAAATTTATTGAAATATATCGAAGTCCCAATGAAACCTGGCTCCTTCTCCTTTAGTTTGATGCCCATATTGTAGGGTAATATTAAGGTTTTTCGGCAATCGCATTTTGACCGATAACTCAGTTGTCCATAAATTTATTGAAATATATCGAAGTCCCAATGAAACCTGGATCCTTCTCCTTTCGTTTGATGCCCATATTGTACGGTAATATAAAGGCTTTTCGACAATCGCATTTTGACCGATAACTCAGTTGTCCATAAATTTATCGAAATATATCGAAGTCCAAATGAAACCTGGCTCCTTCTGCTTTCGTTTGAAATATAACTCAATTGTCCATAAATTTATTGAAATATATCGAAGTCCAAATGAAACCTGGCTCCTTCTCCTTTCGTTTGATACCCATATTGTAGGGTAATATTAAGGTTTTTCGGCAATCGAATTTTGACCGATAACTCAGCTGTCCATACATTTATTGAAATATATCGAAGTCCAAATGAGACCTGGATCCTTCTCCTTTCGTTTGATACCCATATTGTAGGGTAATATTAAGGTTTTTCGGCAATCGCATTTTGACCGATAACTCAGTTGTCCATAAATTTATTGAAATATATCGAAGTCCCAATGAAACCTGGCAAATTCCTGTAAGAACGAGAACGGCGACCTGGTGACTGATGTTCAGAGAATACTAGAGATATGGAGGGATCACTTCTCTGCCCTTTTAAATGGAGAAATTGAGCAAGAAACCAGAGAAGAGCTCGAACCCGAACCCACAATCGAAGACGACGAAATTGACGTCCCAGAACCCGACTATAATGAGGTGCGAATAGCAATATCCCGGTTAAAAAACAATAAAGCAGCTGGCGCTGATGGTTTGCCTGCTGAGCTATTCAAGCATGGCGGCGAGGAGCTGGTAAGGCGTATGCACCAGCTTCTGTGCAGAATATGGTCGGATGAATGCATGCCCGAAGATTGGAATCTAAGTGTTCTTTGCCCAATCCACAAAAAAGGTGATCCTGCAAACTGCACCAACTACCGCGGAATCAGCCTTTTGAATATCGCATATAAGGTCTTGTCAAGCGTATTGTGCGAACGATTGAAGCCTGACGTGAACAGACTGATTGGACCTTATCAGTGTGGCTTCAGACCTGGAAAATCTACCATCGACCAGATTTTTACAATACGTCAAATCCTGGAGAAAACCCGTGAGAAAAGAATCGACACACACCACCTCTTTGTTGATTTTAAAGCCGCTTTCGATAGCACGAAAAGGAGCTGCCTATATGCCGCTATGTCTGAATTTGGTTTCCCCGCAAAACTTATACGGCTTTGCAAAATGACATTGAGCAACACCACCAGCTCAGTCAGAATTGGGAAGGACCTCTCCGAGCCGTTTGAAACTAAACGAGGTTTCAGACAAGGTGACCCCCTATCGTGCGATTTCTTTAATTTGATGTTGGAGAAAATAATACAATCTGCAGAACTCAACCGCGCTGGAACAATATTCTATAAAAGCGTGCAACTGTTAGCATATGCTGACGACATTGACATTATCGGCCTTAACAACCGTGCCGTAACCTCTGCGTACTCCAAACTAGAAAAAGAAGCGGAAAAAATGGGTTTGGTGGTGAACGAAGGCAAAACGAAGTACATGCTGTCATCAAGCAAAGAGTCAGCGCATTCGCGCCTTGGCACCCACGCCACTGCTGGCACCAAAAAGTTCGAAATAGTGAAGGACTTCGTTTACCTTGGATCTAGCATAAACTCCAACAATAATGCCAGCCTAGAAATCCAACGAAGAATTGCTCTTGCAAATAAATGCTACTTTGGACTGAGTAGGCAATTGAAAAGTAAAGTCCTCTCTCGACGCACGAAAATCACACTCTACAAGTCACTCATCGCTCCCGTCCTGCTATATGGTGCAGAGGCGTGGACACTAACAACATCTGACGAGGCTGCATTGGGAGTATTCGAGAGAAAAGTTCTGCGAAAGATTTATGGGCCTCTACGCGTTGGCGACGGCGAGTACCGAAGAAGATTTAATGATGAGTTGTATGAGCTTTACGCAGACGTCGACATAGTACAGCGCATTAAAACACAGCGGCTTCGCTGGCTAGGCCACGTCGTGCGAATGAACGAAGACGCTCCAGCCCAGAAGGTATACTTATCGGCACCCGCCGGTGGAAGCAGAGGAAGAGGAAGACCACCACTCCGATGGAAGGACCAAGTGGAGACCGACCTGCGATCTCGTGGGGTCTCCAATTGGCGCCAGTTGGCGCAAAGAAGAAATGACTGGCGAGCTATGTTGGACGGTCAAAATCGCTCAGGCGGTTAGATGGCCATTTAAAGAAGAAGAAGAATGAAACCTGGCTCCTTCTCCTTTCGTTTGATGCCCATATTGTACGGTAATATAAAGGCTTTTCGACAATAGCATTTTGACCGATAACTCAGTTGTCCATAAATTTATCGAAATATATCGAAGTCCAAATGAAACCTGGCTCCTTCTCCTTTCGTTTGATGCCCATATTGTACGGTAATATAAAGGTTTTTCGGCAATCGCATTTTGACCGATAACTCAGTTGTCCATAAATTTATTGAAATATATCGAAGTCCCAATGAAACCTGGCTCCTTCTCCTTTCGTTTGATGCCCATATTGTACGGTAATATAAAGGCTTTTCGACAATCGCATTTTGACCGATAACTCAGTTGTCCATAAATTTATCGAAATATATCGAAGTCCAAATGAAACCTGGCCCCTTCTCCTTTCGTTTGAGCCCATATTGTACGGTAATATAAAGGCTTTTCGACAATCGCATTTTGACCGATAACTCAGTTGTCCATAAATTTATTGAAATATATCGAAGTCCCAATGAAACCTGGCTCCTTCTCCTTTCGTTTGATGCCCATATTGTACGGTAATATAAAGGCTTTTCGACAATAGCATTTTGACCGATAACTCAGTTGTCCATAAATTTATCGAAATATATCGAAGTCCAAATGAAACCTGGCTCCTTCTCCTTTCGTTTGATGCCCATATTGTACGGTAATATAAAGGTTTTTCGGCAATCGCATTTTGACCGATAACTCAGTTGTCCATAAATTTATTGAAATATATCGAAGTCCCAATGAAACCTGGCTCCTTCTCCTTTCGTTTGATGCCCATATTGTACGGTAATATAAAGGCTTTTCGACAATCGCATTTTGACCGATAACTCAGTTGTCCATAAATTTATCGAAATATATCGAAGTCCAAATGAAACCTGGCCCCTTCTCCTTTCGTTTGAGCCCATATTGTACGGTAATATAAAGGCTTTTCGACAATCGCATTTTGACCGATAACTCAGTTGTCCATAAATTTATCGAAATATATCGAAGTCCAAATGAAACCTGGCTCCTTCTCCTTTCGTTTGATGCCCATATTGTACGGTAATATAAAGGTTTTTCGGCAATCGCATTTTGACCGATAACTCAGTTGTCCATAAATTTATTGAAATATATCGAAGTCCCAATGAAACCTGGCTCCTTCTCCTTTCGTTTGATGCCCATATTGTACGGTAATATAAAGGCTTTTCGACAATCGCATTTTGACCGATAACTCAGTTGTCCATAAATTTATCGAAATATATCGAAGTCCAAATGAAACCTGGCCCCTTCTCCTTTCGTTTGAGCCCATATTGTACGGTAATATAAAGGCTTTTCGACAATCGCATTTTGACCGATAACTCAGTTGTCCATAAATTTATCGAAATATATCGAAGTCCAAATGAAACCTGGCCCCTTCTCCTTTCGTTTGAGCCCATATTGTACGGTAATATAAAGGCTTTTCGACAATCGCATTTTGACCGATAACTCAGTTGTCCATAAATTTATCGAAATATATCGAAGTCCAAATGAAACCTGGCTCCTTCTCCTTTCGTTTGATACCCATATTGTAGGGCAATATTAAGGTTTTTCGGCAATCGCATTTTGACCGATAACCCAGTTGTCCATAAATTTATTGAAATATATCGAAGTCCAAAAGAAACCTGGCTCCTTCTCCTTTCGTTTGATACCCATATTGTAGGGCAATATTAAGGTTTTTCGGCAATCGCATTTTGACCGATAACTCAGTTGTCCATAAATTTATCGAAATATATCGAAGTCCAAATGAAACCTGGCTCCTTCTCCTTTCGTTTGATACCCATATTGTAGGGCAATATTAAGGTTTTTCGGCAATCGCATTTTGACCGATAACTCAGTTGTCCATAAATTTATCGAAATATATCGAAGTCCAAATGAAACCTGGCTCCTTCTCCTTTCGTTTGATACCCATATTGTAGGGTAATATTAAGGTTTTTCGGCAATCGCATTTTGACCGATAACCCAGTTGTCCATAAATTTATTGAAATATATCGAAGTCCAAAAGAAACCTGGCTCCTTCTCCTTTCGTTTGATACCCATATTGTAGGGTAATATTAAGGTTTTTCGGCAATCGCATTTTGACCGATAACCCAGTTGTCCATAAATTTATTGAAATATATCGAAGTCCAAATGAAACCTGGCTCCTTCTCCTTTCGTTTTATACCCATATTGTAGGGTAATATTAAGGTTTTTCGGCAATCGCATTTTGACCGATAACTCAGTTGTCCATAAATTTATTGAAATATATCGAAGTCCAAATGAAACCTGGCTCCTTCTCCCTTCGTTTGATACCCATATTGTAGGGTAATATGAAGGTGTTTCGGCAATCGCATTTTGACCGATAACCCAGTTGTCCATAAATTTATTGAAATATATCGAAGTCCAAATGAAACCTGGCTCCTTCTCCTTTCGTTTTATACCCATATTGTAGGGTAATATTAAGGTGTTTCGGCAATCGCATTTTGACCGATAACCCAGTTGTCCATAAATTTATTGAAATATATCGAAGTCCAAATGAAACCTGGCTCCTTCTCCTTTCGTTTTATACCCATATTGTAGGGTAATATTAAGGTTTTTCGGCAATCGCATTTTTACCGATAACTCAGTTGTCCATAAATTTATTGAAATATATCGAAGTCCAAATGAAACCTGGCTCCTTCTCCTTTCGTTTGATACCCATATTGTAGGGCAATATTAAGGTTTTTCGGCAATCGCATTTTGACCGATAACTCAGTTGTCCATAAATTTATCGAAGTCCAAATGAAACCTCGTTCCTTCTCCTTTCGTTTGATACCCATATTGTAGGGTAATATTAAGGTTTTTCGGCAATCGCATTTTGACCGATAACTCAGTTGTCCATAAATTTATTGAAATATATCGAAGTCCCAATGAAACCTGGCTACTTCTCCTTTCGTTTGATGCCCATATTGTACGGTAATATGAAGGCTTTTCGACAATCGCATTTTGACCGATAACTCAGTTGTCCATAAATTTATCGAAATATATCGAAGTCCAAATAAAACCTGGGTCCTTGTCCTTTCGTTTGTGACCCATATTATAGGGTAATATTAAGGTTTTTCGGCAATCGCATTTTGACCGATAACTCATTTGTCCATAAATTTATTGAAATATATCGAAGTCCCAATGAAACCTGGCTCCTTCTCCTTTCGTTTGATGCCCATATTGTACGGTAATATAAAGGCTTTTCGACAATAGCATTTTGACCGATAACTCAGTTGTCCATAAATTTATCGAAATATATCGAAGTCCAAATGAAACCTGGCTCCTTCTCCTTTCGTTTGATGCCCATATTGTACGGTAATATAAAGGTTTTTCGGCAATCGCATTTTGACCGATAACTCAGTTGTCCATAAATTTATTGAAATATATCGAAGTCCCAATGAAACCTGGCTCCTTCTCCTTTCGTTTGATGCCCATATTGTACGGTAATATAAAGGCTTTTCGACAATCGCATTTTGACCGATAACTCAGTTGTCCATAAATTTATCGAAATATATCGAAGTCCAAATGAAACCTGGCCCCTTCTCCTTTCGTTTGAGCCCATATTGTACGGTAATATAAAGGCTTTTCGACAATCGCATTTTGACCGATAACTCAGTTGTCCATAAATTTATTGAAATATATCGAAGTCCCAATGAAACCTGGCTCCTTCTCCTTTCGTTTGATGCCCATATTGTAGGGTAATATTAAGGTTTTTCGGCAATCGCATTTTGACCGATAACTCAGTTGTCCATAAATTTATTGAAATATATCGAAGTCCCAATGAAACCTGGATCCTTCTCCTTTCGTTTGATGCCCATATTGTACGGTAATATAAAGGAGTTATTTTTATTTTCTGTTTTTCCGACAGGGTGAATGCTAGATTTATATTGGAACGATTTTCCGTCATCCCTTGTCAATTTTTGTTTGTTTACAAACCGGTTTCGGCGATCCGCCATCTTCAGTGTAAGTTTTCGTTCTGATCTGTGTCTATCCGTTGTCCAGTATTTATAGTTTGAATGCTGTAGGTAAAGTTAGTATGCGTGTATATAGTTCGTGCGTTAGGTTCGTGCGTTAGGTTCGTGTTTCACGAATGTTCCCGAGCGGCAAGCTGCAATAGGGTTGTTTTGAAACTCGTCTATTAGTTTGTTTGTCAGGCACTGCTGAACGCTATGTAATGTCAGGTAATGCTGAATGTTCTCGAGCGGCAACTCGTTAACTAGTTTGTGGGTCAGGTAATGTTAATCTTGTGCTTGAATAGAAGTCGGTAATTTTTGTCCTTTGGTTTATTTTGTGTGTTCGCTCGTTTATCGTTAATTGTCTGGTTATTGTACCTGCTGCGTTGTTTTGTTTTTTGTAGACTAGTTTTAGAGGTTCGAATATTGCATCAGAATTGGTGCTAGTTTGTTCGTTTATTATTCTTCCGTCAAATGTCTTTAGTTTGTATATTTCCATGTTCTCAAGCACATTTAAGCGTCGCCCTTTTGTTTGCACGTGAAGTGTTTTGGCTGTGCTTTTGATTTTAGCCGGGGTGCATTTGTTTTCATACATGTGGTTAGCAAAGTTCGATTCTGGTGTGATGGAGGGTTTCCGTGTCTTTCGGTTGTAGTCCCTGATATGTTCCCGAAATCGTGTACTTATTTTCCGTCCTGTTTGTCCTATGTAGCTGTGCTGGCATTCGCAAGTAAGTTTGTATACCCCATGTTCGCTGAACGGCTCCGCTGAGTTGGTGTTAGTTGCTAGTTTTTGTCCCAAGTTGTTCGATGTTCTGAATGCTGTGCTGATGTTGTGTTTCTTGAAAAAGTTGGCCAACTTGTATGTGGTGTTTCCAGTGTATGTCATAACTGTCCAAATTTTGGCCTTTTCCCCTTCGGTTTCCCTTCTCTGCACCAAATGGTTGCTTCGGAGTTTGTCCACTAGGGTCTTTTTGTATCCGTTGCTAGTTGCTATGCTGTATATCACAGATCAGAACGAAAACTTACACTGAAGATGGCGGATCGCCGAAACCGGTTTGTAAACAAACAAAAATTGACAAGGGATGACGGAAAATCGTTCCAATATAAATGTAATATAAAGGCTTTTCGACAATCGCATTTTGACCGATAACTCAGTTGTCCATAAATTTATCGAAATATATCGAAGTCCAAATGAAACCTTGGTCCTTCTCCTTTCGTTTGAAATATAACTCAATTGTCCATAAATTTATTGAAATATATCGAAGTCCAAATGAAACCTGGCTCCTTCTCCTTTCGTTTGATACCCATATTGTAGGGTAATATTAAGGTTTTTCGGCAATCGCATTTTGACCGATAACTCAGTTGTCCATAAATTTATTGAAATATATCGAAGTCCCAATGAAACCTGGCTCCTTCTCCTTTCGTTTGATGCCCATATTGTAGGGTAATATTAAGGTTTTTCGGCAATCGCATTTTGACCGATAACTCAGTTGTCCATAAATTTATTGAAATATATCGAAGTCCCAATGAAACCTGGATCCTTCTCCTTTCGTTTGATGCCCATATTGTACGGTAATATAAAGGCTTTTCGACAATCGCATTTTGACCGATAACTCAGTTGTCCATAAATTTATCGAAATATATCGAAGTCCAAATGAAACCTTGGTCCTTCTCCTTTCGTTTGAAATATAACTCAATTGTCCATAAATTTATTGAAATATATCGAAGTCCAAATGAAACCTGGCTCCTTCTCCTTTCGTTTGATACCCATATTGTAGGGTAATATTAAGGTTTTTCGGCAATCGAATTTTGACCGATAACTCAGCTGTCCATACATTTATTGAAATATATCGAAGTCCAAATGAGACCTGGATCCTTCTCCTTTCGTTTGATACCCATATTGTAGGGTAATATTAAGGTTTTTCGGCAATCGCATTTTGACCGATAACTCAGTTGTCCATAAATTTATTGAAATATATCGAAGTCCCTATGAAACCTGGCTCCTTCTCCTTTCGTTTGATGCCCATATTGTACGGTAATATAAAGGCTTTTCGACAATCGCATTTTGACCGATAACTCAGTTGTCCATAAATTTATCGAAATATATCGAAGTTCAAATAAAACCTGGGTCCTTGTCCTTTCGTTTGTGACCCATATTGTACGGTAATATAAAGGCTTTTCGACAATCGCATTTTGACCGATAACTCAGTTGTCCATAAATTTATCGAAATATATCGAAGTCCAAATGAAACCTGGCTCCTTCCCCTTTCGTTTGATACCCATATTGTAGGGCAATATTAAGGTTTTTCGGCAATCGCATTTTGACCGATAACTCAGTTGTCCATAAATTTATCGAAATATATCGAAGTCCAAATGAAACCTAGCTCCTTCTCCTTTCGTTTGATACCCATATTGTAGGGTAATATTAAGTGCCGCTTTCATAAAAGCCGGTAGCCGCTAACCGGAGTTTCATTGACGTATTTTGTACGGTTAGCTGTCAAATTAATCACCGATTAGGCTTAACCGGCTTTTATGAAAGTGGCCCTAAGGTTTTTCGGCAATCGCATTTTGACCGATAACCCAGTTGTCCATAAATTTATTGAAATATATCGAAGTCCAAAAGAAACCTGGCTCCTTCTCCTTTCGTTTGATACCCATATTGTAGGGTAATATTAAGGTTTTTCGGCAATCGCATTTTGACCGATAACCCAGTTGTCCATAAATTTATTGAAATATATCGAAGTCCAAATGAAACCTGGCTCCTTCTCCTTTCGTTTTATACCCATATTGTAGGGTAATATTAAGGTTTTTCGGCAATCGCATTTTGACCGATAACTCAGTTGTCCATAAATTTATTGAAATATATCGAAGTCCCAATGAAACCTGGCTCCTTCTCCTTTAGTTTGATGCCCATATTGTAGGGTAATATTAAGGTTTTTCGGCAATCGCATTTTGACCGATAACTCAGTTGTCCATAAATTTATTGAAATATATCGAAGTCCCAATGAAACCTGGATCCTTCTCCTTTCGTTTGATGCCCATATTGTACGGTAATATAAAGGCTTTTCGACAATCGCATTTTGACCGATAACTCAGTTGTCCATAAATTTATCGAAATATATCGAAGTCCAAATGAAACCTGGCTCCTTCTGCTTTCGTTTGAAATATAACTCAATTGTCCATAAATTTATTGAAATATATCGAAGTCCAAATGAAACCTGGCTCCTTCTGCTTTCGTTTGAAATATAACTCAATTGTCCATAAATTTATTGAAATATATCGAAGTCCAAATGAAACCTGGCTCCTTCTCCTTTCGTTTGATACCCATATTGTAGGGTAATATTAAGGTTTTTCGGCAATCGAATTTTGACCGATAACTCAGCTGTCCATACATTTATTGAAATATATCGAAGTCCAAATGAGACCTGGATCCTTCTCCTTTCGTTTGATACCCATATTGTAGGGTAATATTAAGGTTTTTCGGCAATCGCATTTTGACCGATAACTCAGTTGTCCATAAATTTATTGAAATATATCGAAGTCCCAATGAAACCTGGCTCCTTCTCCTTTCGTTTGATGCCCATATTGTACGGTAATATAAAGGCTTTTCGACAATAGCATTTTGACCGATAACTCAGTTGTCCATAAATTTATCGAAATATATCGAAGTCCAAATGAAACCTGGCTCCTTCTCCTTTCGTTTGGTGCCCATATTGTACGGTAATATAAAGGTTTTTCGGCAATCGCATTTTGACCGATAACTCAGTTGTCCATAAATTTATTGAAATATATCGAAGTCCCAATGAAACCTGGCTCCTTCTCCTTTCGTTTGTGACCCATATTGTACGGTAATATAAAGGCTTTTCGACAATCGCATTTTGACCGATAACTCAGTTGTCCATAAATTTATCGAAATATATCGAAGTCCAAATGAAACCTGGCTCCTTCCCCTTTCGTTTGATACCCATATTGTAGGGCAATATTAAGGTTTTTCGGCAATCGCATTTTGACCGATAACTCAGTTGTCCATAAATTTATCGAAATATATCGAAGTCCAAATGAAACCTAGCTCCTTCTCCTTTCGTTTGATACCCATATTGTAGGGTAATATTAAGTGCCGCTTTCATAAAAGCCGGTAGCCGCTAACCGGAGTTTCATTGACGTATTTTGTACGGTTAGCTGTCAAATTAATCACCGATTAGGCTTAACCGGCTTTTATGAAAGTGGCCCTAAGGTTTTTCGGCAATCGCATTTTGACCGATAACTCAGTTGTCCATAAATTTATTGAAATATATCGAAGTCCCAATGAAACCTGGATCCTTCTCCTTTCGTTTGATGCCCATATTGTACGGTAATATAAAGGCTTTTCGACAATCGCATTTTGACCGATAACTCAGTTGTCCATAAATTTATCGAAATATATCGAAGTCCAAATGAAACCTGGCTCCTTCTGCTTTCGTTTGAAATATAACTCAATTGTCCATAAATTTATTGAAATATATCGAAGTCCAAATGAAACCTGGCTCCTTCTCCTTTCGTTTGATACCCATATTGTAGGGTAATATTAAGGTTTTTCGGCAATCGAATTTTGACCGATAACTCAGCTGTCCATACATTTATTGAAATATATCGAAGTCCAAATGAGACCTGGATCCTTCTCCTTTCGTTTGATACCCATATTGTAGGGTAATATTAAGGTTTTTCGGCAATCGCATTTTGACCGATAACTCAGTTGTCCATAAATTTATTGAAATATATCGAAGTCCCAATGAAACCTGGCTCCTTCTCCTTTCGTTTGATGCCCATATTGTACGGTAATATAAAGGCTTTTCGACAATAGCATTTTGACCGATAACTCAGTTGTCCATAAATTTATCGAAATATATCGAAGTCCAAATGAAACCTGGCTCCTTCTCCTTTCGTTTGATGCCCATATTGTACGGTAATATAAAGGTTTTTCGGCAATCGCATTTTGACCGATAACTCAGTTGTCCATAAATTTATTGAAATATATCGAAGTCCCAATGAAACCTGGCTCCTTCTCCTTTCGTTTGATGCCCACATTGTACGGTAATATAAAGGCTTTTCGACAATCGCATTTTGACCGATAACTCAGTTGTCCATAAATTTATCGAAATATATCGAAGTCCAAAAGAAACCTGGCCCCTTCTCCTTTCGTTTGAGCCCATATTGTACGGTAATATAAAGGCTTTTCGACAATCGCATTTTGACCGATAACTCAGTTGTCCATAAATTTATTGAAATATATCGAAGTCCCAATGAAACCTGGCTCCTTCTCCTTTCGTTTGATGCCCATATTGTAGGGTAATATTAAGGTTTTTCGGCAATCGCATTTTGACCGATAACTCAGTTGTCCATAAATTTATTGAAATATATCGAAGTCCCAATGAAACCTGGATCCTTCTCCTTTCGTTTGATGCCCATATTGTACGGTAATATAAAGGCTTTTCGACAATCGCATTTTGACCGATAACTCAGTTGTCCATAAATTTATCGAAATATATCGAAGTCCAAATGAAACCTTGGTCCTTTTCCTTTCGTTTGAAATATAACTCAATTGTCCATAAATTTATTGAAATATATCGAAGTCCAAATGAAACCTGGCTCCTTCTCCTTTCGTTTGATACCCATATTGTAGGGTAATATTAAGGTTTTTCGGCAATCGCATTTTGACCGATAACTCAGTTGTCCATAAATTTATTGAAATATATCGAAGTCCCAATGAAACCTGGCTCCTTCTCCTTTCGTTTGATGCCCATATTGTAGGGTAATATTAAGGTTTTTCGGCAATCGCATTTTGACCGATAACTCAGTTGTCCATAAATTTATTGAAATATATCGAAGTCCCAATGAAACCTGGATCCTTCTCCTTTCGTTTGATGCCCATATTGTACGGTAATATAAAGGCTTTTCGACAATCGCATTTTGACCGATAACTCAGTTGTCCATAAATTTATCGAAATATATCGAAGTCCAAATGAAACCTTGGTCCTTCTCCTTTCGTTTGAAATATAACTCAATTGTCCATAAATTTATTGAAATATATCGAAGTCCAAATGAAACCTGGCTCCTTCTCCTTTCGTTTGATACCCATATTGTAGGGTAATATTAAGGTTTTTCGGCAATCGAATTTTGACCGATAACTCAGCTGTCCATACATTTATTGAAATATATCGAAGTCCAAATGAGACCTGGATCCTTCTCCTTTCGTTTGATACCCATATTGTAGGGTAATATTAAGGTTTTTCGGCAATCGCATTTTGACCGATAACTCAGTTGTCCATAAATTTATTGAAATATATCGAAGTCCCTATGAAACCTGGCTCCTTCTCCTTTCGTTTGATGCCCATATTGTACGGTAATATAAAGGCTTTTCGACAATCGCATTTTGACCGATAACTCAGTTGTCCATAAATTTATCGAAATATATCGAAGTTCAAATAAAACCTGGGTCCTTGTCCTTTCGTTTGTGACCCATATTGTACGGTAATATAAAGGCTTTTCGACAATCGCATTTTGACCGATAACTCAGTTGTCCATAAATTTATCGAAATATATCGAAGTCCAAATGAAACCTGGCTCCTTCCCCTTTCGTTTGATACCCATATTGTAGGGCAATATTAAGGTTTTTCGGCAATCGCATTTTGACCGATAACTCAGTTGTCCATAAATTTATCGAAATATATCGAAGTCCAAATGAAACCTAGCTCCTTCTCCTTTCGTTTGATACCCATATTGTAGGGTAATATTAAGTGCCGCTTTCATAAAAGCCGGTAGCCGCTAACCGGAGTTTTTTGTACGGTTAGCTGTCAAATTAATCACCGATTAGGCTTAACCGGCTTTTATGAAAGTGGCCCTTAGGTTTTTCGGCAATCCCTTTTTGACCTATAACCCAGTTGTCCATAAATTTATTGAAATATATCGAAGTCCAAAAGAAACCTGGCTCCTTCTCCTTTCGTTTGATGCCCATATTGTAGGGCAATATTAAGGTTTTTCGGCAATCGCATTTTGACCGATAACTCAGTTGTCCATAAATTTATCGAAATATATCGAAGTCCAAATGAAACCTAGCTCCTTCTCCTTTCGTTTGATGCCCATATTGTACGGTAATATAAAGGCTTTTCGACAATCGCATTTTGACCGATAACTCAGTTGTCCATAAATTTATCGAAATATATCGAAGTCCAAATGAAACCTAGCTCCTTCTCCTTTCGTTTGATGCCCATATTGTACGGTAATATAAAGGCTTTTCGACAATCGCATTTTGACCGATAACTCAGTTGTCCATAAATTTATCGAAATATATCGAAGTCCAAATGAAACCTGGCTCCTTCTCCTTTCGTTTGATACCCATATTGTAGGGCAATATTAAGGTTTTTCGGCAATCGCATTTTGACCGATAACTCAGTTGTCCATAAATTTATCGAAATATATCGAAGTCCAAATGAAACCTGGCTCCTTCTCCTTTCGTTTGATACCCATATTGAAGGTTAAAATTAAGGTTTTTCGGCAATCGCATTTTGACCGATAACCCAGTTGTCCATAAATTTATTGAAATATATCGAAGTCCAAAAGAAACCTGGCTCCTTCTCCTTTCGTTTGATACCCATATTGTAGGGTAATATTAAGGTTTTTCGGCAATCGCATTTTGACCGATAACCCAGTTGTCCATAAATTTATTGAAATATATCGAAGTCCAAATGAAACCTGGCTCCTTCTCCTTTCGTTTTATACCCATATTGTAGGGTAATATTAAGGTTTTTCGGCAATCGCATTTTGACCGATAACTCAGTTGTCCATAAATTTATTGAAATATATCGAAGTCCAAATGAAACCTGGCTCCTTCTCCCTTCGTTTGATACCCATATTGTAGGGTAATATTAAGGTGTTTCGGCAATCGCATTTTGACCGATAACCCAGTTGTCCATAAATTTATTGAAATATATCGAAGTCCAAATGAAACCTGGCTCCTTCTCCTTTCGTTTTATACCCATATTGTAGGGTAATATTAAGGTGTTTCGGCAATCGCATTTTGACCGATAACCCAGTTGTCCATAAATTTATTGAAATATATCGAAGTCCAAATGAAACCTGGCTCCTTCTCCTTTCGTTTTATACCCATATTGTAGGGTAATATTAAGGTTTTTCGGCAATCGCATTTTGACCGATAACTCAGTTGTCCATAAATTTATTGAAATATATCGAAGTCCAAATGAAACCTGGCTCCTTCTCCTTTCGTTTGATACCCATATTGTAGGGCAATATTAAGGTTTTTCGGCAATCGCATTTTGACCGATAACTCAGTTGTCCATAAATTTATCGAAGTCCAAATGAAACCTCGTTCCTTCTCCTTTCGTTTGATACCCATATTGTAGGGTAATATTAAGGTTTTTCGGCAATCGCATTTTGACCGATAACTCAGTTGTCCATAAATTTATTGAAATATATCGAAGTCCCAATGAAACCTGGCTACTTCTCCTTTCGTTTGATGCCCATATTGTACGGTAATATGAAGGCTTTTCGACAATCGCATTTTGACCGATAACTCAGTTGTCCATAAATTTATCGAAATATATCGAAGTCCAAATAAAACCTGGGTCCTTGTCCTTTCGTTTGTGACCCATATTATAGGGTAATATTAAGGTTTTTCGGCAATCGCATTTTGACCGATAACTCATTTGTCCATAAATTTATTGAAATATATCGAAGTCCCAATGAAACCTGGCTCCTTCTCCTTTCGTTTGATGCCCATATTGTACGGTAATATAAAGGCTTTTCGACAATAGCATTTTGACCGATAACTCAGTTGTCCATAAATTTATCGAAATATATCGAAGTCCAAATGAAACCTGGCTCCTTCTCCTTTCGTTTGATGCCCATATTGTACGGTAATATAAAGGCTTTTCGACAATCGCATTTTGACCGATAACTCAGTTGTCCATAAATTTATCGAAATATATCGAAGTCCAAATGAAACCTGGGTCCTTGTCCTTTCGTTTGTGACCCATATTATAGGGTAATATTAAGGTTTTTCGGCAATCGCATTTTGACCGATAACTCAGTTGTCCATAAATTTATTGAAATATATCGAAGTCCCAATGAAACCTGGCTCCTTCTCCTTTCGTTTGATGCCCATATTGTACGGTAATATAAAGGCTTTTCGACAATCGCATTTTGACCGATAACTCAGTTGTCCATAAATTTATTGACATATATCGAAGTCCCAATGAAACCTGGGGCCATCCCATACCTATATGCGAAATATCATAAGTATAGGCCAAGTATTCTCAGAGCTATAGGTCAAGTATACTTAGAATTATATGGGGAAAAAATGAAACCAGGGTCCTTCTCCTTTCGTTTGATACCCATATTGTAGGGTAATTGTAAGATTTTTCGGCAATAGAATTTTGATCGATAACTCAGTTATCAATAAATTTATGGAAATATATCGAAGTCCAAATGAAACCTGGGGCATCCCATACCTATATGCGAAATATCATAAGTATAGGTCAAGTATTCTCAGAGTTATAGGTCAAGTATACTTAGAATTATATGTGGAAAAAAATATCACAAAGTAATAGTCCCTAGAAGCGTCCAAGAACCTAAAATTAAAAAAAAACCTATAACTTCTTTCAGACTATACCTTTCTATACTACAAATTTCATCAAACTCCGTCTTGCCGTTCTCACGTCATTGAGTAACAGAAGCAAACATCTGGACATCCAAACATCGCTATATTCATATTTATAATATTAGTATGATTAGTATGACAGTATGATTATTGCCTACTGCAAAATTTACCAAATTCGCATATTTTGAAAAATTGTGTCAGGATGAATGCAAATTCAAATGTTGATTTGATACCCATATTGTAGGGTAATATTAAGTTTTTTCGGCAATCGCATTTTGACCGATAACTCAGTTGTCCATAAATTTATCGAAATATATCGAAGTCCAAATGAAACCTGGGGCCATCTCATTCCTATATGCGAAATTTTTGTTTATTTATGTTATAAGGCTGTATATGTAAGACTTAAGTCTGAAGAATTTACCACTTGAAAATTTTTAAAAAGTGTATTGAAAACTCTTTTTCAAAGTTTTTCTTTTGCGGTATTCGTTGGCAACTTTAGGAAGCCTTTCAAGAATTCAATTTTGACAAATTGTGTCAAGATGAATCAAAAGTTGATTTTATACCATATTGTAGGGTAATGTTAAGGTTTTTCGGCAATCGCATTTGTACCGATAACTCAGCTATCGATATAATATCGAAAATTACCTAGATCAAATCCCAAAGGGGGGTGTGATGTTGTTGTTGCAGCGCTAATTTGGCCTACCTAGGTAGTCAGTATCTTACCCCCAGAAAGTCCTGGAAACCTTGCGACTTCGACAGGGGTGGACCAGAGGGAAATGGGTGTTAGAAGAGTTGGCTCTGTTGAGCAGACAACAAGATGGTTAGTATCGTGTGGGGACAGGCCCCATGGCGGACAGACATTCGGCATGTCAGGGTTCAGTCTGGATAACTAAGAGTTTCCCTAGGCGAGTTTGCCGATTCTGTGTGGATGAGGGTAAGGGCCTGTCGGTGCACCTTAGGATCAAACGGCGTGGGAATCAGGCGCCGGATCTCGTCAATATGTTTGCGTAGATAGCTTCTTATCCTCCTGGCCTGGTTGACCAGGCGTCTGTTCGAATGCTGCGGATTAGTGCAGTTGAACAGGAATTTCCTGGTCAACATCCCACTGTGCTCTTTTACTCCAAGCATTTTTGCTTCATTGTGGAGATGATGCTCAGAAGACATCCAGTGGCGGTTCTAAGGGCGGTGTTCTGACACACCTGAAGCCTCGTCCAGTGAGTATCTGCAAGCCCCGACGACCATATTGGCGACGCGTAGCTCAGCACCGGCTGACCAATTGCCTTATAGCGATTTGAGAATTTTGTTACGGCTTTTTGCTTGATTGACAATTGCGGTTGGTTGTCTGACTAGCCTCAAGAAGATAATAAAAAAGTGAAACATACATATTTTTCGTGTTCGTGTGGGTAAGGTAAATATAATCAACCCTAAATTGTTGAACGGTATTAAAGTAAAGAACCTGCTGGATGCTAAGCACTTTGCCAACGTAACTATAAGACCTTTACTACAAGTTTCTAAGATCAAAATATTTCAAACTAATGAATGTATTTATTTCCTTATAAAATATCCAACGATAGCTAGTGTTTGTAATTTTTTAAAGATGTTGCCCGTCATACACGACGAAAAGATACTATCACTGGAAACAGAAGATAAAGCGGAATGCAGGGGTAATTATATACCACTGCACAATTGCAAGGAAGCCCTAATGTCGAGCTTTTGCCAACCTTTGGGAGATAGCCCGTGCACAATGCAGCTTCTGAACATTCACTCAGCAACCTGCTAAACGACATCAGCTGACCACGTAGCTGCCATAAGGGAAATTGATAATGACAACCAACCAGCAACACTGTACGATGGAAACTTAACAAAGCTGACAAGGGGATCCTTTATAGTAACCTTTGACGGGGAAATTTCCATTAACGCCTATTATAATCGGAATAAAATAGCCCACTCTCATCCCGAAGCTGCTCCTGAGCAGATTATAAATTTTACAGACCACATGACTCATTGGCACTTCCATACTTGGAAAAAATCAACATAAAGGATCTCAGGCACATATCGCACCTAGAGAATCTTGTTAATATCCGCTCAACACAGTCAGACTTATAGGTCAAGTATACTCAGAACAACATAATTTTTGGGTTGTTTAACATATTATATTTTAAATATGGGACGTGGAAAAAAAATTCACTCCAGAGGAGAAGCGCATTATCGTGAACATGTGGAATGATGGAAAAAAAACCACCTGAAATTGCCAAAATAGTGCATCGCTCGCGAAAAATGTTTTAAAATGTGATTAATTCTATGAAATCAAACTCAACCTATGAAATAGAAAGCAAAAAGAAGAAGACGCGTATCAAAAACGAAATAGTGGACCGCGCTATTGTGCGGAAGTCAAAGAAGGACCCATTCGCATCATCACGCGATATTGCGTGCGAAATTAACTTAGAATTTGGATTAAATATATCAGAAAGACTGATCCGAAGACGCCTGAATAACGCACAGCTGTTTGGACCCGTAAGCCGACAGAAGCTACATCTGTCAAAAAAAAAATATTGCCAAGCGTTTTTTTTTGCTCGCACCCACCAGTCTAAAGACCTAGCGTTCTGGAAAAAATACTTTGGAGTGATGAAACTAAAGTAAACCTTATGGGACCGGATGGTAGAGTCTTTGTTCATCGACCAAAATACCAGGCATTGAATCCACGCTATACTCAGAAGACCGTGAAGCATGGTGGAGGAAGCCTTATGTTGTGGGGATCATTTTCATGGCATGGTGTGAAGATTACTGGAAAAATGGATCCTTATCAGTATTTAGACATTCTTAAGAATCAAATGGAGCCTTATGCTTTTGATCACATGCCAGTATCATTCACTTTTATGCACGACAATGACCCAAAACACACGTCGAAATTAGTGAAGGAATGGTTTTCTAAAGAAAAGATCCCCGCTTTAGACTGGCCGGCTCAAAGTCCCGACTTGAATCCGATAGAAAACCTCTGGAACGACGTGAAGTGTGATATTGTCAAACAAAAGTACAAAAACTTGGATGATCTTTGGACTGGAATTCAGAATGCTTGGTACTCGATTTCCAAAGAGCGTTGCCAGAATTTGATTCGAAGCATGCCCCGCAGATGCCAAGCAGTGCTTGAAAATAAAGGTTTTACTACTAAATATTGATCAGGTTAACTAAAATCATTAATATTTTTAATATTCACTAAAATATTTCTCTTTAATTCCAGAAATTTTAATTTGTGCTATTTTAATGTCCAGCTAATATTTTGGCGTATGATATATTTATGGCCATAATGAGAAGAAGACCAGAAACTCCGTTTAAATTTTGCTTGTTTTTAAAAGAAGAATATTTATTTTAAGTTTTTACGTTTAAGGTTTTTTGTTATTTGAAGTAGAATTAAAACCAAATATTTTTGCTTTTATGAAAAAGTTTTGTGCTATTTTACTGTCCATAGCTGTAAATAAAAGACACAAGAAAGAAAATACGCGTGGAAATTTCATCAAAATCCGTCTTGCCGTTCTCAAATGATTGAGTAACAGAAGCAAACGTCTGGACATCCGAACATCGGTACATTCACATTTATAATATTAGTATGATTAGTATCATAGTATAATTATTTCCTACTGAAAAATTTATAAATTCGAATATTTAGACAAATTGTGTCAGGATGAAGGCAAATTTAAATGCTAATATGATACCATATTGTAGGGTAATGGGAAAGACTTTTCGGCAATCGCATTTTTACCGATGGCTCAGTTAGCGATAAATTTATCCAAATATGTATATCGAAGTCCAAATGAAACCTGCCTCCTTCTCCTTTCGTTTGATACCCATATTGTAGGGTAATATAAAGGCTTTTCGGTAATCGAATTTTGACCGATAACTCAGTTGTCCATAAATGTATCGAAATATATCGAAGTCCAAATAGAACCTGGGTCCTTATCCTTTCGTTTGATACCCATATTGAAGGGTAATATTTAGGTTTTTCGGCAGTCGCATTTTGACCGATAACTCAGTTGTCCATAAATTTATCGAACTATGTATATCGTAGTCCAAATAAAACCTGGGGCCATCCCATACCAGTGTTGCCATTTTGGTGCTTTTAGAGCTAGATCTTGCTCTTTTTTTGGCGTTTAGCTCCAAAATTCTGTTTTAGCTCCTAGTCCTTTTTCTAGTCCTTTTTTTCATTTTTAGCTCTTTTTTGGCTCCAAATTTATTTGGAAAAAATGATTTTCCGAACAATAATCAAAATAGAAATATAAGTAAATTGTGTGTAAAAAACACTTTCCTAATTTGCTAAAGATTCTGAACAATCTTACCCCACTTCATGATAAATAATCAGGAAAAATATTTGAAGCGTTTTGAGTTCTGAGTCAGAATAAAAATGACTTCATTTGGCTTTGACGCAGAAACAAAATTTACTTTTGAGTTTTACTAAAAATGAAATATTTTTTTCTTACCTATTTATCAAGCTTGATAATTTTACAAAAATACACTTATTTTTTTTTGTTGACTTAGTTATACTTTTTAAACGTTTTAAACATTGTTTAAGT
Source organism: Sphenella marginata (assembly GCA_951509765.1). Taxonomy (NCBI): domain Eukaryota; kingdom Metazoa; phylum Arthropoda; class Insecta; order Diptera; family Tephritidae; genus Sphenella; species Sphenella marginata. The sequence goes on along the minus strand of OX608078.1, from coordinate 54,919,851 downwards.
TAAATCTATACTACAATAAATTACTAGAAAAAGGATCTCGGAAACTAAGGAATGAATTTTGTGAGAGTTTCACTAATGGAGTGCTTGAAGCTTAGAAAGAGGCCTGCACTTTGTTTTATCAAAATCGAACGGCAAACAAAAAAGATATACTGATTTTTAGGGAGGTATGCACCCATGAAATTTTGTTTTCTTACATATGAAGGGCTCAGAACCAAAAGGATCTAAGTGACATTTTTTTTGAAATTGAGTTATACCCATATTTGTAAGGTGAAATATGGTGTTTATATATTGGCAAAGATATCCTAGCCATTTCAGACATTGTAGTGCCATCTATTTACCATACAATAAACACCCTACCTAGATTTTACATAGCATTTTCAAAAGGCAGTAAACTTTAAACTTGAATATCTCAAAAAAATTTCGGAGTCACTTAGATCCATTTGGTTCTAAACCCTTCATATGTAAACTTATTATTTTTTAAAAACAAAACTAAGCGTGCCTCTCTAGAATTTTTGTTCACTTTTTTTAAATTTCAGCTAAATCAAAAATCAATTGCAAATTTATACTGCCGCCCTATGTGGGTTTCAGCATATCTTTAATAAAATCTAGATAAGTTGTGTCTATATATTTGAAATTTCTTTGAAAAATGACTGGGGATGACTTGAGGAATGTTTAAGCACAGCTAAAGAGTCAGATAGAGGGGAGATGCAAAATGTCGAAGTTAGACTGTTAAAAAACGCCTTTACTTTAGTTGGTTGCCGCAGACACAAACGGGATATAATTTGGGAAAAAAAATATTGTTCTGAACCTTCTCAGCCTGTAAATTGTTTTCGCAATTGAGGGTAGCAAGAAATTATTAACTACTTATGTACATACCGAGCAAAGCTGGGTACCCTGCTAGTATGAAATAAATGTAAAAACTAAACCTAAATGTAAAAACAATACTTAAGTGCCTTTTAGCTCTTTTTTTACATGTTTTGGATTTTCTTCAATAAATCTAGCTCTTTTCTAGCTCCTTTTTTTCTCAAATCTAGCTCCAAAATAAATTGTATCCTGGCAACACTGTCCCATACCTATATGCGAAATACCCTAAAGCCAAGTACTAAGTTCACAGCCGTGAAATTCCGCCAGCAACATGCATTTTCCTTGCCGTGAAATATTGCTAGCATCAATGAGAAGAAACGTCACAACGTTGACAGCTGTTTCACGTGAAACTCGATGTAAGTACCTAGCTTAAGTACCTAAGTGCAGGGCCGTGCGAAAGAATTAGCCTTGAGGGGTTTTAATTTAGATTTGCATTCGCATACATTTTCACTAAGATAAAAATACCTAGGCCCATACATCATAAATTTAAATGTTCTTTAACTTTTCTGAAACTGCATACTCTGATGCCTAAAACTATACCCCAGAAAATTTGTTTGGTTGTACACATTCAGTGTTGCCATTTTGGTGCTTTAAGAGCTAGATATCTTTGTTTGGCGTTTAGCATTTTTTGGTCCTAGCTCTTTTACTGGTCCTTTCTTTTAATTCTTAGCTCTTTTTTGGCTACAAATTTATTTGGACAAATTGTATTGTAAAATGAAGAAAGTTTTTAATTCTTTTATAATCGATGTCGAAATTATTATATTAGTTTCATTGTGTACCATGTGGCAAGTGAGTTTCCCTCACCGATAACAAATACCTAAATCGGTTAACTTGGTCGAGTAACATTCGTAAATGCCATATGTTTATTTTGCGAACAAGAATCAAAATGGAAAGCTAAGTATATTGTGTGTAAAAAACACTTTGCTAATTTGCTGAAGATTCTGAACAACCTTAACCCGCGATTCTGTCTGCATGATAAATAATCAGAATAATATTTCAAGATTTTTGATTTCAAGGCAGAAATAATATGACTTAATTTGGCTTTAACGCAAAACTTTGGTCCGATGTTTGTAAGTATGAGAAGAAGAAGAGATAGACCCACCAGTAAGTATACCGAAATGATCAGGGCGACGAGCTGAGTTGATTTAGCCATGTCCGTCTGTCTGTTTGAACGAAAACTAGTCCCTCAGTTTTAGAGATATCTCGATGAAATTTTGCAAGCAGGCGCCATTTTTCATAGGATTAATCATTTGTCGGAACCAGCAAGATCGGACTGATACAACGCATAGCTCCCATACAATCGATTGTTCCGATAAACGGGTTTTGGCCTATAACTCTTGCAATTAAAACGGTATTAGAGCGAAATTTCGCAGGTTTAGTACATATCATAAGCGTAATGTGTGTAGTGAAAATCACATAGATCGGACCAACATGGTGCAGTGAAATAACGCCCATGGGCGTTATTTCCCACTCAAAAGGGAAAATACGCCCATGGGCCTTATTTCCTTTTTAAAAAGGAAATAAAGCCCATGGGTGTTATCACCTTTTGCTGATGGGTGTTATTTCCTTTTTCGAAGAGAAATAAAGCCCGCGGACGTTAAAAACGAATTAAAACAAGCTGATTCAAGAATTAAGTATATGGTTTTCTTTATTTCAATAAATTTTAACATATTTGTTATGTTTTTATAAGGCGGGGTGCAATATCGCCTTGTGAAATAAGCCGTTTAAGGCCTTATTACACTATTGAAAATGAAATAAGGCCTTTATTTCAAAAAAGGCTTTATTACACTTCGAAAGAGAAATAAAGTCTTAAAGACCTTATTGCTCTTTCATTTTATTTAATGAAACAATAATATTCTAATTCTTTTTGTATTTTATTGAATAGTTACACACAAATTTCACGTTAACCAAAGTGGGAAACTTGGCACGCGGAAGGACATCACCGTGGCGGTAGCCACGGCTATGGCACACACCCGGAGTTGGAATGGCGTAGCCCAGGGTTATTTTTTGAAGCGCGGCCGAAGGCCGCCTACGCGGAAAGGTGTTCTGCACTTAAAAATCGTGGATCGGGCCTCCGTAACTATAATCCGAAGGGGGGAAAGCAATATTTTGTTTCTGTGAAAAGTTATTAGTGAAAAACCGAAAATTTACCCGGGTCAGATCCCCAATTCGGGGCCCCATCCACGTTTTTTATGTGCAGGACACCTTTCCGCGTAGGCGGCCTTCGGCCGCGCTTTAAAAAATAACCTTGGGCTACGCCATTCCAACTCCGGGTGTGTGCCATAGCCGTGGCTACCGCCACGGTGATGTCCTTCCGCGTGCCACGTTTCCCACTCTTTTCTCACAGGGTAATTTGTGAAAAAAATGCTAATCAACAGTTCGTATTGCTCGCGTAAAATCCTATGGGCGTTATTTCTCTTTTAAAGAGGAAATAAGAGCCATGGGCTTTATTTCTTTTTGCAGATGGGCGATATTTCCATTCAAAAAGGAAATAACGTCCATGGGAGTTATTTCCTTGGGCGTTATTTCACTGCACCGACCAACATAACATATAGCTCCCATATAATCGATGGGCTATAAATTTTGCAAATAGAAAGCTAGAAACCTAAAATTTTGCAGGTTTGGTACTTATTATATATGTGATGTGTGTAGTGAAAATCATACAGATCGGACTTACATAACATATAGCTCCCATATTACCGATTGCTCCGATAAATGTGGTTTGGCTATGTATTTTGGAGAATTTGTAATTGTTAGTAAGGATCGGACACTTAGAAAAGTTGTGTGTATTCATGAAAGGTATAAAGCCTTCGGCACAGCCGAAGACAGCCCTTTCCTTACTTGTTTTTTTGTTGAGTTAATTATGTATACTTTTTATACGTTTTAAACATCATAAATCTATACTATAATAAATTACTAGAAAAGTCGTAAATTAAAAATTTCTTTGAAAAAATGACTGGGGATGACTTACGGAATGCTGTAGAGTTCATCTTATCCATTTTTTAAATTATTGTCTGTCTGTTCGAACTTAAGGATCTCGGAAACTATGGAATGGATTTTCACTAATGGACTGCTTCAAGTTTAGGAAGGGACATGCAATTTGTTTTATCAAACAAAAAAGATATACTGATTTTTAGGGAGGTATGTACCTATTTCTTACACAAATTTATATGAAGAAAAATTCACTTACTTTGACTAACTAAGCGTGACTCTAAAATTTGTGTTCACTTTTTTCAATTTCAGCTAAATCAAAAATTAATTGCATATGTACACTGCCGTCCTGTGTGGGTATCAGCATATCTTTAATAAAACTCTAGATAAGTTGTGTCTGTATATTTGAAATTTCTTTGAAAAATTACTGGGTATAACTTGGGGAATGTTTAGGCACAGGTAAGGAGTCAAAAAGAGGGGAGATGAAAAAATGTCGAAGTTAGACTATTAAAAAACGCCTTTACTTTAGTTTGTTGCCGTAGACATAAACGGGATGTGGGAAAATAAATATTGTTCTGAACCTTCTCAGCCTGTAAATTGTTTTCGCAATTGAGGGTAGCAAGAATTTATTAACTACTTATGTACATACCGAGCAAAGCTGGGTACTCTGCTAGTATGAAATAAATGTAACAACTTGCATACAAAATACTTAAGTTATTTTTAGCTCTTTTTTTACATGTTTTGGATTTTCTTGAACAAATCTAGCTCTTTTCTAGCCCTTTTTTTTCTCTTTCTTTTTTGGTCATAAATAATAAAAAATAAGGTTTATGAAGTTTTATAGACACAATTCGGAATATATGAAATGTGCTATGCTTATTTTCTACAGACTATTGATAAACGTCCATGAAAAATGCGATCTTTATCTTCTGTTAGGTAAAATAAAAAAAACCTCAGAAAATGTTTGAAAACATTCAAATAATTGAACGTTGTCGCTCATCTGCTCTCCAACGTTCATTTTCTCACAATTCTCTTTACGCCTACAACAAAAACATATAATTCATACATTCATATAATTGAGCATTGCAGTTCATTCGCTCTACAATATTTTTGGATGCTTTTTTTGGAGCGCTCCGACTTTGGAAAGCTGGGATTATTCGCACTTTTATGAATACATGGCTATAATTAAAGTCCGTTTAACATTGCAACTCTTAGAGGTAAGGAAAAGAATTCAGTCAATACTCATGAAAAAAAGTAGAAGTCAGCTGGTCACTTGACACAACCTTAGCATTATTTGGCCATGACATCAATTGTACTGGTACTGTTCACAGTACATACTTGTTAATTGAAACTGCTCACAGTTTTCATCAGTAAAATTTTTTTAAACATGCCCATTAGACCGGGTCGAAAAAAAAAGTTTGCAATTACCCCCCCTAGGATGAAAGATGACCCTGCGGTGAATTTGGGATGATAAACATTTTCGTCCTGCGAGAGTCCTAAAAACAGCCAAAATCGATTTTTATTTGTAATCTGATTGCAAAGTTTGATATTTCGTTGAATAAGTATTTTTTTAGTACTACATATCTCCTGAAGGTCCTTTTACTCAAAACAGACCTCAAACCGAGTTAGACCGCGTAACTCGATTTCTACCCCCCTATATAAAACTTTTCTCTTCATTCTTTGAAAACGACATAATCCTGAATTCAAAGGCATTTTGGCGTTTCATCCAATCAAAAAAGTCGTCCTCCTCTGTCCCAAACAATGTATTCTATAATGATACATACGCAAATAGTGCTGTAGACTCTGCGAATTTATTTGCTAACTTTTTTTGCTCTCATTTTGAATCAGACTCTACTCTAATTACAAGTGTTCCATCCATGAGTGACTGGCTACTGGTACTTTTGTAGATGACTGGGAATTGACATCAGTTACTCCTGTTTTTAAAAGTGGGAATAAAAATGATGCTCGAAACTATAGGCCCATCTCGAAACTCTCGTCTGTACCCAAACTCTTTGAGATAGTAGTTAATAATAAATTAATTGCGGTAAAAAGCCTAATTTCGAATAATCAGCATGGATTCGTTCCAAAACGTTCCACTGTTAGCAATTTAACTATTTTCAGTGAATACTGCATTTCCGCGTTTCATGACAAACTGCAAGTTGGCCCGATTTATACGGACTTTTCGAAGGCTTTTGATAAGGTGTGCCACAGGATGCTCTTGTTAAAGTTGGGTGCGATGGGATTTCACTCTACGTTTTTGATGTGGATTGAGTCTTACCTAACTAACAGACACTGTGTTGTTGAAGTGGATAATGCCACATCTCGGCCTTTCATTGCATCGTCAGGTGTCCCGCATAGAAGTATTTTGGGGCCTCTCTTTTTCATTTTTTTTATAAATGACATTGGTTCGTGCTTTTCCTTTGCGGAATATTTGTTGTATGCCGATGATTTGAAAATATTCGCAGTTATCAAGAGCTCCCGTGACTCTGAGCTGCTGCAAGCGGACCTTCTTAATGTTGAAAACTGGTGCCGCCTAAATCGTCTCACGCTTAACATTAAAAAGTGTTTTCATGTTACCTTTTCAAAATCAGGTCATACTCTATGTTCATCGTATGTTATGTCTGGCTGTGTCCTGCAATCTGTTATGGAGATTAAAGACCTGGGTGTATTTTTTGACTCAAAATTCAGTTTTCCTAACCAATTCAATTAAGCCATTTCTCGCTCTTACGGAATGTACGCGTTCATACGTAGAAGCTGTTCCGCATTTACTAACCCTCACGCACTCAAGTCGCTATATTGTGCTCTTGTCAGGTCAAGATTGGAATATGCGCCTGTTATTTGGAGGCCCTTTCAAATTGGTCCCTCTAAACGCATTGAGAGAGTTCAGAAGGTTTTCCTACGGTTTGCTCTCCGCTCATTAAATTTTTCGGATCCTTTGCCTTCATATGAACCTAGATGTCTTCTAATTGAATTAAGTACACTTGAAGGTAGAAGATCCATTCTATCCTTCTCTTTTGTTATGGGTATAATTTCTGGAGCTGTCGATTGTTCATCACTTTTGAGCAAAATTCAGTTCAATGTCCCTTGTAGGAATTTCCGACAGTTTGGGACCTTAAAAATTGGTTTTGCTAGGACCAACTATGCTGCAAATGCTCCTATCTCTAGAGCATGTGCTGATCTGAATATGTTTTTCAATTCCACAGGTGTTGACTTCACCATACCTTATGCGACGATAATTAGTCTTCTAAGATCTTTTTTTTCCTAATATTAACTTAGTCTGTGAGAATTTGTAAATTCAAAGACTTAATTATTAAATGAATAAATAAAATATATAAATAATAATAAACCACTCAGTCAGCTATGCAATTCTCGCCTTTGAAGTAACAAAAAATTCTGATAAACAAAAAAGTCGATTACAGTCGATTTACAGTTAAAGCTTGTTTTTTTTTTGTTATTTCTGTGTAAAACAAAAAGAAGGTTGGTGCATTATTAAATTTTGAATTGTGAGGACACGCGAACACACTCATCCCGACTTCACAAGTTTATACTTTAAATTTTGAATTTATAAAAAAAATATATTGAATTTTTGAACTTATAAAAAAAATATATTTTTATGAACACCCTAATGTACATATTTGCATACATATTTATACATATAAATAACCCACCTTTATACCAAATTGAATTCCGGGGTATACATTTTATAAATATATATAAAAATTATGAACGCCCTAATATGCACATTTCTTATGAACAAATTTTACTAAGTTTGCAAAAAATAGATGAGCCGCTACTCAAGCGACAGATTTTGGTCTCGATGAGAAATGTACACAAACAAATGCAAGCCGGCATTCCAGCATGAAAAAAAGGGTCGGTAAGCCAACTCAAGGCAGCGGTGCTTTGTTAACAATCGTACATACAAATCTACAAACCAAGCAGTGAGGCTACTGAGGCTGGCGATGCGAGCGGACATCGCACAAAGAGGAGATGAAAAATGCATTGGTAGCATAGCTAAAGCATAGGCTATGGAATGCAGCAAAACAGCCGGCAAACATATTTATGTCGATGGGATGTCCAGCTGATCGATGCAGTGGGAGGAAACAGCTGACCAAATACAATGGGGCGTTCCAGGTGAAAGCTAAGTTAAGAAATAATGTGCAAAGAATATATATGTGTAAATTCACAGGCAAAACATGTAAAAAAGGAAATACTGTTAAGAATAACTAAGATATATATAAATGTTGTATATCCACGCTAGCAATTCATGTAAATAATGGAATATATAGAATAAGGATTTTTATTGTAATTTAACTGTCCACCTGTGCGCGGAAAAGTATAAAAAGCCGAGCACTTTGCTCAGTAAAGTCAGACGTTAGGTAGGCATAGTAGCTTGTTGACGCCTTGTTCAACAGTGAAGGAACTCCTCACGAGTTTCAAAATTATATACAGTGGTGGTTTCCTACCTCCGCTGTCCGAAAGTTAGTGGTGGTTTCCTACCTCCGCGGCTTTTACTAGCTTATTTCTGAAGATTAGTGGTGGTTTCCTACCTCCGCAGTCTTTAAGAGCGCAGGAATATTTTAAGTTATATACGACGGTGGCTTCCTACCTCCGCCGTCTAGAAGATAAGCGGTGGTTTGCTAACTCCCCGATCTTAGCATAAGATATTGGATTTTAATTAATAAACTGAATTTTTATATCTTTTTAAACGAAAACCAGGGTTTTCTCTTTAAAAGGAGACGTTGGGGATTTCTCTAATCAACAGGAACCCTGGACGGACTGAGCTTAACCCCGGCTTAAAGGAAAAGTCCGTCACAAAAGGCGCCCGAGCAGGGACACCAAAGGCAGGAGACCACCGGGGAACAAAGCAGCGCAAATAGACCACAACGCGAATTTTGTTGGCAGTGTGGCCGATCAGGTGTGCTGACGCGTGACTGCTGCAGAAGACAGTCGGGAAATGGCCAGGGACCCCATTAATAACGAGGGGTGGTGTCTCCAACAACAAAGCCTCGTACTCAACAAACATACTTACGGCAAGCAGTAGACGCAGAGATCAAGTTGGGCGAACAAAGTCATGTGAGTGAGTTGCTAGTTTTGCCTGGGCTAGTCGACAGCGTGGTGATCGGCACGGACTATTTGGCAAAGTCGAGATTGGAGCTGAAGTGTGGCGGGGAAACATTAGTGTTGCAAGTGGATGAGCAGAAGCAGACCGAGGTGACATGTACGACCATGATAGACCGAGCGGAGAGCAAATGTGGCGAGAAGACAGCGAGGCGTGGAAAAGAAGTTCCAGTAGCGGATTAGTGCACGGACGAGGCGGTGAGTAACTTTCTCAAACACGAGTTACAGATTTTTGAAGTAATGTCCGGCTTGGCGAACGTGGCCACCCACAAGATAGTAATGCGCGATGATCGGCCAATAAAACAACGATACTTTCCAAAGAATCCAAAGATGCAAGAGATCATAAACAAGGACATAGACGAGCTCTTAGAGAAAGAGTACATCGAGCCATCACGTAGTCCACACAGCGCGCCGATAGTTCTGGTCCGAAAAAAGAACGGCAAATGGAGACTCTGCGTCGAATATCGACAACTTAACGCCCACTCAGTACCAGATGCCTACCCATTACCCCGAATACAACACATTTTAGATAGATTACGCAGCGCACGGTTTATAAGCAGCTTGGACCTCAAAAACGGTTATTGGCAAATCCCGATGGAAGAAAGTAGCAAGCAGTTCACAGCGTTTACACTCTGCCCCAGCCACATTCCATAGAGCACTCGATCAAGTAATTGGCCCGGAATTGGAACCACACGCGTTTGCCTACCTGGACGACATTATAATCACCAGCACGACACTAGAAGAGCATATCGCCCACCTGAAAGAAGTTTTCGAAAGATTGAGACGAGCCAATTTGAAAATTAACCCAGAAAAATGTGAGTTTTTTAAGAAAAGCTTGAAATATTTAGGTCACTTGGTCAGTGAAGAAGGCATCCATACGGACCCAGACAAAATTGCGGCCATCGAGGAGCTAACGCCACCACAGAACATACGAGAGTTAAGGCGATTCCTGGGAGTAGCTTCGTGGTACCGAAGGTTCGTACCGGACTTTTCACGGGTGGCACAGAAGCTAACTGCAATGTTGAAGAACGGAACGAGGTGGAAATGGGACGAGGAACAGCAGGCGGCGTTCGAAGCGTTGAAAAGCGCACTAATACAAGCACCAGCATTGGCATGCCCAGATTTCACGAAGAGGTTCCGATTGCAGACAGACGCAAGCGATTACGGTCTTGGTGCAGTTCTCACCCAGTGGCTGGACGACGAAGAGCGGGTGATAGCATACGCGAGCCGGCGGCTGAACAAAGCCGAAATCAACTACTCGGCAAAGGAGAAGGAGTGTCTAGTCATCGTGTGGGCCATTAGAAAGATGAGGCCATATCTAGAAGGGTACAATTTTACAGTAATCACTGATCACTTGGCGTTAAAATGGTTGAATGCGATCGAAAGTCCATCGGGTCGGATCGCGAGATGGGCGCTCGAACTACGACAATATTCATTCGATGTACAGTGTAGAAAAGGCAAGATGAACGTGGTCGCAGACGCACTATCGAGGCAGCCGCTGGAAGAACAATTGGGTAGTATGCAGGAGGAAATTATTACATGTAAAGGGTACACCGCGAAAATGGCCGAAGTGAGGAAGGAGCCGGAAAAATTTCCCGATTACGTGGTAGAGGAAGGTCGGTTATATAGAAGAATTGGAGGTCAAACGGATGGCTAGGATGCGATACCGTGGAAGCTATGCGTGCCGACATCAGAAAGGAAGAGAGTGCTCAACGAGGTACACGACACACCGAGTGCAGGGCACATGGGAATAAGGAAATCCATCGCGCGTGCAATGATGAGGTACTACTGGCCTGGGATGTTCAGAGACGTAAGGAAATACGTACAACAATGCCCCGCCTGCCAAATCTACAAGCCAAGCCACCAACAAGCTGCAGGTAAGATGCTCACGCAGATTTCTGAAGAGCCCTTTGCTACTGTTTGCGCAGATTTCGTTGGACCACTTCCACGCTCGAAGCACGGAAATACGATGGCATTAGTTATGGTAGAAAAATTTTCGAAAGGCGACGACGGATAATCTGATTAAAGGAATGAGGGAGAGGATTTTGGACCGATTTGGAGCGCCTAAAATCCTAATCACAGACAATGGAGCGCAGTTCACGAGCAGGCATTTCAAGAAGTTTTTACAAGAAGCTGGCATCAAGCACCAGCTAACGGCACCTTATACACAAAGTATGGGATGAGTTGCTGCCAGAGATGACACTAACACTGAACACGAGCGTATGCGAGTCAACAGGCTACAGTCCAGCATTCGTAGTGCAGGGTAGGGAACCAAGGATCCCCAACGCCCTCTACGATGAGCAAACATTTGGCACAGGCGAAGAAAAGGTAGCTCTCAGTGAAAAGATGGCGAAGATGAGGGAGGTCTATCAGATGGTACGTAGAAGACAACAGCAGGCGTCCGCGGAGCAAGCAAAGCACTATAACTTACGTAGAAGGCAGTGGCAACCGGCCGCTGGTGATTTGGTACTAGTCAAGGAGCATCAACTTTCCAAGGCAGTGGACAACTTCGCAGCAAAGTTAGCACCCAGGTACAGTGGGCCTCATAGGGTAAAGAACTTCGTATCCCAGGTAATCGTCGAGCTAGATAAGGTGCATAATGGCAAAAGGAGAACGGCACACGTGAGCGAGTTGAAACCATACCATCAGGCGTCAGGCGAAGAAGCAAGTCCGGCAGCAGAGACACAAGTAAATTCATCCCCCGAGGATGGTAAGTCTAGGGCGTCCCGCCAAGCCCCGACTGGGGGCTTCACCGAAGTTCCCACCGGGAAACAAACGAGGCGTCCGACCACGATAGCAACACAACAACTAGCACCCCCATCAGCGGTCAGTAGAGGAGAGCAACTGGCCATAATAGAAACAACAACACCACGCGTTACAAGAATCCTCGGAAGATGAACATTCGGATTGCAACACAGTAGCGATATGTGGATCGCTAGCACTGACCAATCCAGTCCCAAACGGCCCAAGAGTCGAACACACAACGGTAAGCGGCGAGCAACAGGAAGTAAACAGCGACCAGAGTACTTGGCAGACAACACAAGCGCAAGGACAAGCCCCAACAGTGGATACCGGGATCCAGATGGCGATGAATTACGCCAACAACATAGCCAGTCAGTGCTATAATCGAATAACCGAATTTTGTATCACACTCCATTTTAGAACAAGGCCCAGATCGCGAGAGATCACCCTTTAGGGAAAAGAAACATCGGGTACATCAAACTAGCACCATTGCGTACATCAAGCACAATCCCTCAACAAACAGGCATCAGGCACCACAAAACAAGTACCAGGCGCACATAAAGCATACGCACGTCGACACACACAAACAATAGCACACTACCCCAATGGAGCATCAGCAGGCCTACACGAAATACACACATGTCGAAGCACTTAAGCAACAGAAATGGATACATACCACCCCAACGGACATATTGATATACGTCGATACATATATATAATAGAAATTGGTACATAAGCAGAACCACACAAACAAAGTGCGCTGAAGCATATGAAGAAGTGGAATTATCCTGCAAGAACAAAACAAAGGGGAACCGCAAAGACAATGCTGCTGGGAAAACAACAGTTAGAAGAAGGAGGCGAGGACAAGTATAAATAGGAGACGCCAACGCACAAATAGATCAAAAGTAATTAATCATGGACAACCGCGAGTCAAGTGCTTATTCGAGCGAAAACGCAAAAGACGGGTCTCTCCGCGTGTGGATCAGGCGGAACGGAGGAGGAGCAAGTGAGAGGGTGCGCAACGAAGGCGAGCACGAGGTGATCGTGATTGACAGCGACGAGGAGGCGAGCGAGAACGACCTGGCCAGCGTAGGGTCAGATGAGGAGCGCTATATCGAGGAAGGGGGCGAGGGCGACAGCCAAGGCACCGAGGAGTTTCGCCATATGAGCGAGGGCGAGTCAATCCGGAGCCCAGAGTACGAGACGGTGTCGGAGTGTAGTACCGGACGACATCCCCGAAGCCGAGGAAGACGCCTACTACCGCTGGAGGCACCCAAACTTTTATGTGGTCTCAGTGAGAGAAGAGGAGGAAGAAGCACCGGGCCAGGGGTACATGGAATATACAAGGCGCCTCAACATACGTCTCCGCCGGTATAATGATTTCGAGACGCCACAAGAAGAAGAAGAAGAAGCGGCAAACCTACCCCCGGCCAAGGTATCTATATGCGATGCCGCCGGAAGCAGCGATCGTCCAAATGCAGGCGACCCAGCCCAAGAGAGCGCACCACCGAATCCGCGCGACGCAACGAGAGACGTACGTAGACACGAAGCCATATGCGACGCGAACGAAGACCACGCACGCACCGAAATGAGCGACGTGCTAAGCATCACCGGCAGCGACATAGTTACTGGCTCCAAGAATGGCGGCACCGACCACAACAACGAAAACAACGACAACAACAACAACGATATCGTATGCGAAATCGAGCAATGGCTACGCAACGCAGCAACGACAACAACAACAGCAACGAGGGTCACGTGGGTGAACAGGTCGGGAGTCGACCCCCTCCCAGCAGACTTGGTGCGAGACATACAGGCGCACACCGAAGCAGGGCAAACAGGCGAAGGAAGAAGACGTTCCACCGGAACATCGAGGGTCGGAGTTATCGGGTGAGAATCACCAGAACTGGGTTGGTGACGATAACTCTCGTAGCGGCAGGTGAGGGGAGAGTGTGAGGACGTCAAAACCACCGGTTTTGTAGCCCCACACGCGAACACACTTGTCCCGACTTCACAAGTTTATACTGTAAATTTTGAATTTATAAAAAATATATATTGAATTTTTGAACTTATAAAAAAAATATATTTTTATGAACACCCTAATGTACATATTTGCATACATATTTATACATATAAATAACCCACCTTTATACCAAATTGAATTCCATTTTATAAATATATATACAAATTATGAACGCCCTAATATGCACATTTCTTATGAACATATTTTACTAAGTTTGCAAAAAATAGATGAGCCGCTAATCAAGCGACAGATTTTGGTCTCGATGAGAAATGTACACAAACAAATGCAAGCCGGCATTCCAGCATGAAAAAAAGGGTCGGTCAGCCAACTCATGGCAGCGGTGCTTTGTTAACAATCGTACATACAAATCTACAAACCAAGCAGTGATTCTACTGAGGCTGGCGATGCGAGCGGATTGGTAGCATAAATAAAGCATAGGATATGGGATTGCAGCAAAACAGCCGGCAAACATATTTATGTCGATGGGATGTCCAGCTGATCGATGCAGTGGGAGGAAACAGCTGACCAAATACAATGGGGCGTTCCAGGTGAAAGCTAATAGTGTTTTCTTTTCTCAACGAAAATGTTGCCATTTTGTAGAGCAACATTTTTATGATTCTCACTTCGCCCTGTGAAATTGCTGCACACTTAAAATTTTCAGTGTCACCCTGCCTTATTTCAAAAGAACAAAAATTATAACCCTGTCATTTAATCAGCTGTTTTCCTGACGTCTTCTTCGCGCCAAATAAATACAAAAATTCGCCAAAAAATTTATTTGCAAACTTTATTCTTCATTTATTATTCAAACATTTTAATTAAACGATGGAAGTCAAAATGGAAATAGAAATTCCAGTAAGCAGTAAAACCGTAAGAGGTGAGGAAATATTTGTAGGTTTCGGAGCTGCTTGCAAGTCGCAAAGAAGTTTTTTTTGGCCTGCAAGGAAATCCATAAAATGCCTTTCAATGTGCATTCCGCATGGTCAGATTCGAACCATGGTAATTTTCTTGAGCATTTTTTGAGGGCTCACCCGATCCTTAGAGATTATGCACACAATTATTATTAAATTATGTACTAAAGTATTTTCTATGTTTCAGTGTGGACGGATGGCGAAACTAGACTTCTGCTGGATAGGTATGCTGCTTTCTTACCAGAAGTGGAGCCCATGAAACGATACAAAACCAAAAAAGAGATGTGGTCAAAGCTTTGCGAGGAGTTTGAGGGCAAAACCTCCAAGCAGTGCGTGGAAAGGTACAAATCAATTTTAAAGCGAAAAAAAGCGGCAGTCGAAAACAATAGTGGCACAGGTGCAAAGCGGCAAAATGTACTGTTTGAAGTGGAGCTAAACAAAATATCTCAAACTAGCTGACCCGGCAAACTTCGTTCTGCCCAAAATAGACTTTACTATTAAGTTCATTTAAAAAAAAGATATCCAACTGAATGATAAACTATGTATCTATTCCAATCTAAGTTGATATTCGCCGACACACTAAATCATTTGCACCAAATCACTCAGATATTGATAATCTACACATTCGCAACTGTTCATTTCGTAAATGTAAACTATTTACCAGGAAAAGCTACCGCTACCACTTCAATTACTAAATTAGAAATAATATTGTAAGCTGTCAAATGAAATGACCGCCTTCTACCCACAAATTTATTTTCACTGAGTATGAAAGGCCAAAATCGCCTAGGCGGTTAGATGGCTATTTTAAGAAAGTAAGTGAGAGATTGGTCTAGTATATACCTAGGCGAAATTGAACCAAAAGCGACAGCGTAGTACTTCGGTACTTTCTTGAGCCAAATTGTATCGAAAAAGTACAATTGTATGGAAAAACCCAACTCTGACTTTGATTATTACTTCACCGACTAACATAACTGCTCAACGTTAGAAGCAGTACCAAACAATAACAGTTTTTTTTTTGCTATAACATTGTTATGTAAGCTTGCATTATGTTAAATCCTATACACTGGTATTCTGCTATGCTTACTTCAGTTTCGTAGCATAACTGCCTTTATCTTCTAGTCAGCCATGTGGTTTTTATAATTTCATAAAATTAAAAAGTGAAATAGTAATGGTATTCATATAATCGTAGAAGTTTACGAAGTGTGTATTTTTATAAGTTTACACACCCCGTTATATGAACGCACCTGCAAATAGCCTCGGAAAGTTGTCAGTCAGCGATGGTTAGATGTGTTCACTAAACACAAAATGAGTAATAACTTTACAAAAAAACATAAAATTATAGAAATTGTTCAAATTTATTTTATTTTACCTCTTCCATATTTTTATTTTTCTTTTGGCGGCTGACAGCTGATTCAATGAGTTTGAGCATTGAGTTTACGAGCATTTACGCACCGAAATTAGTTGATAAATTTACGAAGTTTGCGTAAACTTCTTTCCATACAAATTTTGACAGTTCATTTACGCACTTCGTAAATTTAGGCGTTTATGAGCTTTACACGCTGTATACACGATTACATGAATACCATTAGTGAGAATTTAACATTTTTCGAAATAATGTCAGATATGTCATATACGGTTCTACCTTTAGAGCCGTTTTACATAGAACACTCATCAATACCTTTCATTTGAAACCCATATCGTACTAACACTTTCTGGGGGCATCCTGGTCCACATTGGGACCAATATCTCGGAAACAGGACCCCCTAGGTGAAACAAAACCACTCCATGTTAGAACACACATCAATTCCGTTAATTTGAAACCCATATCGTACAAACACTTTCTGGAGTGACCCCTGGTCCACATTTGGGCCAATATCTCTGGAACGAGACCCCCTAGGGGAAAGAAAACCACTCCATGTTACAACACTCATCAGTACCTTTCATTTGATACCCATATCGTATAAACACGATCAAGGTTAACCCCGGTCCACATTTTGCCGGATATCTCGAAAACCCGGAAAATTTTAGAATGTTTTTTTAGTCTATAACCATGTCGAGCACACAGAGATCTTCCGTTCAAAATTTCATCAAAATCGGTTCGGCCGTTCTTGAGTTTTGCGAACAGAAAAAAAACGGCTTTCAAAATATTAATAGTATATAATAGTTATAGATAGATGATTCCGTTGAGCCAGCAATTAAATTGAGTAGCCAACAAGTTGTTAAAAAAGCACAGAACGAAGTGAAAGAAAAAAAGAAAAAGGGGAAAACGGTGCAAGAAACGTTGGAGGAAATAGCTGCTAGCAAAGAGGAGGCCAGAGAAAAGAGACATAGTGAGCGAATGGAGAGGGCTGAAAAAATGGAAAGCCTTTTCGAGAAGCTTATAGCAGCAGCAGCCGACAAAAAATCAGATTAAGGCCTTTTATGTCGTATAATATAATATACGGTATATATATATAATATATCGGGTTATTCTGTTTGTTCCTTAATTTTTAGTTTCGTTAATTTGTTAAAAAGTACCTGCATGAAGCAAGCGGATGATCTCTTAATTTTCTAATACATATGTATATGTATACAAGCTGACACAGCAAAACTTGTTAAATATTTATTTAAATATTTATTTATTTATTTATTTATTTGATTATTTAGTCTATGAACAATTCATTCTTACAGACTACTAACAAAATTGAATAAAAATTTAAGTATAATAGCACTTACAAACTAATAACAAAGTGAAAGATATTAAATTGATGATTTCAAGATATTAACAAAGGCATCTTTCGATAATGAAAAATCAAGCTCGACAAAAGATGAGAAATTGTTAAATTCACCAAGAGCACGGGCAATTGGAGCATTTCGCGCATAATTTGTTCTATTAAATAACCCATAGAAAGGCTTGGAATTTCTGAGGTCTCTTCTCGGAATATTAAAATTGATTTTACTGAGAAGGGTTGCACAATCAAAGTCCCCACTGATAATGCCATATACGAAAGTTAAAGAAAGAATTAGCCTTCTACTATCTAAAGGCTGGAGATTTAAAAGAAGTAAACGAGCATTATATGAAGGAAGTGGTTCTGAAAAATGCAATGAGCGCAAAGCATATCTCAAAAACACTTTTTGGACTCGCTCAATCCTATCAATAGCAAATTTTTGAAAAGGCCGCCAAATAATCGTGGCATACTCCAAGTGAGAACGTATAAAAGATGTATAAAGCATTTTAAGTGTGTACGGGTCAGAAAACTCCGCACTATTACGCCGAATAAAACCAAGCATTGAATAAGATTTTGAAATAATAAAGTTAATATGATTGTTAAAATTGAATTTAGCATCAAAAATAACCCCAAGATCTCTAATCTCCACAACAGTCTGCAAATTAAAATTAGCAATATTATAAAAGCTGTTAACAGTAAGTCGAGATTTCGAGTATGTGACATGGAAGCATTTTTTAATATTTAGGCAAAGTTTTGATCTAGCACACCACGAATGAAGATTATCGATATCAGATTGTAGATTCAACATATCATTAGTTGAATTTACTTCCAAGTATATTTTCAAATCGTCAGCATACAACAAAAATTTAGCGAACGAGAAACATGAACTAATATCGTTGATGAATAGAACAAAGAGTAGTGGACCCAGAATACTACCCTGTGGCACACCAGAAGTTGCGCGGAAGGACTCAGAGTGCACCTCATCCAGGGAGACAGAACACAACCTATTACATAAATATGACTTAAGCCATTCAGGAAAACCGAATGAAAGCCAAGGCAAGCTAACTTATGAACTAAAACTTTATGTGAAACTTTATCAAAGGCTTTGGAAAAGTCAGTATAGATACAGTCGACTTGACCACCAGAAGAAAAAGCGGAAATACAGTCTTCACTAAACACGGAAAGGTTCGTAACAGTAGAACGGCCCGCAACAAAGCCATGTTGTCTAGAATTAATTAGACTTTTGACTGAGAAATATATCTTTTCTTTGATAATGCATTCAAATAACTTAGAAATATTAGGCAGTTTCGATATAGGCCTATAATTACAGACATCACTCTTATTTCCAAATTTGAAAATAGGAACAATTGAAGCTACTTTCCAAGCATCAATAAATTCACCACAACGGAGCGACATATTAAACAAAATATCGAGAGGCTTAATTAATGCTGGGCACTCTTTTAACAAAAGTGTTGAGATACCATGTATGTCTGCTCTGGAAGAGTACTTTAGTTTTGCAATACCAATAGCAATGTCATCGGCAGATATAGAGACTGACCCAAAATCAATCATAGATTGAATATCTGATGAAAAGTCACTGCATAGAACCTCATCATCACAAACGAAGTTTGATTTAAAAAAGTTCGCAAAAAGATTAGCGGCTTCACTGGGAGTACTAGCATACTCATTGTCATAAAATAAAGATGTTGGAACCGATGCTCCCGATTTCTTCGACTTAACAAAATTCCAAAACGCTTTAGGATTAGACTTTATATTAGTCTCAAAATTGGTGATATAATTTTTATACAGAAACTTATCCAAGCAGTTGAATTCCTTCATATAACGCTCATATTTCTCATAGAAAAATTGATTGTTAGTCTTCACAAACCTCTTGTAAAACTTATTCCTTAGATTCTTTAACTTTTTTAGACTCCTTGTATACCAAGGTAATTTATAAGGCTTATTTTTCACTACAGGTACAAACTGTACGCATATTTCATAAATCTTTGATTTAAAAATTTCAAAGCAGTTCGCCACATCCAGATTAGAAAGCAGATCCGGCCAGTTTAATTCAGAAAAATTTTGGTCAAGTAAGTGAAAATCACAACAGGAAAAATTAAAGACAACTTTGTTATTTAAAGTTGCAACTTCAAACTTATAGAATTCAAGTTTAAGAACAAGAGCGGTATGGTGCATGCCCGGCGGAGTGATCGGGTCATGACACTTCGAAAGTTCAAAATTAATATCATCACTAAGAAAAATGAGATCCAGAATTTTATCGAGCCTGTTTTCAAAATTATTAATTTGTAGCAAATTCAAACTTAAAATATTGTCAATGAAATACGATTCAAATGACTTAGACACATTATTTGCCAAGAGACCTGACTCACAGTAACTAGGAGACCATATGATATTGGAAAGATTAAAATCACCAAAAATACATAAATGATTATCACCTAATTTATTGTGAGCCACGGACACAATGTTATCGACATGAGCTTTATACAAATTTTCAGAGCTATTAGGCGGTATATATGACACAATTAGAAAACTTGAACCTGATGACGCTCGTACACTAACACAAAGCTGGTCTAGTAAAGAATCACCATTCACAAGAGCAATTAACGATGAATTATACTTGCGTTGCACGGCAATTAAGACACCGCCACCTCTAGAACATCCAGTTTTATTTGCATCTCTGTCCTTGCGAAAGACAACAAATTGATTATGGTCGAAGAATTCAGCATCAAAAAAATCTGAAGTTAACCAGGTTTCAACAATAACGAAAATATCGTACTCCAATTGAGAGCATAACAATTTTACAGCATGAGATTTTGATCTAATGCCGGAAGCATTTTGAAAGTAAATTTTAACATGTTTATTCAGCTCATTTCCAACTACTGAAGTTGCTGTTGATTTCCCTCCTTTGGAAAAAAACGAAAGGGACGAACATTAACGTTAGTAGGCCATAAATTCGGCGAAAGAATCTTATCGTAGACACCAGTAGCAACACCCAACTTAAAATTCACTTTTTTTACCAAATTGGGCGGGGTATCTTTCTTAATTAATTTATGACACGCAAAATTAGCTTTGTCCATCTCGGAATGCTTAGCAACATATTCAATAATATCATTTTCAGAAACCGATGGCTGGAAAGACGACAGATGGAGCCAACTCATACGGGCAACTACATCCAATTCTTTGTTTTCATTAGATCCAAGAATATTAACAGAATTATAGCGTTTATTATTGGATTTAATAACAGTAGCAGCATCTTTATTAGAAGTTTTAGCAGTAGCAGCAGCAACAGAAGCATATGCAGACGGAGAAACACTTTTACTACAGATGTTATCATCACCAGCATTGGATACAAAGTTTCGGCGAACAACGTTGGCATAGGAAGACGAAGATGCATTAACAGTGGTACTCTTATCGGCGGAAAAAGTATTTAGTGCTAATGACTCATTAGCCGACACAGACAAAGAAGAAATGCCCTCTTCAGCAGACGCACGACTAGTTTTTTTAATTGATTTATTATTCGCTTTTGACTTATTAACATTCCAAGCATCACTAACATTTGACGAATCCGTCACCGTTGGAATGCTCTGATCAGCAGAAGAGCATTTGTTGTTTTTCATTGTCTTGTGCATCGAACACAACTCAACTTGCAGATTATTAACAATAGATAAAATATGAGAATTATCAACTTTAAGAGCAGAGATTTCTGAGCGCAGCAGTGCAATGCTATTAGATAATGCACACTTATCAGCTTGTAGAGCATTAATTTCTACAGTCGCTCGCATGAGTTCAGATTTAAGAGCAGCAATTTCACTTATCACAGTGGATAGAGCATTAAACAATTTATTGTCTTTATCACTTTCACAATTAGATGCACTCAAAACCTGTTTTGAGAGTTGATGTTGAGAGTTAGTATTAGCGTTCACAGACACATTATCATTTACTGACTTAACAAGTGCAGGTTTTGAAACTTTATGATGATTAGCATTATTATCAACAGATAACAAATTATCTCCACCATCCCGATTAACGGAGGGAGGCGGAGAGCGAAAAGATCTACGGCGCATGGCAGAACATTCTTTGCAAAAGAACTTATTCTCAGAGCCGATTAAAAACTCCAAATCAGCAGGCAAAACACCAACACATTTTAAATGGAACAAAACGTTACATTTGGCGCAGAGAATTTTATCTTGATTGCGCTCAACTTTTTGGCCACAAACACAGGGCATATTAAAGATTATTTAGAAATGCACCCAAAATAGATATAAGTATGTAAACACACAATAGAGTCACTATCTCACAATAAACATATGCATTTATGTATTATGTACTATTTATTAACACAAAACCGAATAGTTATAATCATAAATTAATGTAAAACAGCGGAGCTTAAAAAACACGTCTGATCACGTCAACAGCAAGACCATAGTAATAAAAAACAATAAAATCTCAACTCAGTTTATTTCTTTAATTACAATTAAATGGCTAGCGTAGAACTGGAACTTGATTCATTGTGGAGCACGATTTCATAATGGCTACCTACCTGGTGGATCGCGTTATTGTACTCGAAGGTCAACCCTCTGTAAAAACTACAGCTTTCTCACCGCAATCATTGTTGAATGGCATGAATCGATTTTTGGAACTTTTAGGCATTACGTTCCGCAGAGATCCTAACAACTTTAGACCACGGATTAATAAAAATAATTCGGTTAAGGTACGTAATGTGTTCAGTACAAATTTACAACGTATCGTATATGGATTGTTTTTTCGCATGTAGGACACTGAGCAAAAACGTTCTGGTCAATTCTTCTTCCTTGAGGATGATGCTAAGTAGTTACAAACTGCCACAACTGGACACTTCTAATAAAACGCAGTTAACCGAAGTCAAAGAAAATTGTTGAGATACACATTTATGTTAAATACTTTTGCAAAATTTACAAAAAACCAAAATACCGTAAAACAGCTTAAAACAACAGCTCAAACCAACAACTTGCGGTAGATATGTCTATCTCAAATGATGATTTGTATTTTTGTACTGTTTTTTATCTTTGTCCTACATGTTTCTCTTAATTTAATGTTATTTAGTTGTCAGTTGTCAGTTGTTTTTATGATTTAAAATGTTTTGAAAATATTTATTGAGATTTTTGAGGGTTAATACTATCTAGTCCTGCTGTTTTTACTATACAAAATACTTTTCTCCAATAATAATCTTGAATAAAATTTGTGGTATGTGTAATTAAAGATCATTGCAAACGTCATCGATTGTTTTTTACATATTCATGCTTCATTATTACTGTTAATTTTGTGTGAGATTTGCAAAAAAAAAAATTATTCAATATCAATACATATTAACTAGAAGGCATATTTATACAGTAGACATGTTTTTTAATAATCAAAAACAAAATAATTTTTCTCCTTGCTTGAATTCGTAAACTATTAGATAAATATTCGAATGCACAAAGACCCACTTTTTCGGTGTCACCTAACTGGCAAGTTTAAACTTTGGCTAGCTTAACTATAGTTTGAACTTGTAATGAAAAACTGCTCAAAAGCTTATTAACTGACCGCAATGTTAACTTTAACTCCATGTTATCGTATAGTAAGCCTGGTACTGTGTTCACGCGTGACAACGGTTGCATCGAGTCTAAAGATTCTAAATTACATTTTTGTTAAATATAAGTTAATACCCTAATCCACGATCCACCCATTCACTCACGTTGCCACGCTTGTGACCACAATGCAATATTTGCTGACGCGACACACGCGCGTTTCTTCAGGTTACACTCAGCGACCCAAATGTGGGAATCGCATAGGAAGCAATATTGGGCAACACGCGCAAGCAACCAATTGGGCAATCGTGGGAATCGCAGGGTCAGCATTATGCTGGGTAGGCTAAGAACTTAGATTGTAAGTGAAATGTAAATTATAATTCAGTTAAGTTTCGGAGTGTAAGAAGCACATATTAAATTGTAAAGAACCAAATCTAAGTTTAGTGTCTTTATTTGGAAAAAGGCGAACCGTCGGAGTTCACCCAGCTTTAATTTTTTAACAGTTCCCAGTTAACGGAACTTAAGTGGCGCCCGAGCTCGGTCGGTGCAGGGTCCACCCTAAAGTGACTAAAGTGAAATTGTGAAAGTTTTAAAAAAGAAAGAAAGAAATTAAATATTTACTATTAATGAGGGCAGAAGGAAATTACCTACAAAATTATAAGCCTTTTAAGTTCAACTCAGTGCTAACAAAATAAAATATTAAGAAAAATTTATTTATAAAAAATAGTGAATCGCTTTAAAAATAAATTGGAGCGAATTAATGTAAAGAGGTGATCTGCATTGCAAAAAATTTTTATAGAAAATAGTGATTCGTTTTAAAAATAAATTGGAGCGAATCAATATAAAGAGCCGAACTGCATTGAAAAAAATTATTTTTATATAAAAAAAAAATAGTGAATCATTTTAAGAATAGACAAGAGCGAATGAACCATTGGATCCTGTAAGTAACAAATAATACAATAACTCGATATTCTATTTTTCAGCTAAAAGTATAACAAGATGAACGCCGACGAGTTAAAAAAATCTCTATCGGAGATGAATGGCGCAATAAATGCCATTCTCTCCCAAATGAAACACTTTGACGAACGTATTAAAGGCGTAGAGTCGGCAAATAGGGAAGTGTCTATACAAGGCCTTAGCCAAAACTTAGAACGTTTAGAGAACCAAGTGGAAGAGGTTCGCAGACAGTCTGCCGAGGCGGAACCAACGCTGACTGAGGAACCGCTGGCGAGTCCTCAGACGGAGGACGAGCTAAAAGAAATTTCGAAGTTGCCTGACTGCGCAAAGGAACTTCAGGTGTTCGATGGATCTCGGGAGCATTATGCGTCCTGGATCCATAGCGTAGAACAGGTCCTCAACGACTACGAACTTGTACGGCACAAGCCGATATATAGGGCCATATTGAGGCACATTAGGTGCAAGATTCGGGGGGCAGCAGATGCTGCGCTAGTGTCCCATAACATTCTTAGTTCCGACTGGAAAAAGATTAAGGAGATTCTCGCTCTGCACTACGCAGATGTTAGGGACATAGAAACCCTAGACCAACAACTCACGCTCATGACACAAGGGCGTCAGAAGTTGTCAGAGTTTTACGCCCAGATTAATAAGCAGTTATCGCTAATGATTAACACCGTTAACGCTGACAAATATGTCCATGGGGAAACAATTGAAGCACTGGCAGGGGCACACCGACGCAGAGCACTGGACGTATTCATACGAGGGCTTAACGGTGACCTGCCTACCCTGCTCCTCATGCAGAAACCAAAATCCCTACCTGAGGCATACTCGGCATGTCTCACGTTCATGAATGTGGATCGTCGTAACGCGATCTACCGGCCACCACAGGCGTTGCATGGAAGCGGCCGAATGTTCGGCGACACATACCAATCTCCGACACACCAATACTTTCAGCGAAATAACAGAGGATATACATGGCAGAACCCAGCCCAGGGTAGATACAATTACGCCGCACAACCAAATGGGAACTATATTAGCCGACCCCAAAATCAAGGGAGAACGAATCCGCCCTATGCTGGATCAGGCCAAACCAGGAATAGCCACCAGTCTGCACAAAGCTGGCGCACCAACGGCAACTCCCCCGCGACCATTAAGGTGAACGACAATTCATCTTCACAAACCCGCCAGACAGGTAACTCTAGGTACGACAGCCCGAGAAGGAGTCAAGGGCCTACGAGCTCTCCAACTAATAACCCCTTCAAAAAACAAAAACTATTCCATTTGGTACCCGTAGACGAGGAAGAGGGGGAGATCGTAGTCAACGAACCAACAGGCGACCAAGTAAATTTTACCATAGGGGCCTCGTGTCCGGCGTACCGTATCTAGAATACGCCACACAGGATTTGGGTGTCTTCGAATTTTTGGTGGACACGGGGGCAAATAAGAATTATATAAGCGAGCGGGTAGCTCGAAATACTATACCAGTAGAGAAGCCGTTTCAGGTGACTTCCGCGGGGGGTACCATAAAAGTTGACAAAAAAATATGCGGAAATTTTTTTAAATTCGTAGGCAGAGACCTCATCACAACATTCTTTGTCCTCCCGGGACTAGAAACATTCGATGGGATAATAGGGGATGATACTCTGTCGGAAATTAAGGCAGTTTTAGACAGGGAAGTTAACACTCTCATTCTAAAACCAGACATCCTGCTGCCTCTTAAACGAAAAATAACACAGCAAGTTAACAACATCAATCTTAGCGTCCCCATCGATAACAATATTACGGACCTTACAAAAAAGAAACTCTACCAGGAACTAGAAAAATATGAAATCTTATTTGGCCCAGTCGATCAAGGCATGGAAATCCAAACCAATGTGCAAGCCGAAATTAAAACAAATACAGACAACCCAATCTACACCAAAAGCTACCCACACCCAGTTAACATGCGAGAGGAAGTCGAAAGACAAATTCAGGAACTCCTGTCGCAGGGCATTATTCGTCCTTCAAGGAGTCCCTACAACTCTCCCATATGGGTCGTCCCGAAAAAGTCCGGTCCAGACGAAGAAAAGAAATATCGGATGGTCATTGACTTTAAGAGGCTGAACGCCGTCACCATACCTGACACATACCCGATCCCAGACATCAACGGCACAATTGCTAGCCTGGACCTAACTTCGGGATTTCATCAAATCCCAATGAAGGAAGCTGACATTCCCAAAACAGCATTTTCCACCATGAATGGAAAATATGAATTCCTGCGCCTTCCTTTCGGTCTAAAAAACGCGCCTTCAATTTTTGAGCGCATGATAGATGATGTCCTCAAGGAATTCATAGGTCGAATCTGTTTTGTATATATCGACGATATAATAATTTTCAGCAAAAATGAATCAATCCTTTCTAGACTACTAGTTGCGGGGCTCAAAGTCAACCTCCAAAAAACCCAGTTTCTTAAAACCAGCGTAGAATTCCTGGGTTACATCGTAACTTCCGATGGCATTTTGCCAGATCCAAAAAAAATAAACTCGATCAAGAACTTGCTGCCACCTTCAAACCTAAAGGAACTCAAACGTTTTTTTAGGTCTAACCTCTTATTACAGGAAGTTTATTCGCGATTACGCGAAAATTGCAAAACCCTTAACTAACCTTACAAGAGGCGAACACGCACAAGTTAAAGCTACACAGTCCAAAAAGGTACCAATATCATTAGACGAAGACGCCCTAAGGGCTTTCGAAGAGCTTAAGGAGGTGTTAACAACTTCAGAAGTCTTAACATTTCCCAACTTCGAGAAAGCCTTTAATCTAACTACAGTCGCCTCAGACTACGCTATTGGCGCAGTATTATCCCAGGATTACGACGGTAAGGACAAGCCGATAGCATTCATATCGAGAAGCTTGACAACCACAGAGGAAGGATATGCTACAAACGAAAAAGAAATGCTCGCCATTGTCTGGGCATTAGATAACCTCCGTAGCTATTTATATGGTGCAAAGAAAATACGCATATTTACTGACCACCAACCACTAACTTTCTCCCTTAGCAATCGTAACTATAATGCCGAGCTAAAGCGCTGGAAATCGCGAATCGAAGAATATAATTACGAACTCACCTACAAACCAGGGAAATCAAACGTCGTGCCTGATGCCCTTTCGCGCCTTAAAACACAAGCGAACTAATTGACGGATGCAATACCGCTCGCATCCGAGGTCGATAGCCAGGGCGCAACTATGGGATCAGATTCCGATACGGTTCACAGCGCAGAACATTGTCCTGACCTAATCCCATTCGTGGAAGTGCCGTTGAACGTTTACAGGAACCGTATAATATTCGGGGGTAGGCTTCAGATTTTCGAAGAACCGCATCCTGGACACTCACGTCACTATGTGGGGATAGAGGATTTATGCGAAAACGAACTGGTCAACATATTAAGCGCAAAGCTAAACCCAAATGTTATTAACGGTATCAAAATCCCGGAAAATAAATTAGGTCTGTTACAGAAAGTTTATTTGGAGCATTTTAATAATTACAAAATCCGAATAGCGCAAACCGTTGTCGAGGATTTGCGGAATCCAGATATGGTGTGCGATGCAATAATGAGAGAACACAAGAGGGCCCACCGCAATGCCAAGGAGAATAGGAAGCAGATTCTTGAGCGTTATTATTTCCCCAAAATGAGCAGCCAAATTAGGAAATATGTACTGGCTTGCGAAACATGCAAGCTTAATAAGTATGATAGGCACCCTAATAAACCCGAACTACAAACTACGCCGATCCCATCGCGACCGTGCGAGATCCTTCACGTAGACATATTTGAGATCCAGGGGGAAAAATTTTTGAGTTGCATCGACAACTTTTCAAAATTCACTAAACTTTTCCATATTAGAAATAAAGGAACCCTGCACCTTAAACAAAAACTTGTCAAACTTCTGCACTACTTTACAATCCCAAAAATTTTAGTTACTTACAACGAAAGAGGATTAGTCAACCCCATAGTACAAAACTTGTTAGAGTCTCTGGGAATTCAACTTTACCGCACTCCAACCCAGAGAAGTGAGGTGAATGGCCAAATAGAGAGATGCCACTCCACCTTACTAGAAATCTTTAGATGCCTGAAAGCGGAAAACACGGATCTCAGGACTAAGGAACTCGTTAATATAGCGGTAGATCGTTATAATAACTCAGTCCATTCAGTAACAAATAAAAAACCTTCCGAAATTTTCTTTAACCGCTCAGAAGCCTCCAACTATCAGGAACTCCTTGGCAAAAGCGCGGAAATGAATAGGCACATCAAGACATTATTAATGGAGAAACAAATCGCACAAATAGAAAAACATAATAAAAGAAGAACGCTCCCGGAGCGGTATGACGAAAATGACGTCATATACGTAAAAGATAAACAAATAAAAGGCAAGCAAAAGCCTCTCTACAAAAAAGAAGTTGTTGCTAGGGATAACAAAGTCTCGGTGACCACGCAAAGTGGTAAGAGAATACAAAAAAAAAAAAAAAAAAATTAAAAATAAAAAAAAAAAACAACATTTTAAAAATTATTAAAAAAAGAGAGAAAATAAATAATTGGCTACTTAGAGGGAGTTGATCTAACAAGAGCGGGTTTGTTAGTGGGACAAATCGTGCCTTAGTAGGTTGCGGCGCCATCGAATTTGACAAATGGCTACGTTGCTCCCAAAAAGGATAACACGATCCCCCGTAACTGGTTCGAGAAATGGCAACACCTCTGCCCCAAAACAAGACAAAACATTAAAACTTATGCGCCTAATCCGTAGATTGACCAAAAAAATTAAGAAAATAATTAAGCTTATGCGCCTAATCCGCTAAGCAAAAATATGAAAGTCTCTGCGCCTAATCCGTAGATTGACCAAAAAAAAAAAATTAAGAAAATGATTAAGCTTATGCGCCTAATCCGCTAAGCAAGGAAAAATATACATATTAAATTCCTCACGCCTAACACGCAGAAGGATAACAAATTCTTTTCAAAAAATTTCATTCAATTCAATTTGTTTAATTTCGTTTGATTGTAACTTAGCATTAATTCCTTAATACCGTTTCACTCTTTCCCAACTAACGACAACGTAGTAAATAAAAATCAACCTTTAACGCAGTAACAACACTAACAATAGATGCAAAAATAAAAATAGAAAAATAAAAAAGCTTAAATCAAAAAAAAAAAAAAAAAAATAGAAAAAAAAAAAATTTTTCTTTTTTACCACTAACCGTACTAAATAAAAGTAACTTTCTTCCGTAGAACTTAGAAATTATTAACCTACTAACTATTAAAAAACTAATCCAATTGTACATTATTTGGCCTTGCTTGCAAATAAATTAAGTTTGAAAATTGTTATCAAAAATGAAATGATGTAATTAAAATATAATAATAATAATTTTGTAATAAATATAATAATTTTGTAAATGTAATAGTTAATTTAATAAAGAAAAGGTAGATACTACCAAGGCCAACAAAAATTTTGTTCATAACTAACAAATTAATTCACTAACATATTAACAATAATAACATCCCTGCAGATTCCCACTGCTGGCATCAGCCATCAGCGCCCTTCATATCTTTCACTATAAGGCACCCATAGTAACAATCCAGAGTGGAAATGGGTGGATCGTCAGTGGAACATTCAAACTTATTCACGCCATAAATTTGGCTCAGTATGCTGCGGCCTTGAAACGAATAGAAAATCTTGCGAATAACTCCTTCAGGCGAACCAACGATCAACTTCTAGCACAGCTCTATGAATGGGACAGAAATATGAATGGGACTCGACATACCCGTTCTATCGACTGGATTGGCTCGGCTTGGAAGTGGCTAGCAGGATCACCTGATGCAACTGATTGGAACAACATTCTACAAAGCCAGAGTCAGGTCATCGAGAACAATAACCACCAGTATAAGGTTAACAGGAAACTCTTCGCAGCCACCCAAGAGGTCTTAGGTAAAATCAACGAAGTCGTAGATCGAACAAACTCGATAGCCAAGGAAGCGGAGATGGTGGAATTCGAACAAAGCGCACTACACAACATCGCTCTTGTCCGGGAAGAAATTAATGAAATGGTGCGGGCATGCCAGCTTGCAAAACGAGACATCATTAACACCAACCTGCTTGATATGGACGAAGTAAACCAAGTCCTATCGGAGGTAGAAACCCTTCCGTACCAAAACCTAATTGAAGCAATCGAATACGGCAAACCATCGATTTACACAAATGGGACTCTACTTCTTTACGTCCCTTCAATGCCAAAGGTGACAAGCAACGTTTACAACCTATTGATCACACGCGCTGGCATATACAATGGCAAACAGCTGGACTTACCCTTCGACAGAATGCTTGTCAACCAAGGGGAGACTTATGGAATAACGAAGGACTGCCTGGTACTTGGCGCATCTACCATATGCGATACGCAGTCCCTAACGAAACTGGAGGAGAACAGTTGTCTACCACGACTTCTTAAAGCCGACTGTCAATTTAGCAGACGCAACAACAGCATCATAGAATGGGTAACATATGGCACGGTATTCCTTTCAAACTACCAGGGTGCGATCGAGAGCAACAACGCCTCAAGCTCTCTGAATGGTACATATGTACTCCAGCTAAATAACGAAACCATCCAAATAGGTGGCCAGGTATTTATTAGCAAGGAAGTTGCCACATCCCAGGCCCTTCCAGCCGTGTTGGCAAATATCGCAAACCACACCATAAGCGTAGATTTGGAATACGTGCATGACATTGCCATGAGGAACATCAGGTACATAGGGGTTGTTAACAAAAAAATTAATTTCTCTATAATTACAGAAGCGTTTGCTATCTGCGCAATAGTACTCATCAGCGCCACAATCTGGAAACGTTACAAGGAAAAACTGAACCTGCCACCAGTTCAAATCCCACTACAATGGCAGGATAATGCTAACACCAATGGAATCAACAGATATAAAATGCCAGCCTGCCAGACAGCTCGATCAGAATCAACGTAACACCAGGAAGTTACAGTTACTCCTTGCAGGACATATCACAAACAAAATTTTCAACATTTGATCTGCGGAAAAAGGTGAACCGTCGGAGTTCACCCAGCTTTAATTTTTTCACAGTTCCCAGTTAACGGAACTTAAGTTATATTATATAGCAAAACATCATTTTTAGACAATATTAGTATTTACAATACTACCAAACACACACTTGGAATAAAGAATTGCACAAATTTGTATCTGTAACATATATAGCCGATATATATCAAACCTATTTAAGTCCTTCGTAAGATAACTTTGAATTTACGTTTAGTAATTATAATACGAATAATAATAGTAAGAAATGCGCCGAAAATTGACTCAGTTTACTGTGATGTAAACACGGCTCAGGTGCTTGCAGTGCATGAAGACTATTCGAGATCTTCGAACTGTTTAATGTAAAGTCAGGCAGACATTTAGAGAGCAAGATAAAAATGTTCTTCGGACGATTTTGTGTAGGCGTAAAGCAACCATAGCGATGACGTGATGCAAAAGGGTGACCTGCCTGTATCCACTCCCGCTCAATTAGCGCTTGTATTCTATTGAAAAGAAGAAAATATGTATATCAAAATGTGAATACAAATTTATGTATTAAATATGCCAACATATTTACCCACGAACAGTTCGACAATCAGGATTAAGTATAATTTGGACAAGCGATGTCACAATTAAAGTGGAGTCGACCCCTTTGGATCCATGCACCAACACCGGACTGCCTTCCTGATCTACACATTGCGCTACTACACAAGCTGCATTAAGCGAATTCAGTACAAGGCTTAACCAGCCACTCGCTTCCAATCTTATCATACACATCTGTCAATTGAGTTCATATTTCCCAAAAAATTAAAACAAAATCAAAATTTCGCGTGCTATTTGCGAAAAGTCAACATTCACGGTCACGAAGATGTGTGCGCTGGATTTATTTACATACATATGGCTAGCCTGCAACTAAACTGGTAACATTAGCTATGTTAAATTTTTTCACAAATCCAGCTTTTTTTGAACTAGAAAAACATAAATTTATCCGTGCAAAATCGGTCTATGTCTTATTTCTGCACCAAAGTCTCCAAAAAATAAAAATATCACTTTGGATTTCACGTCCGCGGGCAGCGACATAAGCGTTTTGAAATTCCAATGAATGCAGGACATAAAACAAATGGTGAAATTTGTACCACCGTAAACCGCATAGGTGAAACAGAAAACAATCCAGGAGATTCACTTAACATACATACATCAACTATCACACACTGCATTAAAACGCCTTTCATATGTTTTCCCCACTTTTTTTATATAGATTAGTTTAGCTTCAGGCTAGCCATATGTATATCAGCACAACTTTACCTACCTCGTACCGACAATTGTTTATTGTCTTTTCAAAGTTGGAGGAACTTGTTCCTAAAATCCAGCTTATGCCTCAGCTATGCCACAAGGTATTACCACGAGCAGAAACTTGCGTAGCAGATTGCTGTTTTTCGTATTTACGT
The DNA here is from genome assembly GCA_951509765.1 of Sphenella marginata. NCBI lineage: Eukaryota > Metazoa > Arthropoda > Insecta > Diptera > Tephritidae > Sphenella > Sphenella marginata. Next base: position 54,887,530 of record OX608078.1, on the reverse strand, counting down.
GTATTAACTTAAAATAATTTAATTAACAACACAATTTAATAATAATTTTACGCGCCACGAATTATTTTTTTACAATCACTGCCGCCAAATGAAGTGTCAAAATTATTTGTTAATAGGCTTGTTCATACAAACACAAAATTAGGAATAGCTTTGCCTGTGAAGCGTTCGTTTAAAGAGGCTGCCATTTACTTTACCATAGCTGTCAGCAAAATAAAGGCAAAGTTGTTACTGACTATGGTTAAAGGAACAGTCCTATTGTCATTCCACAGCTGATTGAAAGAGCAATTACCAGCACCACCTATGGAAGCGAGGGCAATAAATGTTGCCTTTTTGCAGTTTTGTAGGGCAAGGTTGTTGAGAAAAGATAATGCGGCCCTCTTCTAATTTAATACCCCTTTTACAATAGAACATACATTTTTGCAGGGTTGGGGTGAAAGCGACATTTTCGTGCAGAAAAGAAAACGCTATAAGTTAAGAAATAATGTGCAAAGAATATATATATGTAAATTCACAGGCAAAACATGTAAAAAAGGAAATACTGTTAAGAATAACTAAGATATATATAAATGTTGTATATCCACGCTAGCAATTCATGTAAATAATGGAATATATAGAATAAGGATTTTTATTGTAATTTAACTGTCCACCTGTGCGCGGAAAAGTATAAAAAGCCGAGCACTTTGCTCAGAAGAGTCAGACGTTAGGTAGGCATAGTAGCTTGTTGATGACTTGTTCAACAGTGAAGGAACTCCTGGGATTTGCAAGCTCACGAGTTTCAAAATTAATATTTTATGTTATATACGACGGTGGTTTCCTACCTCCACCGTCTAGAAGATAAGCGGTGGTTTGCTAACTCAGCGATCTTAGCATAAGATATTGGATTTTAATTAATAAACTGAATTTTTATATATTTTTAAACGAAAACCAGGGTTTTCTCTTTAAAAGGAGACGTTAGGGATTTCTCTAATCCACAGGAACCCTGGACGGACTGAGCTTAACCCCAGCTTAAAGGAAAAGTCCGTCACAAAATGATCAAAATTTTTCGTTGATCCATTTAGTCGCTATCAATTGTGATGGTACCGCAGTTAACACAGGCTATAAGACTTGCGTAATTGTTTGCACGGAAAGATATTTGCAGCGGCCATTGCAATGGAATGTTTGTTTGCTGCATTTCAACGAATTGCCTTTAAAGGCGTTGTTAAAAAAAATTTTCGGATCGCAAAAAGGTCCGGGATTGTGGCCGAGCAAAGAAGGAACAGAAATACTTACATGCTAAAATTATAAGGTAGGCTTTTCTTATACATATTTGGGGGTACATTTTGTTCAATTTTGTTTGTTTGTAGGTCTTCGAAGGTTATAAAAAAATCGCAATGGGTGTCATGCCTGAAAATATTGAGGAGTGGAATAAATATAAGATCTGATCAGCGTTACCTATATCGCATGGTTAAAGCGATTGATAGTGGTGTATGTAATGATCTTAGTAGGGAGAAACCTGGTCCTGTAAGTACAGCACTCTGGTTATCTACGGCGTCAAGACTTCTACGTTTATACGTATCCAAAAAGCACCCCAGCTCTTCCTTAATATAAGCTGTGGAGTTTGTTGTTAAGGTTTACGCACCATTCTGGTTTTTGGTTAAGAGCCAGCCAGAATCTATACACGGAAGCCGTCACGTTTTTAAATATATTTGTTGGATGCGAGATTTTCCAGACGATGTTCAGAAAATAATTCGTCCTGTTGTAGAATACAACGCTTATTATTGCCATCCGGAAAACATTATTTTGTCAATGATAACGGATTCAGACCAAACTGTACGTTTTGAAGCGTATGAAAAAATAAGAGCCGCTCGGCGCAATCAGCAATCAGTTCTGCGTGTATTTTGTCTACCAAAACAAGGAATCGTAAATTGTGATACTTATAGGCAAATGATAAAATGGGAACAATTTGAAAACATAGAGCCACCCTGTTTGCAGTTTTACACTGACGAACTACTTGCTTTTTATCAATATTCTGAAGCTGAAGTTATAAAATTACCAGGTAAAACTTTGTAATAAGAGACTGAGTTTTTTCTATTGAATGGTTTATTGCAGAATTCTTATGCCATTCCCAAAATACGGAACGTTTCGTTAGTGTTGTTAGTGAATCTGCGCTAGCAGTTACAGATCATAATTGCTTGGGCCATATTTTTTCAAAACTGGAAAGCAGGTGCCGTTACAGTCTGCTTGAGTCTCGTCAACATTTAATTTAAAAATATTGTGAAGTTGATAATTCTGAAACGTCTCGTTTACCTTGCTTCAACGAATTTCACATGGGCATACACATACACTCGTATGTAGTCAATATTTTTATTTGTAGAAGTTACATATACAATATGTGCAATTAAACTTCAAGCCACCGTAACTTCTTTGTTTACTTATATTTTTTTTTTACTTCAAAGATAACAAGTGTATGGCTTGCTGAGACGTTTATTATTATGAAGAAAAAGTTTTATATAGGGGGGTAGAAATCGAGTTACGGGGTCTAACTCGGTTTGGGGTCTGTTTTGAGTAAAAGGTTATTCAGGAGATATGTAGTACTAAAAAAACCTATTCAACGATATATCAAACTTTGCAATCGGATTATAAATAAAAGTTGTGAATAAAAATCGATTTTGGCTGTTTTTAGGACTCTCGCAGGATGAAAATTTTTATCATCCCTAATTCGCCGCAGGGTCATCTTTCATCCTAGGGGGGGTAATTGCAAACTTAAATTATGAGTCAAGATTCAATGCATGATGCAAAATCATTGCAACTTAGATTTCGCCATGCGGGGAGTGGGTTAACCCCCAAAACCCCCCCGTGCGAGTTATAGGATAGAATTATATGGGACACAAAAATCAAAAAGTAATGGTCCCTATAAGCGTCGGTACCCACAAAATTAACAAAAAATAGCCTATAACTCCTTCCATACTATAACCTTTCTATACTAAATAAATTTCATCTAAATCGGTCTTGCCGTTCTCACGTGACATCCAAACATCGCTATATTCATATTTATAATATTAGTATGATTAGTATGACAGTATGATTATTGCCTACTGCAAAATTTACCTAATTCGCATATTTTGACAAATTGTGTCAGGATGAATGCAAATTCAAATGTTGATTTGATACCCACATTGTAGGGTAATATAAAGGCTTTTCGGCAATCGAATTATGTCCGATAACTCAGTTATCGATAAATTTATAGAAATATATCGGAGTCCAAATGAAACCTGGGTCTTTCTCCTTTCGTTTGATACCCATATTGCAGGGTAATATTAAGGTTTTTCGGCAATCGCATTTTGACCGGTAACTCAGTTATCGATAAATTTATTGAAATATATCGAAGACCAAATGAAACCTGGGTCCTGCTCCTTTCGTTTGATACCCATATTGTAGGGTAATATTAAGGTTTTTCGGCAATCGCATTTTGACCGATAACTCAGTTGTCCATAAATTTATCGAAATATATCGAAGTCCAAATGAAACCTGGGGCCATCTCATACCTATATGCGAAATATTTATTTATTTATGTTATAAGGCTGTATATGTAAGACTTAAGTCTTTTATAATACAAGAGCGAAAAGAAAGTAACAAAATAAATTAAACTATGACAGAGGAAAGTAAGCTTATATCTTATATTTATAAAATTCGATCTTATCCTAATACATCCATGCAAGATAATCCACGAAAAAGGAGAAAACTGTAGTGTAAGACATTATAGGAAGGAGAAAAACAGATGGAGAGTCAGATAAAGTTGTAGATAGAAAAATCACATATGAAATTGCAAACCATTTAAAGTAATTATATAATACCATTTTGTAGTTACGACGATTCATAACAGCTTGAACATATTCAGGAATGGAGTTCCAGCAAGACAAGTGGGAATATTTGGGAATTATAATTAATTTGCAACATCATAATTAGAATGCAACATCAATTTTATGAGACGAAATGGAATCAATTTTACTATATAAAATTATAATATAAGTTGCATAGCAAATTGTTTCCTCGTATCTAAGGGGGTAAATGACGCGGACATTCTTAATCTGCGTAATACAATATAAACAATACTAACAACCTTGCTTACGTGATCAGAGCAACTCAACTTATAATTAATAATAAGCCTAAGTTTTTTATCTTGTCCACAAACTTTAAGAGACCATTACTAGTAGACAATTTTGGAATATCTTCAGCGTACACTACACTATTACTAATCGGTAGCACGTGTAACTTAGCAGCATTAAGTAAAAGACAGTTGTCATAGGCCCATTGTAAGATTGATGACAAATCACTGTTAATTTTAAAACACAAATCTTCAACTAGACCAACGCGACTGGACAAATACAGTTGGATGATGGCAACATAACCATGGACTTTGACATCCTGACATACAGAGAATACATCGTTGACAAAAAGACTAAACAAGAGGGCAGGGGCGGATCCAGGAAAATTTTTCGGGGGGGGGGGGGGGTCCATATTTGAAATCTCCAATACAACATTCACAAGAAAAGTTGGAAGATAATAATCGGAGGTATGAATAACTAAAACTCACTCATATATGTATACTTACACAGTAAAATTATTATATATTTGCAATGTATTCTTCAATTTTCTAATGACAGACGATATGTACATACATACATATAACGCTACGGACTTTTCTTTCTGGGGGTCAACCTAAGCTCTCCACAAACATTTAGCTCTATCGTTATACAAGATATCTAAATTTAAGCCACTATTACGTTTTGATATCACGAATGGAGCAAATTTGGCTCTAGCTAGGGAACTATAGGGTTTACAAAAATTATTATTTTCATTGTCAATGAGGAGCTTCGTGACGAACAAACTGTAAAAGAAAATGTTTCGATACACATAACCGTTTTCGAGAAAAATCCGGAAAAGTCTATACGTGGCATTTATGTTCTTATAATGTATAGAATTAGATTTGCAATCGCGATATCTCAGAACTGGTGACTCGTAGACAAAAGCTGTTCACACCGTTTTTGTAGAGAATTTTCAGGTCTACAACTTTGTCTCAGGTAGTTTTAAGATAAAACTTAACGTTTTCCAGAAAAATTCAAAATTTCGACCCCCTGGACCCCTCATCTGAATCCGTCCCTGAAAGAGGGGGTCCATAATAGAACCTTGCGGTACTCCCGAGGAGACAGCACTAAACACCGAAGACTCGCCATTACAGGTCACTCTTTGTGTTCTGATTTATCACTGTCAGACCTGCAGCAGATACGTGGTCAAGTAGTTTTATTGCTCATGAATCAGACACAAGAAAGTTAATATTGAAGTCCCTATAAATAACATAGAATTCACAATCAATCAGAAACATAGATAAGTCAACAAAGAAAGTATCTAACAAGCAACACCTATTATATACTCCGTTTCAGATTGGTTTGAGACAGCTATCGATCTGATTGTTACAGAAGACATGCAATATATTGCAACACCTCCTCCTCTCTTACTTTTTCTATCATGGCGTACGAAGTTGAAATTGAAATTATGTATACTATAATAGGAATCTAAAATATCAGGATTAAACCATGTTTCAGAGACACATATTATATCAACACTTGAATCCCCAAATATATCCCTAATATAGTCCAACTTATCATAATTTAGGCTTTGCGCATTATAGTGCACCACATTTAGCCCATTCGACTACTTGCATAAAATATTTATTAGTGCCTTATTAGCCCAAGAGGCAGTGGCTTGTTTTTCAACCAATTTTATAAAGGCTGAGTTTAAAACTATGTGTTGTAGTCACGTTCCCAATAACGAAACCGACCGTCAGCCACAATACCATCGGTGGCTGCGCGGCTGGGAGGCTGCGGAAGTCGTGAAAAAAATCACTTTCTGAACCAATTTTATAAAGGCTGAGCTTTTGTATATATAAAATATATGTTATTGAGAAACTAAAAACAACCGTCAGTCATTCCGCAGGCGGTGGATTGTGCGTCAGTCAGGCACCTGAACTTGACAAAAACGTATGAGCGCACTCGTGTAATTGAAGACTTTTCTCCAATACAAATCAGTTGATGGTTGTTATCATATCTGTATTAGTTCAAACTATATTACAGGTTTCAAATGAGCTTCTTCTGTTTAAGCCAAATTAGGTACATATATGCATAAAATCTTGCATGCGATTTGCTTGAAATTTGTTTCATTGGTAGCCCTTTGCTTTTGTTAATATTTAGTATTCTCGTTTTATGAACAGTGGACCTTTTCGAGCAAAATGTTTTTAATGGTTCGATTTGCTCTAAATTGTCACATATGTACATCAGCAATATGGTTATGGTCATCATTGATGCTGGAGACCGCTGTCCTAGTGGGGCTTAAATCCATCGCACCTGGCATATAAAAAGGTATCTACAAATTGCATGTAATACAAATACAAAATGGTTGCAATTTAACAAAGAGGACATTGAAAATATAGATAAATAAGGGTTCCAAAAGAATAGAGAGAAACAAAGTAAACAAACATTGAGAAGAAATAAAAAGAACTTATAAGCTAACATTGCATGTACAACAACTAATATTTAAAATTGCATGAGAACAGACACCAATGATGCATACATAACTATTAACTTTAAGTTTGGGTGCCAACAAGAGCATTGACTTCGGCTCTACTGCCTACTAATTTCGCCTCACGCCCAGTCTTGTGTCTCAGGTACACTTTTCCCCGGAACGAGTGCACCGATGCCAAACTCTTCTTTCGCCTAATATCACGTTGCGCTTTAGTTATACTCTCATGCAAATTAATAGAGCCATAACCTGGCAGACCGTTGTCAGAGAGCGCTAGTGGTCTTTCCTTCGCGATGGATTTTAAGAGTTGGATACGGTCATTTGAAGAAAAGAGTTTTACAACAATGGGGAATGCATTATTTGCTCTTTGCACACCACTCTTTGCAGATTTTAGCAAAAATATCCACTAACCACTCACCAGCTGCTATGGGGATCCCGTTAATGAGGAGATCAGTGGAAACTGCGCTGCTCTCAAGTGCTCCGAGCTGAGTCCTAGCAGTTGCCAAATCACTGCGAATATTGAGAACATCAGCACATGCACTCTCAACTACAGTTAAACTTTTCTCCATCATCTCACCACTGTACTTAATATTAGCTATTTCGGCAGCCAACTCACCGATCTTCTGCATCACTCTCTCTTCATAGTTTGTCATTACTCCAGACAACTGTTCAATTATGACATCTCTCTAACGCTCAAGTTTAAGGCCGGGACATTGGTGCAGTAGTCGTATCGCTGTAGTCGTATCCTTAACGTAAGAGAAAAACCAACATGCATTTGGTCGGTAAGGTTACGTTACAGATAGTAGCACCAATAATCGATTACATTGTTTCTCATAAGCTTGGTCGAATCAGCTGTTTTATAAGGTTACCGATACGTCACCTCTGAACCCGACTTTACTCTCCAACTTATCAAACAGAGTCAACGAAGGTGTGAGAGGGGTTTTGGGAGACAAAACAGGTTTTCGCGTGGGATTCTTCCGTGTATTAGACATTAAGCTAGGTTTGAGTTAAATCAGTAGCGTTAATAACAAGAAAAGCCAGAAAGATTAGTGCGTGGACAAACAGCAACAAAGATAGCTCACAGCACACACGAACGAAAGATGGTTGATGACTTTAGTCAAATTTTAAATATTTTTAGACAGGAAACAATGCAGACAATGTAGACATTCTATATTTAACTCGGCAATCGCATTTTTACCGATAACTCAGTTGTCGCTAAATTGATCGATATATATCGAAGTCCAAATGAAACCTGGATCCTTCTCCTTTCGTTTGATACCCATATTGTAGGGTAATATAAAGGCTTTTTGGCAATCGAATTTTGTCCGATAACTCAGTTCTTCATAACTTTATCGAAATATATCGAAGTCCAAATGAAACCTGGGGCCATCCCATACCTGTATGCGAAATATCAGAAGTATAGGTCAAATATTCTCAGAGTTATGGTCAAGAATACTCAGAATTATATGTGAAAAAAAATTAAAAAGTAATGGTCCCTAGAAGCGTCGGTACCCACAAAATTAAAAAAAAATATCCTATTACTCCTTCCATACTATAACCTTTCTATACTACAAATTTCATCAAAATCCGTCTTGCCGTTCTCACGTGATTGAGTAACAGAAGAAAACGTCTGGGCATCCAAACATCGCTACATTCACATCTATAATATTAGTATGATTAGTATGATAGTATGATTATTGCCTACTGAAAAATTTACCAAATTCGAATATTTTGACAAACTGTGTAAGGATGAATGCAAATTCAAATGTTGATTTGATACCATATTGTGTAATGTAAGGCCTACTCGAACACGGGAATAACCGTAGCGGAGCTGTGCATGCTAGCTTCACCTGGTACTAAGCTCGCCGGATTGGCGTGGTTCTTGCTCGCTACTTCTGGTGACCCTAGCTTACAACAAGAAAATTTATTCATGCACATTCAAAAAAAATCGGACAACAGCAAAACGGAAATTACCTCAACCATAAACCAAGATGAACCAAAACTAGTTGTTCAGTCGCAGATTGGCTCCTTCTGTACTTACCTTTTATCTAATATTTCAATTCAATCCCGAGTACTGGACTTCACAACATTTATTACATCACTAGCTTGTTATATTCTTAAAACCCAACCAATATGCATACATATGTACATAATAATACATACTAATTGACATCAGGCCATTTTAGTACCGCTATCATTCCAGTAAATATTCCAACTATTCTCTTTTACACAAAGAAATTGAAGTTAGTTTTTAAGTCAGTAACTATTGAGTTCTTGAGACGTGCGGAAATATAATTTTATAACGTTACTAAATAAAAATGTGTTTTCATTACTAAAAAGCGATAGAAAATTCTTTATCGAATTTAACATCGGCGATCCTGCCAGGAACACATCTGTTTAAGCGTGTATGCAATTACATATATACCAAGACATTTGTGAACAGTTTCCTTAATAATAATTTCTTTAATACTGCAAAAATATGACAGAAGCCAAGGTGGCTAAATTGAAAATTAAACGTGATACTGTAATAGCTCAGCAGCAGCGTGTAAAGGAGTTCATCGACTCCAAATTATCCAAAGCAACTCTTCCGGAACTTGAAACAAGGAGTCAAGCTTTAGAAAAATATTACCTTACCTTTGAAGGCATACAAAGCAGCATTGAGGAATTGGAACCGGGTGAGGAGACAGATATTCGAGGCACATACGAAGAGCTTCACATACGAAGAGCTATAAAAAAATTTGTACTTTGCGAGGAAGCATCTCGAAAATTTTTTGTTTTTTTGCAGATATTTTTTCCTCCCCTCTAAGCTCTGTTTTATTACAAAAAAAACAAGCTATCAGTGAACAAAATCGATGAACTAATACAAAAGTTATAAGCATTCAAGTAAATATATCCATTTAATGCTTAAGTACCCTACTGGTACATATGTGTTAGTATTCGTATATCAGTTAGTTGGCAGGTAGATTTTCGAAAAGTTATTAGATACAAAAAGCTGTTAGTGTCGTTTTCTCAAACCTAGGTACATTTTAAACAAGAGCATATTTTTGAGGCAGGTAGTGTTTTCTTTGTAGAACTAGGGAACCTTTTTGTTTAGGTAGGCTTGAATTTTTACTGGATCTAAGTATAAATAAGAGTACATGCGCCTTGTCCCTTCATAATATCTGCAAGGCTCGCCGGATACTGTTCAGTTTATAATTGCAGTTGTTAACCCGTCATTTACTTAAAAATAAAAAATGAATAAAAGGGCGCGAGAGTTTGAGTGTACAAATGATCCAGATATGTTCTGTTTCATCTGCGGTCAATTTATTGTTAAAAGTATGAGACGTGTGTTTTCAAATCCTTTGAAAGTTACATACTATAAGTGTTTTGGAATTGAGCCTAAAAACCATGGACACCGAACACTGTGTGCACCACATGCCGAGTCAAATTGATTTCTTCGGAAACCGGAACAAAAAGGTACGTTGTAAAAATTAGGTATTTGTTCCCTTTTAATGCATAGCTGACTAATTTCTGAAACTATCTATTTAGGCGACGTGTGAAATTTATTACACCAATGAAGTGGAGGGAACCAACTTGCCATTCAACGGACTGCTATATTTGTACTACAGAAGTACTTGGGGTTGGAAAGTCCAGAAAAGTAACCTATGCGAGCGTATCTACAGTGTCATTACCAGAACTAATTTCAACAAAAGCGACATTGCCAGAATCAAATTTAACTTTAGTTCCGGCTCCAGTGTCATTGTCAACAGTAGTATCTGATTACGCGGCATCATGTTGTACTGAATTTCAAACGGAAAACGAAAGAAATTCTTTGTCACAAGCACAACTCAATGATTGGATAAGGGATTTGGAATTGTCAAAGGAAAAGGCCGAACTACACGCCTCTCGAATGTAACAATTTAAATTTGTTTCATCCGATGTTAAGGTAACATATTATAGAACTCGTCACGAAGAATTTTCCAAAATGATGACCAATAACCATTTCAAAGAACTATTGTCACCAGTGGAGGCAGCAGCGTGGGATTCTTTTGAAAAGGTCGTTACTTCTTTTTTAGGCAAACACAAAAGTCCTAACTACGAGATGATAGTGAACGACTTAATCAAAAACTATGCGGAAATGGGTAAATAAAAAAAACATATTATAATAAATTATATATTACATAAATTTACATGAGAATATATAGCCATAAATCTGAATTCATCGTCCAGTTCCGAACAAACAAGAACGGGAAAAATATAAACAAAAAATTTGTTCTGAATTGAAAGATAAATCCAGCCGAAGAAAATTATATACTAATGTGTCACTTATGTATTTATCTAATTTACTTTTTTATTTTCTTTCAGGAGTAAATATGAGCTCCCTATTACTCAGCGCGATTTTGAGTGAGCGAGAATAAGTTGGTGGAAAAGCTCGGCGATAATGCATACATTGTAGATGATAAGTACTTTGTAAGCATTGTTTAGCGGTGCCCTTGGAATTATTTGTGGCACAAGCTTATTTGTACGAAAGTCTATTCGAATGTTTGTCTATTATATGTATATTTTAAAATGTTTGGTATTACCCGTTTTTTTGTTTGGAAATTCACATTTTGTAGTTTTATAAAGCTAAAAGTGTTTGTATGATGTCTGCATGCATTTAAAGATTTCTATTACTAAATAGTGTTTTTTTTACAATTTAATTTTCCTTTGTACATTTTTAACAATTCAAAAAATATGCAATAAAAAGAGTTGATATATGTACATAAATTATTTTTACAAAACAAAGAAACTATGGAACTTTAAACCAATCAATGTATTGTGATTTTTTATTTTGATAATTCTTATTCCTTAAGGCAAATTAATGTAATATCCTTAGATAGATATATTTAGTTTGTATATTAAAATAATTCTTTTTTAATATAACACAAAATCTATCTACATAATTAACTAAATTAACACAGTTTATGTACATTAAGCTGTTCGTTAAGAAAAAAATTTTTTTTCGCCAGGCGGAATATGATGCGTTATGCTGTAAAAATAAGCTGTGCAAAATTTCACTCGAATTGGATAACTCTTAGAACTGGCGCGTTGCATCTGAAATTTTTAAAAACCATATGTACTCAGGTTGCAGCAGTTCATATAAAAAACTTGATAGCCGTAAACTTGGTTCACATTTATTACGTGAAAAAACTTGCAGATTACGATTCTAAAGACAAAAATTTAAAAAAAGCCATAGGTTTTGAGATTTCGGGAAGTTATCGTTTCTTACAAAGTGAGAAAAGGCCATTTTCGTATTGTTCAAAAAATCTCCTGTTCTACATATCCGATGAAAAAACTTTTTTCATCTTATTAAAGATCTTTCATTGCCCTAATAACCTACCATATAAATCTTTCCAATTATTTTTACAGCATAACGCATCATATTCCGCCCGGCGAACTAACAATTTGCAAAAAAAATTTAAATAACGAACAGCTTAATGTACATATATAAGTAAACATAAGGATGTCTATGTAAATGCCATGTTGGATGAAATATGAACATATATCAATTTTTTCCGGGTGGGGGGAGGGGGGGGGGGGGGGGGTGTGCTTCTGTTACTGGCTGGTAGTCGGGCATTGAATTCGATGCGATTTTTTTTTTTTTTTTGATGAAATGTTATGATATCATTTGGCTTGATATGATAGGATTATTCTACATCTCGATGAATAGAATGGTATTAATTTTATGAATATTCTTGAGAAAATAATCAATAAGAAAAAATAAAAACATTCTAAAATGGCACAGCTGTGGTTTTCGATGGTATGATATCGTATCATATGATGCGATTGCGGTCAAAGATTTCGTTCACTCAAGATCAGTTTGACAATGTGTATCTAACGTGGCATACAGACTTTTACCCTTCAATTTCCTACAGGGTACTTGGAATAAATAGATTTCCTCACGCGCGCACCTCTCCCATGCATGACCTCGACTTCGAGCTTCGATTAGGCCACGTCCCCAATGGGAGACTCAGGATGAGCCGAGGGAGTGCAATGATAAGAAGTGTTAGTTTTAAGAAAATTAAAACCTCCTTCTAGGGAGACTCAGGCTGAGCCCAGGGAGTGTTCGTTTATAAGAAGTGTTAGTGTTAAGAAAAGTGACCATGCTCCCAGGGAGACTCAGAATGAGCTCGGAGCCTTAGTTTGTAAGAAGATTTAAACCTCCTTCCCGGGAGACTCATAATGAGCCCGGGGAGTGATACTTTGTAAGGTGTTTTAGTTTCGAAGCTCGGGGAGGCAGATCATGCGGTAGGAGATGCGGATCGCGAGCCGCTAGTGGTGGGGTCGTGCAGGTGTTAGGAAGTTAGGAGGGGAGACAGCAATGTTTGGAAGGCGGGAGTTAAGACGTGGCTGATGGTTTCCCACACTCTGTTCCTTCTGTAGCAGGATAAGTTTTACCAGCGGTCTTCTAACCTGCCCTTTTTCGGTCCTAAGGTCAACGACACGTACTCGGTCATCTTCGCCGGGGTGGACGTTGACTACTCTTCCCATCCTCCATTCATTTGGTGCTAAATTGTCTTCCTTGAGGATGACCAGATCTCCGAACTTTATATTTTGTTTGGAATGCTTCCACTTTACTCTTTTCTGCAGCTCGGAAAGATATTCCACCTTCCAGCGATGGCAGAAGGTGTGATGCAGAGCCTTAAGTTTCGGCCACCGATTGACCGTTGAGGCTGGATTCTCCCCCACCTCAGGTTCTGGTGGAGCCATAAGATGACCTCCGGTGAGGAAATGACCTGGGGTGAGTGGCTCCAGGTCAGTGGGCTCGTTAGAGGACGGGCTGAGTGGTCGTGAATTTAGGCACGCCTCAATTCTGCACAGAAGGGTGAGGAACTCTTCAAACGTAAATTTGTGGGGCAATGCTGCCTTTTTAAAATGGCTCTTGAAGCTTTTGACCCCAGCTTCCCACAGCCCACCCACGTGTGGGGCGCTGGCGGGAATGAAATGCCACGTGACTGCTTGGTGGCTATACTTTGAGACCGTTTTGTCTAGGGCTTTGGCGAGAAAGGCTTTGAATTCCGACCGTAAAGTTCGGGAAGCTCCGACAAAGTTCGTGCCATTGTCGGAGTAAATATTTTAGGTATTTTAGGGGCATCCTCTTCTATCGTCAAATCGCTTGTCGCTTCAAGATGGACCGCTTTTGTGCTAAAACACACAAAGAGGCAAACGTAGCCTTTTGAAATTCGGCAACCCCTGCCACGATAGTTCTTGATCTCGCAAGGTCCTGCAAAATCAACTCCTGTGCTCGTGAACGCACGGCTAAAGAAAGTGCGTTCGCTGGGGAGGTTGCCCATAAGTTGGGTCTGTGCTCGTTTCCGATAGATGGTGCACACTTTGCAGTTATGTATGATGGCCCTTATCATGTTTTTTACGTTTGGGATCCAATATTGGGTGCGGATCAGACGCAGCATAAGCTGATTTTCCCCGTGTTTTATTATCGTGTGAATCAAGAGATTAGATTGGAATACATCTTTGTGTGTCGGGTGTGTTCTTCGGTAGAACCGAATGACGTAGGATAGCACTCTTAAAGCCCTTGGTAGATCTGAGAATCGGTCGAGAATATTCATTTGCAACATGCTAGTTGCATACGAATGGGCTCTCTTTTCCTCCACTGCTGTTTGATAATCCGTTTCTTGTATTGGCCATAGGGTTTTGCCTTCTTGCAACCAAGAAGGCCCCTGCCACCACAAGGCATTTTCCACCAATTCAGCAGCAGTTAATCTTCTGCTGCCTAGATCTGCTGGATTCGATTCCGAATTCACGTGCCGCCAATCCTTGTTTCCAACCGTGTCGATAATCTTGGTGATTCGGTGTGCCACGAACGTTGACCAAGAACAGGGCGGCTTCCTGATCCATGCGAGCACAATGGGTGAATCCGTCCATAGATGGTGTTTGACGCGTCCTAACCTGATACTGCGATGAATTGATTCCATCATTTCGGCCAGCAGTACTGCTCCGCAGAGCTCTAAACGGGGTAGGGATATGGTTTTTACTGGAGCAACTCGCGTTTTAGCAAGTAGAAGGTTGACGTTGACCTGATCTTCACCTTTTACGCGCATATAGACCGCTGCGGCATATGCCTTCTCTGAAGCGTCACAAAACCCATGGAGTTCGATGTCATCTTCTGATGAATAGTAGACCCAACGGGGTATCCTGATGTTGTCGATTTCATGATAGTGCAGGGTGAAGTCTTTCCACCGTTCCAACGTGTTGCGTGACACTGGTTCATCCCAGTCTGTATCTTCTAGCCAGATACTCTGCATAAGTATCTTCGCCACTACGACCAACGGTGCCAGCCATCCCAGAGGGTCAAAAAGTTTGTCGATGGCGGATAGTATCGCCCTTTTTGTTATGCCTTCCCTAGTTTCCAGCGTCCCTGCTTTGAAATAGAACAGGTCCGAGTGGGTATTCCAGCGAATTCCAGCGCTTTCACTGTGCTGGTGTCTTCAAAAGCCAGAAAATTCCCGCTGAGCAGATCCGTTTTGGGGATGTCTTTGAGAATCTCCATTTTCGAAGTGGAAATCGCGCTGAGTGTAGAACCTGGCGAATTTCATCCCTCGCCCTTATGGTTGACTGAGTAGTGTGCCCTCCAGATAGTACGTCATCTACATACATGCATTCCCGGAGTATGGTAGCTGCTGTTGGGTGGGTACTCTCCACATCATCCGCCAATTGCAGAAGAGTCCTGATCGCGATATATGGAGCACAATTCACTCCGAACGTGACGGTTTTTAGCTCGAATAGGCTAATGGGTTCGTTGGGAGATGTTCGGTAAACAATTCGCTGATATTTGGTATGATTGTCGTTCATCCAAATTTGCCTATACATCTTCTCTATATCGCTATTAAATACGTATCGGTATAACCGCCACCGTAAAATCAATATGGGCAAGTCTGATTGGAGTACAGGGTCGGGGTGGAGGATGGCATTCAGACTGATGCCATTGGCAGCAGGGCTGGAGGCATTGAAGACGACCCGCACTTTAGTTGTGGTCCTTTCGGCCTTTATTACGGCGTGGTGGGGATGAAAATAGTTTTCAGACTCGTCTGCTGACACGTTACTTTTAATTTTCTGCATGTGTCCGAGTGTATCATATTCGGAGAGTACCCTGGTATATTCTCGTCCTAGTCCGGACTTTTTTGTTAGTCGTGTCTCACAGGCCCGTGCGCACGGGGGGGTTTTGGGGGTTAAAACCCCCCCATGGCGAAATCTAAGTTGCAATGATTTTGCAAAAATTTTCAAAATACAGTTTATAAATAACGTATTGAATTTTTTACAAAATTAGTTAAAATAATTTTACGGAAGAAGAAATTGGTGAAAGTTGCAAAGAATAAGGTTGGCCAATACATAAGTCCGGCACTTTGAATTGCACTTGGAGCTTTCCGAAATTACAAAGTTGTGTAGCATATGGGCATTTTTTAATAAATTTTACTGATGAAAACAGTGAGCAGTTTCAATTAACAAGTCCTGATTAATTAGGTTTTGGTGATTCAGAATTATGACTAATCAAAATATAATTTAATCTGTTCATCGCACGTCCCTAATTTGTACAAGTACAATTGATGTCGTGGCCAAATGATGCTAAGGTTGTGTCAAGTGACTAGCTGACTTCTACTTTTTTTATGAGTATTGATGGAATTCTTTCCGTACCTCGAAGAGTTGCAATGTTCAACCGACTTTCATTATAGCCATGAATTCATAAAAGTGCGAATAGTCCCAGCTTTCCAAAGTCGGACAGCTTCAAAAAAGAATCCAAAAAGAGTCCGTAGTTGGAGCTTTTTCGGAGAGAAGAAATGAATATTGTAGAGCGAATGAACTACAAGGCTCAATTATATAAAAGATTTCGAGAGTTTTCTGACATTTTTTGTTGTAGGCGTAAAGAGAATTGTGAGAAAATGAACGTTGGAGAGCAGATGAGCGTCAACGTTCAATTATTTGAATGTTTTCAAACATTTTCTGAGGTTTTTTTTTTATTTTACCTAACGGAAGATAAAGATCGCATTTTTCATGGACGTTTATCAATAGTCTATAGAAAATAAACATAGCACATTTCATATTTTCCGAATTGTGTCAACAAAACTTCATCAACCTTATTTTTTATTATTTATGACCCCAAATAAGCTTCAGAAAAACACCAATAAAAGGCTCCGAAAGGAGTCTGAAAAGGCTCCAAAAACCCTCAGAATTGAGGAATAAAGGGCTCCGAAAAAGGTTCAAAAAAGCACCAATAAAAGGCTCCGCAGTTCATTTAAAAAGAGTCATAAAACGCTTCAAATTCATCGAAATCAGACTCATTTCGGACTCTTTTTTATGACTCCGTTGGAGTGCCCGCGTAGAGCGATTTTTCGCTCCATTTGGTCTTCGAAAGAAGCTCATTTTGGAAAGTAAAGCTCTGAGAAATGAGCGTTTTATGGCTCCGAAAGGAGTCTTTTTTTACACTTTTAGTTAGCTGGGATATCACCAATTCTCTATCAAATAAAGAAAAATGTGTACAACCAAAAAAATTTTCTTTGGTATAGTTTTAGGTATCAGAGTATGCAGTTTCAGAAAAGTTAAAGAACATTTAAATTTATGATGTATGGGTCTAGGTATCTGTTGTAGCAAATATGTTTATCTTAGTGAAAAATGTATGCGAATGCAAATCTAAATTAAACCCCCCCCCCCAAGGCTAATTCCTGCGCACGGCCCTGGTGTCTCATTTCGAAAGAACTGAGAGCACGCGCGTTTAAGGGACCCTCCTAGCTTCAGGTTTTCCGGGTAATCTTCTCTAAACGGTAGTGATACTATATATCTGCCGTCCTGCGGCCTTGTTGTAGTTGCCCTGTATAGTTTTTCACAAAATTTTTCGTCTTCCGTTAGATGTTTGTTCTTGGGTAGGTTTTCCACCTCCCAGAAGGCAATTAGTTGCTTGTCCAAAGCAACTTCGCTGTAGAATGAAACGAGGTTGCTGGGTGGATTTTTTGTTTGGGTACGACCAGTCAGTATCCAACCGAACACTGGTTCCTGGGCCAGAAGTGTGTTGAGCACATTCTTTCGAAGGCCGCTGAGTATTATTTGGGGATATATGTCTCCGCCAATTATTAGGTCTACGTCTTCGTTGGCGTAAACCCTCTTGTCTGCAAGTATCAAATCTTTAAAGGCCTGCATAGCCATTGAGCTGATATGGCAGGACGGTAACTTTCCAGTTAGTTTTGACAGTAATAAATTTGATTCTATCCCCGGGGGATAGATCGGAGAAGCGGGGACAGTTGCGTAATCTGTGCTCGTTGGATCTACACATGTGACAGAGGGCTTTTGCTTGCCGAGACACCTTTGTTTGAAAGGCGACCAGTCTTTTTGCAGGGTTTTCTGTTGTCAGCTGTGCTGCGACTGGCTTTTGGGTTTTCGAAGTCGCATTTTCTACGTAACCTGACACTGTTTCCAATGTCTGAAAACGGTTGGACAAGAATTTGTCCATGTCCCCCCACTTCGAAATGTCCATTTTGTGGTCGATACTTTGTTCCCATAGGGCCAAAGTACTTTCTGGAAGCTTCGTCGAGCACAGATACGTGAGAATTGCGTCCCAGTTTGAGGTGTCAATTCGGTGACTTGTCAGGTTGTTGTTGTTGTTGTTGTTGTAGCCCTACTTAGGAGTCAGTATCTTAGCCTAGGGAGTCAGTATCTTACCCAGTAGTATCATCAAACGCTACTAACGGAAGTCCTAGAAACCTAGCGTCTTCGACAGGGGCGGACCAGAGGGATATGGGTGTTAGAAGAGTAGGCTCAGCTGAGCAGACGAAAAGGTGGTTAGTATTATGGGGGGAAAAGCCACATGCCGGACAAACATTAGGCAAGTCGGGGCTCAGTCTGGATAGGTAAGAGTTTAACCTATTACAATATC
This sequence comes from Sphenella marginata, assembly GCA_951509765.1. Taxonomy (NCBI): domain Eukaryota; kingdom Metazoa; phylum Arthropoda; class Insecta; order Diptera; family Tephritidae; genus Sphenella; species Sphenella marginata. The sequence continues at coordinate 54,869,076 of OX608078.1, read as the reverse complement.
CAGACCGGAGTTGGGCCAGCATCACTCTAGTCTCCCTAGGCAGCCCGCGCTCCTCTTCGGCAACGGGTGGAGTTGTTGCCTGAAGAACGGCGTTCGCTGGGATAGAGCTGACATAGGAATTTACCGAATCGGTGTGGATAAGGGTGAGGGCCTGCCGGTGCACCTTAGGATCAAACGGCGTGGAAATCAAGTGCCGGATCTCATCGAAGTGTTTGCGTAGGTGGCTTCTTATTCTCCTGGGGGGCGGATTTTCGCTGACCAGGCGTCCGTTCGGGTGGTGCGGTTTGCAACAGTTGAACAGGAATTGCCTGTTCAACATCTCGCTATGCTCTTTAACGGCGAGCACTTTCGCTTCATTATGAAGGTGGTGCTCAGGAGACATAAGAAGACACCCAGTTGCGGTTCGAAGGGCGATATTCTGGCAGACCTGAAGCCTCGTTCAGTGTGTGTCAGCTAGCCCCGACGACCATATAGGCGTCGCGTAGCTCAGTACCGGCTGACCAATTGCTTTGTATGTAGCTAGTAACGTTTCTTTGTCTTTGCCCCAAGTGCTACCAGCTAGCGACTTGAGGATTTTGCTACGGCTTTGGACTTTATTGACAATTGCGGTAACATGAGCGCCGTATTTGAACATGTTATCAAACGTCACCCCTAAGATTTTGGAGTGTGAGACAGTTGGTAGCTTGACACTATCAACGTAGACGTCTAATTCCATGTTCACTTGCGTTGTCCACGTCGTAAATAAGGTAGCCGAGGACTTATTCGGTGACAATGCCAGGTTTCCACCAGCGAAAAATTCCAACACGGCTGGGAGGCAGAGTTCTTTAACGGAGGGGCCTGTTGCCAGTATAGTATGAGACGATCGAGACACCCTCTGGTGGGGGGGGGGGAAGGTTCGATGTATAATAGTTAAACAGAAACGGGGATAGGACACCACCCTGTGGCACCCCTTGTTTAACTATTCTGGGTTTTGATCGGGCGCCTCTGAATTCAACCGACTATTGACGGCCACTCAGGTAGTTGGCAGTCCAACGTTTAAGACAGGGGGGAAGGGACGAGTCTTCAAGGTCTTTCATTAGTTGCGCATGGTTGACCGTGTCAAAAGCTTTGGCCAAATCAAGCGCAACTAGCTCTGTCCTGTGGTTTGGACGCTTTTGGTTTAGTCCGTCCCCTATCTGAGTGGTAATGGCGTTCAGCGCGGTGGTGGTGCTGTGGCTTTTGCGGAAACCATGGTGATGTTCGGCGAGTCGCAAGTTAGCGGTGAAATATGGTAATAAGATAGATTCCAACACTTTCACTACTGGCGAGAGAAGTGATATCTGGCAATATGACTCCCCTACGGCAGCTGGCTTGCCAGGCTTTAGTAGTGGGACCACCTTTGCCTGTCTCCATCTTTCAGGAATGACAAAGGGAAAGGTTGAAAATGGGTGTTAGATATTTTATGCCTTCGTCGCCGAGGTGTTTTAGGATCAGCATGGAGATGCCATCGGGGCCTATATACTTGGTGTTCTTAGATCTCCGAATTGCCTCATGTATTTCGGTTGTGGAGATGGCAATGGGCGCATCGCTGTTTTTGGCTTTATGCGCTTCCCTGGTGGCTCGGCGAATCTCTTTGTCCAACGGAGGGTTTAGTCGGGTTGGACAAAGATTTCACCGTCGACCATAATTTGCCAACCACAGCCGAGAGGTTACAAGACCTTAGGTGCTCTTCCCACTTAGCGCGTTTTTGTTTATCTACTAAGCGTCTGATTTCCGCATTAAGATCCTTTATTGGAGGATCCGTAGTGTCCAGGCGTCGAATATGGTCACGTTCATTTGCCAGGGCCGCTGCCTCTGCGGGGAAGAATGGACGTACTTCCTTTATTCTACCTGACGGAATATGTTGATGGGAGGCTGAAACTAGGGCCATACGAAACGCCTTTCCCCTTCTCGTACGTCAGACGGGGTGGGGGGCAACGAAAGCGCTCTCTGTAGATTTTAAGAAACTCTCCCAGTCGGCTTTGTTAAAGTTAACAAAGGTTCGATTGTCAGAAGTGACAAAGTCGGTGGGACGATCGATAGAGAGCACAATGGGTAGGTGGTCCGAAGCAAGCGTCAGCATCGGTCGCCAGTCAACGCAGTTTCTAAGACCTGCGCTGACTATGGTGATATCCGGCGAGCTAGAGCAGTTTACCGCCACTCTAGTGGGGGCATCCCCATTAACAGTGCAGAACGTCGAATCGTCTATTTGATCAGCCAGCTCCTGCCCCCTACCATCGGCCTGTAAGCTGGAGTGCCACAGGTCGTGGTGTGCGTTGAAGTCACCAAGGATAACGCGGTTCTCACCCCTGAGTAACGCACGAATGTCGGGGTGATAATCCCTGGTACCGCAGGTGACAGGAGGTATATATACGTTTATGATTTCCAAGTCGACATCGCCTGACCGGACAACCATACCTTGACGTTCTAAGGTGGTGTCCCTCGGGTCGATGTCAGGCTCAAATAGACGATACTGCACAGTTTGGTGCGTGATGAATGCAAGACCACCCCCAAGCCTTCTCGCACGATCACAGCGGTGTACATTGTACCCGTTGCAGGTCTGAAGAGGCGACCTTCCACCGAGCTTTGTCTCCTGAGTCGCTGCGATCTTGATGTTGTGTCGCTTCATGAGGTTTGTAATCTCAACTATATTACCGGTTAGGCCGTTGCAATTAAATTGCAGGATTGCGAAGTGCGAAGGGGGAGCAGAGTTGATGCTGGGGGTCAGGGACTGATGCGCATGCCTAGGTGGTAGTGGACTGGGTCGCGCACTACGACGCATTCTTGAAGTCGAAGGAATCGCGTTACCAGAAGGTAGAGGCGAATCAGACGACGTTGAAGCTTGCGTAGCTCGGCAGCAAGCCGCAACGTACGTATCAGTCCATAAGTTGCTGTTTGCGAGTCTAGAGCAAATAAGAAGGTGACACAGGCTAAGGCAGTTATTGCACTTGACCGATGCCAAAGGCGTGTATAATCTTAACCGACAAACAGTGCACGTAGTATAAGGGACCAGGAGCTGATGGTTGTGACTTATACTCGTGCTAATGCTGGAAGAAGAGGGGCTGACTGGGGGGGGGGGGGGGGGGAGATAGTGCTACGTAGGGAGTAGCTGTGAGCTGCTGTGTGAGATGTTCACGCCTGTGGGCGTGAGCGACCGCTAGGAAAGTCTACTTGCTGATGTGCCATTGTAATGCTAGTCGTGGAGACTGAGGTGACAGAGTCAGACATATGTGGCGGAGCGATACTTGATCGACGACGGCCACGGGACGTCGTAGAACGTGAACAGCAAGGGGCCAGAAAAGTTCTATAAAAACTAGCGGGCCTATGTGTAGAGGGATTTAGTCCGGAGCAACTTGTTAGGTGCAACCATCTATTACAATTGGAGCATTGTACTGAATGCGAGCGTTTCACATAAATTTTCTTCCAGCATACACAGCAGATCCATTCTCTTGGTCCCGGGTTGGATTCAATACCAGCTCGGAGCAAGAGAGTCTTGAGCAGTCCAGCTGCAAGAAGTTGCTCGGAGGATGACATTATTGGGGGGAGGATAACTGACGGTTTAGGCAGGGGGGTAGCGAAATAACAGCCCTTGGTTGGGGAAACCCCGAGTCATTCCGGTACGTAGAACCGGCTGTCGTGGGAAAGTGACTTGTCAGGGATGGCAGGCAGTTGTTGATGTCACTCTGTAGCTTTTTGATAGAGCTGCCACACTCATTGTCCACCTTTCTCAAATTGAATAATATTTGCAACTGTGTATTAACCAAGATACGCTTATTCTCGTATCTTCCACATAGGTTTTTCCAGGCCATATCGAAGCCTTCGTTGGTGAGTGGGCATTTCTTTACTATGTCCCTTGCCTCCCCCTCAGTCTTGTTGTTCAGGTGGAACAACTTCTCAACCGGAGTCAGGCGCTTATTCAGAATGTATATGGCAGTGAACATGTCCCGGAATGTTGGCCAGGATAAGTAGTCGCCTTTGAATACTTCTGTATCACAAGGAGGGAGGCGGATACTGTGCTGAAGCGCGGTCTCGTCGGACTCACGTTTTTCCGGTTTTTTAAACCTTTCTTCATCAGTAGCAATTGTTGGCAAGCATCGCACGTATGCTGAAAAACACGTCCTATGCTTCTATTTTATAGCCAAGACGCTATCAGAAGTCACACTTTCAGAGGCCATCTGTGATTCGTAAGCGGCTTTGGCCTTTTTCTACAGGGACCTTAATTCCTCTTGCAGTATGGCAAGGGTATGTTTGGTATGTTGTTCTGGTGGAATGTTGGTTTATTCGGCCTCGTACTCTGAAATTGTCTCAGCGGCACGTATGTACGATTCCATCGCTACCTAATTTATTTCGCAATTAAAATGAAAATGACAAAAGATCCCAACCAAAAAATCTCCAATTTCCCCGTGAAATTATTTCGTGTGAAATTAAAATAGGGTAACCCAACCAAAATCTCAAATTTCCGCAAGGGTATGTTTAGCTTTTATACTCTTTATTTTAGCAGCTGATTGTTTTGTTTAACAAATTTATAGCAAAAGGGTAAATCGCCACCCACACAAGTACAAACAGTGATTTATTTAATTGTGACCGCGCGGTGTGCAATCGTCTGAAAAGTGTATATTTAATAAAAAAGTGCAAGCTCAAATCACAAATCACGATCGCGTGTTTTATTGAAATATATAAATTTATGAGAAAGGCCCCAGGTAAAACTTAATTACTTGCCAGTGACGTGACTTTGAAAGTTGTGAAAGTGAGGTTATGTCCTACTTATGTGCGGTATGCGATTTGTATGGGCAATTCGCCCTCACAAGGGCACGTAAATGGTTTTGAAGTTAAAACGGAGTTGGGTTCGCTTTGCACTCTTTATTTTATTTAAAAAAATTACACTTGTCTCGATTTTTCTTTATTATTGCGAGCGGTCACTACACGTTATTATAATTCATCAAAAAAAAAACAGTGGCAAGAAAATATGAAACACTTACTGGTGTTGCGTTTATTTGCTGTTGCAGTATATTTCCTTGGTGTCTTCTTGTATTGTGGCACGGTCACGTTTGTAGCAGGAATCTCACGTAAATCACTTATAATGCTTGAAGAGGCTTAAAACCTTGTTGTTGTGGACTGTATAAATAATATATGTGCTGTTCAATTTTGGCGCTGAAGGCCCATGTTCGGCCGGGGTGCGTCTGTAACCGGCAGTGGGTGGGAGCACCGAGGTCGATCTCGGACGGGATTAGGGCAGTGAAAATAAAAGAACAACCGAATTTAACGTTATAAATTTGGTTTTATTGATTGTGGGTTTTATATCAAGAAGGGCAGAAATTACTTTTGCGAAATTAGTGTGGCGGCTCGAAAATCGTTGGCTGAAGTCGACAGGTTGATTGCTGGATCAAGAAGAAGCTGCGAGTCGCAAAGGACCGTTCGCCGGGAACAAAATCTGCTGTTCTTTGTAGGGGAAACGCACTCCCAAAGTGACACCGAAGTGTACGTGCAGAGTGCTGACAAACCGCACACACACATGCCCACGCGCGTGAAAGTGTGTGTGGCAGTAATCGCGATTGGAAGGAGTACGGACCATACGTTAGGGTCACAAACTAAGCGAGATTTAGGCATCGAGCCTAAACAGCGGTAATGCATCATTTGCCTTCTAAACAAACAAAGATTATCGTCTCTAAATATTTAAGAAACCGCAATCAATCGAACTTAGTAAATGTATATATGTATGTCTGTATGTAACTACCTATGTAGGTTAGTTAGGCATGGTTAAGAGAATAAAAATTAATAACAATAAACCACTTACATTTTCTCCGAGCGTGATCAGCGGGCGCCTGCTGAGCTACGTCGTTGTGGCGAGTTGCTACTCTAAGGCCCACTTGCACAAGATCCAGAGTTAAATTTATAAATTCAGAGTTAAGTAACTCCGAGTTAAACTGATATCTTTTTAACTCAAGCAATGCGTTGCAGAACAACTTTTTGGCGTCGAGTTAACTAACTCCGGGTACACGCGGGTATTTTACTGTTTGGTTGTAAACACTGTCAATTTATTGTGACACTTTCTTTGTTCAAAGAGGAAACGGATATTGGTTTTGAAAAAAATATAATCGTTGTGCAATTTGAAACATAAATAGTTTGAGTATTAACTGAAAAAAAATCGTGAAGCACCCGTAAGTATTAGCATAAATGCTATAAATAAAGAGTAATTAATATAAAATAATTCATTCATTAGGTACTACAAGTATTCCGAACAACAATTTGCTTTCATTTTTAAGGTAAGGGAAATGCAGTCAGTTGAAAATCTTTATGTCCTAACTTGCATTTTATTTGCAGGTTCCCGTGTATTATTAATAAATCAGAGCTTTTTTCTTTCGGTAAGCATCAATAACACTCATATTCATCTTGTAGGTATTTGTTTCCTTTGACTGACGGAAATAATTTGGATCGCGTAGCCGGTGTTAGGCTGGCTGAGGGTTATTTTTTTAAGCGCGGTCAATGGTAGATAAATACCATGGAGCGGGACCCTAATTTTGTATTTGACCTGGGCCGTTTTTTGTTTTTTTGACAATAACTTTTTATTAAAACAAAAAATCCAAAATGTGCTTTCGGATTACTGTTACTAAGGTCCAGTAGATGACGACTTCGATGGCTGGATTTGTGGCCTTAATTATGACGGAAATGGCTCGGTCAATGCATTATGCCTCGCCTGGGGGGCCTTGACTTTTTGAGTGATTCGGGGTTTGTTCCATTTTCTCTTATTGCATGGTCGCATTTCATTCAATGCGAGACGTCTACTAGATATCTTTACAAATCCAAATACTCAGGCCTTAACCATCCCGTTTATAGACCCCGTACTTTCTTCAGTACCCTGCTCATGCGCAACCCCTTCTCCCCTACCAATCTCAAGCGGCCACAAAAGTAGTCCTGTTGTAGTTCTCTATGTAGCTCTAATTAGTAATACGGGTTTTAGAATTGACTAACGACAATCATACATTTCAGTGTGATGGACAATTCAAAGCAACGAGTCCGTGCTCCAAATTTTTGCCGGGAAGAAAGCCTTCTTTTATTGGACGTAATGAAAAATTACAAAAATATTATAGAAAATAAGAGGACCGACGGAGCCACGCTTGCAGAAAAGCAGAAAGCTTGGATAGATCTGACGAAGGAGTTTAATTCTATCACCACTGGGTACATAAGGACAGTGGCAAGCCTTCAACAAAGTTATACAAATTTAAAAAAAAAACTAAAAAACATACATCGAGCACAATTATGAATATACCAGGTATATATATAATAAAAAACATTTCAAAGATTTACAGTACAAAAAATATTTTCCTAAGTTGACAAGGCTACCATAGTTGACATGGTAGAAGAACACGGCATGTCTCCAGACGGATGGAAGAAAGTCTCCTCCAACACAGGCATTCCAGAAGACACCTGTCAGGAGGTTTTTTCAGAAATGGCTAAGGAAGCCAATGCCCAGGAGAGGGAGGAGAGGAGGAGCGTCTTACGTACAGGTAAACCGCTTTCGTTAATGTTTTTTGTATTCCTTATCAAAAACACCCTAACAAATATATTTCTCTAAGGAGGAGGACCATTACAAAACGTTGATAACGATCCTCTTATAGATAAAATAAGAGGATTAGTTGGACCGACTTTTGAGGCTAATTACAGCATCTACGATGGAGATAGTAGTCTCATCACAGCGCAGGAGGGCATTGTGCCAATAGAAGCTTCACTAAACATTTCTGGTAACGATATGCTTATACTTCACATTTTAAATCTGTTAAACTTAAGTACGCTTCTTTTCATATATCCAAATTTCGTTTTCACAGATCACTGTACTGAAATGATTGAAGTATCGGATACCCCGAAAAACGTGGATATATTCACAAATGACAGGGCAAATTTGAAGAAGAGTCCTCATCCTTCGTTGACGAGTGAGTATTAACTCCTTTGCCAAGGTAGAAATAGGAATCCACGACTAGTCTCTTGGGCATTTCAGGCTACACCTCAATTTTTAGCTATGGTAACGTTATAGCTATGCGGGCTGAAGTGCTGAACACCTGAAATGTCCACTAGGTTAATTATAAAGTTCAGACTTAAGTTTTGTGTCTTTAAAGTTGTGTTTCCTTTAGGAAAGAGGAAGCTTCCATTTCCAGGCAAGCCAACAGTCGCTGAAAAATTCAGAACTCTGGCCTCTGAAAAGCTAGAACTAGTGGCGGCTCAAAGAGAACTGGTAAATATCCAGTTAAAAGAGGAACAAGAGAAACTGGAGCATAACCGTCTCCTAAGGAAAATGGAATTGGAAGACGCACGGAAGCGATACGAGCACAACGATGCTATAAGGAAGCTCCAAATGGACAAGTTTGGCAAATAAATATTTCTTATTTCTTTTATTATTTATTATTATTATTATTTCATAGATTAATATAGCCTTTAGTTTTAAATTTAACTCAAATTTACAAATGAATTTAAAAATAAAAGACTGAAGTTTTGTGAACTACATATATATACATACATAAATTGAAGTTTATTCAGTTCTTCCAATAACACGTTCTTTTACAGTGACATGGGAGTAAGTAAAAAATATTCCCGTCCGATGGATTCCCCTTTATTCACAAGGTCGAAGTCTTCCAAAGTGTTTATCAATCCAAGCCTGACGAGCCCTCTTTCCCGGGGAGACTCTGGTGGCGTTATCAGAAGATTGAGTTTCTCTCCCTTCGTCTACAAGATCCAATATCGGAGGGTACTCAGCATCGATTACTGGATCGGGGTCATTTTGAAGTCGAGCTATATTATGAAGTACAGAAGTCGCTACTATGATTCCCGGCACTCTGCTTAAAGACATTTGAATGCCTCTGGACAAGATAGGAAATCTTCTTTTCCAAATCCCAAATGTTCTCTCTATCGTGTTTCTGCTTCTGATTTGGGATTCATTATATAAAGATTGAGCTGGTGTGCTCACAGTCCCTAGGGGGGTCATCATAAACGTGGTTTGAGCGTATCCACTATCGCCAAGTAAGCAATAATTTCCATACGCTCCCTGCAGGAAGTATCGACGTTGATTGCAGTTGTCCCAAATATGCGAATCGTGAGAAGATCCATGCCACCTTGCAACGACGTCGTTGAACATAAGATCTGAAGAACATATTGCTTGGGTATTTATGGAAAAGTAGCCCTTCCTGTTCCTATATATTTCCGCATACTCTCCTCCTGAAAATCATAAAAATGTGGTTAACTATTTGCATGGAATCGATGCGTGTACAAGTATGTATGTATATCTTTTGTTGTAACTGAGACCGTTGCTAGACTACCACTCCTAAGGTCCCAGGCTCGAGCCCTGATACAGGTGATTTGAAAATATATATCGTGCCAATTAGGTAATACTTTCCATCCAACGTCAAGTGTTAGTACACATCCAATAATGTCGGGAGAGGTATTAAAAAAAAGCGGTTTCACCTCTGTCACAATGATCCGTAGGGGGAAAATAAATATTTTGTTTCAGTGAAAAGTTTTTAGTGAAAAACCGAACATTGACCCAGGTCTGATCCCCAATTCGGGGCGTGATCCATGGTATTTATGTGCAGAACGCCTTTCTGTGTACGCGGCCTTTGGCTGCGCTTTAAAAAACCCTCAGCCGGTCCAACACCGACTACGTGATCCCAATTATTTCCGCGTAGAACAGACTTTTTCGGCTCAACTCAATGTGTCATTACAACAACCACATGAAAATGGCAGAAAATTGTGAACTTTTACAGCAAATATCTCTTAACCGAATCTCCCTCTCCGAATTATTTTTACAAAGGTCAAGACGCGTCTTTTGTTACCTCTCCCGACATTTTTGGACGCGTATTAACACTTGACTTTGGATAGAAAATATTACCGCCAACGATTTATCTTTTATTTCGATGCGTTACACAGGATATAACTTTGTGCTCATAACGATATAATTCTTACTCATCACAAATCTCCTTACAATTGTCATTCTATAAACAGCTCCTCGCAGTTGGACTGCTCGATCCTCTCACTATTCGGGCGGGTGTTGACCGGGACGAATGTAAGCCAAGGCAGCCAGGTCCTGCTCCCCCTTTAGCATAACATCAAAACAGGCCAAATACAGGGGGAAAAATCATCGGCTAGTCAAATCCTCGGACTCGGTGGTAGGCGGACAGGAGTAGGCCGAACAAATAGACAACTCGACGTTCTGCACTGTCAAAACACCGCACGCAAAAGTACCATGGGATGTCTCCTTATGTCACCTGAGCAAAAATTATCGGAGTTAAAAAGCATGCAGAAATGTTTTTGAAACGATTCTTTTCACTCTCACAACAGCCGGTTCTATCGTACCGGAATGACTCAGATTTTACCATGCTGGTGTTAAAACATCTTGGCGATGAGGGAGTAAGATATTTAACATCCAACGTAGGGGCGTCATAACATCCGATATCACTCCTATCGCCAGTAGTGAATACATTGGTGACGGCCATGCTCCCTTATTATACCGCGAATATACCAGGAAACTACATAGCACCACCACCGCATTAAATGCCATTACCACTCAGGCAGGTGCCGGTCTCAACCAAAAACATGTTGATGGGTGTGCTACTAAATAAGATGACGACTACGCAGGCTGAAATATCGCTACAACAACAACAGCATCGTATATAAATATGTCCATATATGTATGTATGTATGTATATATACCTGGCGATTTTATCCTCACATGAGTACAATCAATAGCTCCAATAATACGTGGAAAACGTGCAATTTGGTAAAATTTTATCGCTGTTTGTTTCATTTGTTCTTCATCAGAGGGCATACATACATACTCAGGATACAAACGGGCTATGGCATCGGTGACTTTATGTACAATTCTGCATGCTGTTGACTCGTGAACACCAACGAAGTCCCCGCAAGTCAAAAGTTGGCTTCCCGTTGCATAAAATCGCAACGCACACAAAAGTTGGGTCATAGACGAAAATGATCCACTATTAAGAGAAGAAAATCCAATTTAGTAACTTTAAAGTTTACGAAATCACCACAAACCTTTTTGAACTTTCTAGCCGCACTTTTATTTTATCCAACAAAACCTGAACTGTTTCCTTTTGTAGCCGAAATCTCCTATGGAAAGCCTTATCTTTTAGTTTATTAAAGTGGTCACTTCTCTCCGCAACCGTTCTGTTGAAGAAATCTGTTTCGATATAATCAATAATTTCTTCATCGTCATCCGACAGAAGAACTTCGTCAATCATTTTTATTTTATTTATAAAAATTTGTCACACAATTTCCAAATAGTTCGTAATTTTTAATGTAAACAAACATTGATTTTGACAGATGAACCAAGAGTTAGCAAGTTAACCCTTCAACAGCGCTGGGTTAAAAATTTTACAATTTAACTCTGGTTTAACTGCTAACCCTTTGTTGTGCAAGACAAATTATTAGTTTAACCCCGCATGAGACTTTAACTCTGAGTTAAAAAGATAACTCGCAGTCGTGCAAGTGGGCCTAAGAGAATGTTACATACAATTGTACATGGTTAACTCCCTCTATATAAAAATGCAAAAAGACTACTACTTCTGTTTACACACTATCCCGCTAGGATTTAACGCTTTAATTTTTCAAGTTTTTTTTTTGTTTTTCACAACTGACCCCGCTACGATTTTACGCAAAAGCAGGAGCGAATTTAAAAGCGAATTTACTTAAAAGGCAGATGACTTACATATTCACTATGCAAAGAAATGTTATATTATTTACATTAACATTGACCCTAGTGATGCGGCTTAGGAGGAATCCTTATATTACAATGTTTTTCTAGGAAGTCACCAAGCTCCCAAATTCCTTTTTAACACATTTCTTATCTATCTCTGTTTACGCAGTAGTCGACTTTTTCCAATCACTTTTCTACAAACTCTTAGAAATCATGCTTAGAAAGGTTGAATAAGCAATGGAAAATATTGGTTATTAAACAAGATGACAAAATTTTTATAGTGTACATATTATGTACATTGGTTTATATATATATATATGTATTTATCAAGCATGTAGATTTCTGGGTTTCCTATAAGCATAAAGAGTTTTTCTTTTCTGATATTATTTATATCTATCAAATAATAGAACTGAATTAACTTGGTTTTTATCAACGTCTTATTTATAACCTCAAACGAAGGAAAAGTGGCGGAAAGGCTCTTATTTTTTTTTGGAAGCCAAAACTGGAAACTATAGGCGGTGATGAATTGCAGAGCTTTTTCTTCAATTTTTAATCCGACAAAGTAGGCGAAGAAGTTTGATTTGCTATAAGTTTTATTTTTCAATATAAATTTTTGTTGTTGCTTGTACAAAGTTTGCAAAGTTACAAGGCAACTCCCTACTTATAGCTAAAAGTGAATTCGAAGACAGCCAAAATGTCTTATAGGAATTTTCCATGGAAAAGTCCTGCTATATGATATTTACCAAAATATCGTATGATTTCATGAAACTTAAGCAAAAAGCGATGAGTGCGAAGAGTGCGTAAGCGAAGAATTGTGAGTGATGTGTGTATGTCTGTATGTATTATGCTGCTACTGCAGCAGTGCGTGGGCGAAAATGCGATGATAGGAGAATATTCAAATTAGAGCTCTTCAAAACAACAAAGCGACGACGGTGAGGTAATGTTGTACAACAAAAGTATTAATGCGTGCGATGAGCCACAGTTTGTCTGTTTGTATGCAAGTATGTAACTATTAAAACGAAGAATTACTGGAACGGCAGGTGCGCCGATAGTAAGGAGGGGCGTGAATATTCTCCCCCCCTGTGAAGTGTCTTGTTCGATTGGTAGTTTACAAACTCTAGTTATGGCCCGTTTGTAGACTCCTTCTGCGGGATTCACTTCTACTACCCTTACCTTTCCATCGTCCCCTGGCATAATGGCTGTGATGCGACCCATAGGCCATTTTAATGGTGGAGCCAGATCGTCCTTGAGGATCACTAAATCGTTCACTGCTAGATTGGGAGATGAAGTGTTCCATTTCGACCGCTTTTGTAGTTCCTTTAAATACTCCTGTTGCCAGCGATGCCAAAATTGTTGTTGGACGAATTGTACCATTTTAAATCGAGCGAGTTTACTTACGTTTTCCTGTACTGAGGGCTCAGGAATAGCTAGGAGGGGTCGACCAATGAGAAAATGTCCTGGTGTGAGCGGTCGAAGATCATTTGGGTCGCTTGAGATTGGAGTGAGTGGGCGACTATTTACAATTGCTTCCGCTTGGCAAATCGTAGTGTGAAGTTCATCGTGTGTCAAAATATTGTTGCCAATGGCACGGTGCAGGTGATGCTTCGCAGACCTCCGAAGTGTGGTGATCTCGGTGGAATAAATTTCCAGACAATTCCTTCGTTTCTGCAATATTCTTCAACACTTTCGATGTGTGATTGGGTAGTAAATGATTTGAGCAGTTCTCGCAATTCTCGATTAGCTCCAACGAAATTCGATGCATTGTCGGATACGATTACTCGACATTTCCCTCGTCTAGCAATGCAGCGCTTAAATGCCGCGATGAATGCCATTGTGGAAAGATCCGGAGCAATTTCAAATGCACTGCTTTAGTGGTAAAGCAAATGAATACTGCCATATATACCTTTATTGGCGATCGTCCTCTAATTTGTTGGGTGACTGAGAAAGGACCGCAGTAATCTATTGCAGTGGTTTCAAATGGATACGATGTATTGACCCGTGACGTCGGAACGGATCCCATGAGCTGTTCTGTAATTATTGGACTAAGACGATAACACATTCTACAGTTGTGAATAACTTGCCTGATAGTCGTACGAGCCGCGATGATCCAAAACTTGTCTCTTAGGATATTTAATAAAGTTTGAGCCCCAGCGTGAAGATTTTTGCGATGATAATGTGAGATGAGTGTATGTACAAACGGATGCGAGTGCGGTAAGAGAATTGGATGCTTGGCGTCGAAACTAAGCGTTGAGTTTTTTACCCTTCCGCCAACTCGTATAAGATTATTGTGCAAAAATGGCGATAGTGAGGCAAGCTTTGATGTTTTCTCAATGGGTTGATTGGTTTGTAGTTTGCGTTACTCATCCCGAAAATAAACTTGTCAACTCGTATAAGATTATTGTGCAAAAATGGCGATAGTGAGGCAAGCTTTGATGTTTTCTCAATGGGTTGATTGGTATGTAGTTTGCGTTACTTATCCCGAAAATAAACTTGTTGAATTTTTCTGCAAACCATCTCAAGTGTCTCTGTTATGTCATCAGATGTGATCATGTTGATTGTTTTTCGTGGTATAACACACCTTACGTAGGTGAAGATCCGCAGAAACTTGTTGTAGTTATTGATGTATTTATTCTCGGCAACTATGTATGTCAATTTGAGGTGCTGATACCGCGACCAGTCGTTGTCTGCGTTGCTCTGGAATGTCTGTTGTTGTATCGAATGAGGAATTAGGTCATTCCTCTTGTGGCTTTTCCAAAAATGGGGGACCTTCAAACCATAGCTTATTGCCAGCCACAGTTGACCCACGTGACACCAAATCTGCAGGGTTGAGCGCCGATGGTACATGATGCCATTTGTACTTTGCTGTGAGTTGCTGTATTTTTGACACTCGATTGGCCACAAATACAGTCCAACGGCATGGCCACGAATCCAGCATAAGGCTATCGTCGAATCGGTCCAGCAGTGAATATTTTCCAATGGCTGTGGAAATATTGTCACGATCGATTGTAAGAGCTCAGCCAACAACACGGTTGCACAAAGTTCAAGGCGAGGGAGACTCACTTGCTTTGTTGGGGCTACACGGGACTTGGCGCAAAGTAAAGACGACTTAACTTCGTCCTGCTCACGTGTGACGATGTAGATGCAAGCCCCGAATGCTTTAATACTGGCATCTGCAAAAGCGTGGATTTGAGTAGTACTATTCATGGGTACATACCTGGGAAGCTCAATATTGTCTATTAGGCTCAAATGATCTTGGAACTTGCTCCACTGGGTATGGATATCCTGAGGTACACTTTAATCCCAGTTGAGTTTTAACTTCCATAAGTCTTTCATTAAAATTTTGCCACTAACGATAAGGGGGTTTAGTAAGCCAAGCGGATCGAACAAGGCATCTATCTGTGATAATATGGTACGTTTTGTTGGTTTGCGTTTTGTTGATGGCCCAGTGTAGCTGAAGGTGAAGACATCTTTCGTGGGTGACCACCTAAGTCCGAGCGTTTTTATATAGGTCGAGTAGCCAAGCTTTATGATTTCCTCTCTATCTTCGCCCGGCACGTCGTCAATAATCTCTTCGTTGTTTGATGCGAATTTACGTAGAGGAAATCCTCCACATCTTAACAATTCAGTTACCTGATTCTTTATTTCGATCACCGTGCTCACCGTAGGACCACCAGTCATTAAATTGTCGACGTATAAATCCTTTAGAGTAACAAGAGACCCTATAGGAAATTGCTGTGATTCTTTTTTCGCTAGATCGAGTAGGCTTTTTGTAGCGAGGTAGGGTGCGCTGCTGGTACCATAGGTGACTGTGTTCAGCTGATAGACTTTCACTGACTCTTCTTGGGAATTACGCCACGGAATGCATTGCCACGATGTATCGGCATTGTCAACCAGTACCTGCCGGCAGGCCCGGCAAAACAGGTGGGTACGTGGGGTAGTTGTACCCACTCAGAAAATTCTGGGTGGGTAAAATACCCACCCAGAATTTGATAACATTTTTCGAAAATTTTTTGTTATTTGAGACTGGCAATAAGAACGTGCCAGAAATCAATCAGCTGAATCAAGGTGTATTCATGTTAGGTGTACGCAGTAGCGTTCTCCAGGTATTTGTTAGTGTAATTTGAAAGAGACTTGTCAAAGTACAAACGAGAACATAAACACACACACGCACGAACAAATGTAAGCGCCTTGATTTTGACAACTATGCTTGCAGTGGAAAATGAAAAAAGTAAAAATCAGCTGTTCAACTAACTCGACCTGCAAGGCTGCCAGTTTTCTCCATTAAAAATCACCAAATTTTACTAGCATGTTACAGCTGCTAACTAGGGTTGGAAATTATGGAACTATCGAGTTTATCGAAATAAGCGTTGGTATTGCGATGCCTACTTTTCCCCACAGTCATTTTGTTATTGCCCAGCCCTAATTTGTGATTTTGAAAAAAATACTGGCAGCCCTGTCGACCTTCATGAGCTGAATTCGACTTCATGTCTATTGTTAAAAAGTAGTGATAAAACGAAAATAAAGACAAGAAACTGGAAAGGGGGTTGAAGTGAAAAGAACAATGGATAAATTTATAGTGCGACGGAAAAGAAATAACGAAGTGAGCGTGGAAGATGCGGTTAGGCAAGTCGATGTGGAACAACTGACAGAAATTCAGTATACTAAAGCTGACGAACGCGTTGATGTAGTAGATTGCAATCAAAATCAATGCCAAGAAAGCTATAAAAACGATATTAAACAAGTAAGGAAAGGGCTGTCTTCGGCTGTGCCGAAGTCTTTATACCTTTCATGAATATGCACAACTTTTCTCAGTGTCCGCTCCTTACTTACAATTACTCACAAACTCTCCAAAACTGTTAATTTAAAAATACATAGCCAAACCACATATATCGGAGCAATCGGTAATATGGGAGCTATATGTTATGTAAGTCCGATCTGTATGATTTTCACTACACACATCACTCATATAATAAGTACCAAACCTGCAAAATTCTACGTTTCTAGCTTTCTATTTGAAAAATTTATAGCCCGAAACCCATTTATCGAAACTATCGATTATATGGGAGCTATATGTTATGTTGGTCCGATCCAGGTGATTTTCACTACACACATTACTTATATAGTATGTACTAAACCTGCGAAATTTCGCTCTAATAGCTTTTTAATTGCAAGAGTTAGAGGCCAAAACCCGTTTATCGGAACAATCGATTGTATGGGAGCTATGCGTTGTATCGTTCCGATCTTGCTGGTTCCGACAAATGATTAATCCTATGCAAAATGGCGCCTGCTTGCAAAATTTCATCGAGATATCTCTAAAATTGAGGGACTAGTTTGCGTTCAAACAGACGGACGGACAGACGGACAGACGGACGGACGGACGGACGGACGGACATGGCTAAATCAACTCAGCTCGTCGCCCTGATCATTTCGGTATACTTAATGGTGGGTCTATCTCTTCTTCTTCTCATACTTACAAACATCGGACCAAAGTTATAATACCATTTCATGCTCATGAAAGGTATAAAAACGTAAGTAAAAAATAGCTTTTTATACACATGTGCATGAAATACATTTATATTTATATTTATGTTTTTTCAGATACTTCAAAAAGTCTAACTACACCCCCGCTTTTCAAACGCTTTAAAGAACAATATCCATGGCTTATAATCAAAAATGATAAAGGATTTTGCACTGTTTGTACTGATGCATGCGAACGGAAATTAGTCATCAATTTGCACACGGGTGAAGTCCAATCTAAGAAAGCCTGGGTCGACGACGGTTTTTCAAACTGAAAGCATGGAGCAGATCGACTAAAAATTCATTCAACAAGTTGCCTACACCTCAATTGCGCCCAAGCATTATCGAACGTTGCAAACACTAACGTGGTTCAGCAAATATCGACTGCCCATTTCAACCAGATGATGGATAATCGTACAGCGTTATTAAAAATATTCAGCACATTGAAAGCACTGGCTAT
This sequence comes from Sphenella marginata, assembly GCA_951509765.1. Lineage (NCBI taxonomy): Eukaryota > Metazoa > Arthropoda > Insecta > Diptera > Tephritidae > Sphenella > Sphenella marginata. Next base: position 54,851,383 of record OX608078.1, on the reverse strand, counting down.
ACAAGGTTTGCCTATAAGAGGAGACAACAATGATGAAAAATCGAACTTCAGGACGTTCCTACAGGCCCGTGCAGAAGATGTCGTGGAACTGAAAGCTTGGCTCCAAAGAGATGGTCATAAATGGCTACACCACAGAAGTCAAAATGAAATCCTCGAACTAATGGCCACCACAGTTTCAATGGAAATTATAGAAGACATAAGAAACGCCGAATACTGCTCCATTTTATTGGATGAAACCTCGGATGTATCCCGAATCGAGCAAGTATCTGTTTGTCTGAGAATTGTTTCCGAAGATTTGACAGCAAAAGAACACTTTATTTCATTTTTTTCGACTTCGGACACAAAGGCCGAAACATTGTTCGATCTTGTCGAAGAAATTTTCCAAAAATACAACTTGTCATTGTCAAAAGTAAGGGGTCAGTGTTACGATGGGGCGTCCAATGTTTCTGGCAATATTTCGGGATTGCAGAAACGAATTCTTGAAAAAGAATCTCGAGCATTGTATGTACACTGCAATGCTCATAATTTAAATCTCGTTGTCCAGGATGCGATTGAAAATATCTCATCAGCAAGAAAATTCATTGGCATATTAAGAGAAATTATCAACTTTGTTAGAGACTCGCCAAAACGAATTGCACAATTCAGAGATTTACAGAATCAAGCGGAAAACGAGGGAGAGGAAAACTTGCCTTCTCTTGCAGCCTATTGCCCCACCAGGTATTGATTAAAATATATACACTGAATAAAAAAAAAATGGTACACTGAAATTTTTTTTCTTTCTGTTATATAATTGGCTATTTTTTAATTACAAAATTTTAGAAATACCATCTTAGACGCTGTCTAATGAAATTCAAAAAAATTTTAGTGTACCAATTTTTTTATACCTTTCATGAGCATGAAATGGTATTATAACTTTGGTCCGATGTTTGTAAGTATGAGAAGAAGAAGAGATAGACCCACTATTAAGTATACCGAAATGATCAGGGCGACGAGCTGAGTTGATTTAGCCATGTCCGTCTGTCCGTCCGTCCGTCTGTCCGTCTGTCCGTCCGTCTGTTTGAACGCAAACTAGTCCCTCAATTTTAGAGATATCTCGATGAAATTTTGCAAGCAGGCGCCATTTTGCGTAGGATTAATCATTTGTCGGAACCAGCAAGATCGGAACGATACAACGCATAGCTCCCATACAATCGATTGTTCCGATAAACGGGTTTTGGCCTCTAACTCTTGCAATTAAAAAGCTATTAGAGCGAAATTCCGCAGGTTTAGTACATACTATATAAGTAATGTGTGTAGTGAAAATCACCTGGATCGGACCAACATAACATATAGCTCCCATATAATCGATAGTTTCGATAAATGGGTTTTGGCCTCTAACTCTTGCAATTAAAAAGCTATTAGAGCGAAATTTTGCAGGTTTAGTACATACTATATAAGTAATGTGTGTAGGGAAAATCACCTGGATCGGACCAACATAACATATAGCTCCCATATAATCGATAGTTTCGATAAATGGGTTTCGGGCTATAAATTTTTCAAATAGAAAGCTAGAAACGTAGAATTTTGCAGGTTTGGTACTTATTATATGAGTGATGTGTGTAGTGAAAATCATACAGATCGGACTTACATAACATATAGCTCCCATATTACCGATTGCTCCGATATATGTGGTTTGGCTATGTATTTTTAAATTAACAGTTTTGGAGAGTTTGTGAGTAATTGTAAGTAAGGAGCGGACACTGAGAAAAGTTGTGCATATTCATGAAAGGTATAAAGACTTCGGCACAGCCGAAGACAGCCCTTTCCTTACTTGTTTTTTATTCAGTTTAAATCGCCGTGCCATACGAAAACTAACACTAGAAATTTTGTGTCTGAAGAAAACTAACACTTTCAATTTGTGTCTGACGAAAACTAACACTTTTTGTTTGAAGAAAATTTACTACCTAAAAGTATTTCATATTCGCTAGCACAAATTTAAAGAATTTCGTTTTCGTCAGACACAAATTGAAAGTGTTAGTTTTATTACATCATTTTGAAAGTGTAATTTTTCGTAGGCAATTTTAAAAGTGTTAGTTTTCGTATGGCACGTCGAAATATACATACATGTTTAAGATTTTTAGATTTTTTTATTTTTATGATACAGATGGGTTGTACGAATAAAATCTTTAAAAACTGTGAGGGACAATTATGCTATACTGATGCAATTTTTCAATGATCGCAGTGTCGACAAGAAAATTAACAGTGCAATGTCAGCCAAGGCATCTGGATTCTACGATTACATGGAGTCTTTTGATTGTACGTTTTATTTAAACATGTTAATCGAAATGTTTGATCGCATCGAAATATTGAACAAAGACCTGCAAAAGGTGAATCTTTCCGTCATCGAATCATACGAAAAAGTCGGAGCAGTGACTGACGTTTTAAACGCTTCTCGTGACTCAAAATTTGAAGAAATTTGGCAAAAAAGCGTCCGAGCAGCTGAGGATCTCGAAATTGACGAACCACGAATTCCACATCAACGAAAAATTCCGAAACGCCTCGATACAGATACAACCACAAACGTTCAATTCAAGACTGCTAAAGATTTTTTTAGAAAGTCGTACATCGAAATTTATGATCAATTAATTTCGTCACTGAGAAGCCGATTTGAAAATGATTCAGCGCAATTTTTCAAATTGTTGGAAAGGTTTGCAATCGGTCAGGCCGCAGACATTGATGTCATTGTGAATTTTTATAAAGATGATTTTGACAAAGAACGTTTGCTTAGCGACAGAAACATGTTTATGGAACTTCTAAAAAGACAAAATGAGCAAGCTAATAACTTGAGAGAGGTTGTAGATTTTCTGAAAAAATATGAATGGGTTAGAGGGATTATTCCAGAATTACATAGATTTGTTCGCTTGCTCATCACGATTCCTGGCTCATCTTGTTCAAATGAACGAAGTTTTTCTGTTCTCCGTCGACTCAAATCATATTTAAGGTCTACAATGTCTCAGGATCGGCTTAATAACATTGCTATTTTACATGTGTATAGGGAGATTACAGACAAACTTGATTTAGAAAAGTTATTAAATCAGTTTATTTCACGAAAAGTAAAGCGCACCGCAGTTTTTGCATTGCGCACCTGAGTTTTTATTAAAGTAGGTTGCCTATTTATAAGTAGAGTTACGATATTTACATTAATGATAATATTTTGTAACTTCGATAAGAAATGATATAAAAAAAATTTTGAAAATTAAAAAAAAAAATTGTTTCTTGCCGACACCCCCCCCCCCCCCCCCCTTTCCTCCTTCACAGTAACCAACTACCCACCCAGGCTGAAAGTCTTTTGCCGGGCCTGCCTGCCGGTACATTTTCTCAATGTCACCCATTAAAACATACTTATGGCTGCGAAATCGAAGGAGTATTGTGAAAATATCGTCTTGTAGGGTTGGACCTACTCGAAGTATGTCATTTGGCGACCTTCCGTTTGATGTGGGACACGAAGCATCGAAGACGACTCGCAGCTTTGTGGTGCTGCTATCAGCCTTTATTACACAGTGATGTGGAATAAAGTACCGACGATTTGTACTATTGTCCACATGCACCATGTGCCCAAGCTCTTCATACTCAGCGATAAACTCTCGATAACTCTTCAAAAGAGAGGGGTGTTTTAATAATTTATATTCCAAGGCTACTAACCTTTTGAATGCAATGTCATATGATTGTCCCAACGTCCCCGGCATCTCCTTAAAGGGCAAGCGCACTATGTATTTGTGGCTGACTGGACACCGTTTTGTAGTTGATTCGAAAAACCGTTCGCATTCATTTTCTTCCTCGGATAGCATTCTTTCTGATTCGGTGTAACTCTCGGATAACCAGAAACGTTGAATTAGATCGTCAAGGGATAACTTATTTTCCACTGCGAGGAATGCTCTATATGCAGGCAACGACAAGAATGTTGATGGCGATGAAGATGCAATTGAAGCTGACTGTATTGGTTGGGATATGCCCGAAATGATCCACCCCAGTTTTGTCTTCTGGAGGATATTCATGTTGCCTTTTATCTGACCCACTAGCAGCAAATCAAAGAATAAACCTGCACCGATGAGACAGTCGATTCCACCTGGTACATTAAAACTGTCATATGCAAGTTTGATGTTTTTGGGTATGTTCCATGATTCGGTAGTGATGCGATTGTTTGGTTGCTGTGATGTTATTGTCGGGAGTATGACAACCTCGAAGTTGGCTGAGTAGTTTGTGTGTAGCGATTTCATAGTTACTTGGCTGACTTGCTGCGTTTTCGTAGACGTCGAACCAATGCCTATAACTTCAATGAAGGTGCTGTGCCACACGCTCAGTGATAAAGTTGAGTTGGGACCCAGAGTCCAATAGTGCGCGGACCGTGATTGAGTGTCCTGATGAGTTGTATAGCGAAACCCGAGCTGTAGCGAGTATGACTTCTTCGTACCCAGAATAGACCGTGAGAACTGCTTGTTTGCTGATGTCATCTGCTGAACATTTAGCTTCGGTTATAGTCGTATTGCAATTTGTGGGATTTGCAGTTCCGTTTGTTCTGTGTAGCAAGGTATGATGGCTAACTCGACAATGCTGGCACCTACGATTAGAAGGACATGTACTTGAAGTATGATTCTTACCCAAGCAATTCAAGCGAAGATTGAGACGTTTGATCCGAAGATAACGGCCATGTGCATCCATATTCATAAATTGTTCGCAGTTGAAAGGACTATGACAAGGGCTTGTGTCGCACAGAATACACTTGCTGGCTGCGTTTGCTACCGCGTGAGAATACCCTTTATGGCCTGAAGTGTTTGATGACAATCTTTTTGATGGAGCTGATAGCTCACGGAATACATTACTTTGTGCAAGTACAACGACCGTTTGGCAACGACGTTCTAGATACGACGCAAGATCTGTCCAGGTAGGAATCTGTAGGACTGTTGAGTTAGTTGTCGTCCACTTCATGGCCACTTCCTCTTCCCATTTCGAGCGGCTTGTGGTGTCTAGTTTACTTGCCACCAGGTGTAATAGAATCGCATCACCAAGTTGTTGAGTGGTTGCAAGAGATTGCATTGCTCGCAAATTAACGTTAATGGTATCGATGAAGTTGCGAATCGATGATGCATTTGACAATGAAAGTGGTTTCAAATCATAAATTTGCTGCATATTGGACTGAAATATTAATCGGCTGTTGTTAAAACGACTTACGATGAGGTCTAGCGCAGTGTTGTAGTTGCCGCTGGTTACTTCTAAGGACTGTATCAATAGTGAGGCTTCTTCCGTTAAGCAGGACCGCAAGTACTGAAATTTCTCGACTTCACTTAAATCTCGGTTGCTGTGTACCAATGTGGTGACTACATTGTAAAAAGCCAGCCACTCAGCTTGTTTACCACTGAATTTTGTTAGCTGCAGAATACCCGAAGAGTGCGTAAGCGAAGAATTGTGAGTGATGTGTGTATGTCTGTATGTATTATGCTGCTGCAGCAGCAGTGCATGGGCGAAAATGCGATGATAGGAGAATATTCGAATTAGAGCTCTTCAAAACAACAACGCGACGACGGTGAGGTAATATTGTACAACAAAAGTATTAATGCGTGCGATGAGCCACAGTTTGTCTGTTTGTATGCAAGTATGTAACTATTAAAACGAAGAATTACTGGAACGGCAGGTGCGCCGATAGTGAGGAGGGGCGTGAACAGGCGGGTGTAAAAATTAACTTTTTGAATACTCTAATAATTTAAGCTGCTTATTTTTCTTTAAGGACAATAGATAATTATGGCTTTATAACACCTGTAACCATGACACTTCTAGCTGCAGCAGGATAGGCACCTCCAACCTCGTGGTAAAGATCTCCAACGAAATTGTTATTCATCGTCTTTTCCCCGGTGAATCCTTATCGCAAAAGCTCTGGGCTGGCACACTCGCCTAGACTCGGTTGCTTTCATTTCGGTTTGCACTTTATTTTAAGGGATATTTAACGCGAATGAAATGGAATTGATACTTATTAAATTATTAACTAGTATATGCACGCGGACAAGTTTTATACCCGAATTATCGCGCTGAAGAGCTGGATCCAAAAAAGACAGGAAAACTCTTTTCGGAAGCTGAGCTAAGCTCACTTTTCATTTGACAGTTCGAAAGGTTCTCTCAATTTTTCTTTTTGTTTTATAGTTTGAACTGTTCCCCCCCAGAGTTGCATGCCGAACTGATATAAGGATTATAAATTTAGCAAAAAAAATGTTTTCACTACTACGCCATGGAAAACACGCTCACAATTGTAGGGTAATGTTAAGGTTTTCCGGCAACCGCATTTTGACCGGTAACTCAGTTATCGATAAATTTATTGAAATATATCGAAAACCAAATGAAACCTGGGTCCTTCTCCTTTCGTTTGATACCCATATTACAGGGTAATATTAAGGTTTTTCGGCAATCGCAGTTTGACCGATAACGCAGTTGTCCATAAATTTATCGAAATATATCGAAGTACAAATGAAACCTGGGGTCATCCCATACCTATATGCGAAATATCATAAGTATAGGTCAAGTATTCTCAGAGTTATAGGTCAAGTATGCTTAGAATTATATGGGGAAAAAATATCAAAAAGTAATAGTCCCTTGAAACGTCCGAACCCCTAAAACTAAAAAAAAAACCTATAACTTCTTTCAGACTATAACCTTTCCATACTCCAAATTTCATCAAAGTCCTTCTTGCCGGTTCTCACGTGATTGAGTAACAGAAGAAAACGTCTGGACATCCAAACATCGCGACATTCACATTTATAATTGTCAAGGATGACTCGATACCGATTTAATGTTTAATATTACAAATGTATGAAATTAAGTTTATTACTGATGAAATTATGACAATAGTGAATGTATTACAATAAAAGAGATTGAAAATAAAATGTCTGAAGTAAATACGATGTTCTCTCTTCGATATGGTTAGCACGTCCGCTCACTACGAGATATTACAACTGACTGCCTACTGTTTTTGACTCCTCGTCCGTCTCGGACGATATCTGGTCATCATCCTGAGTAATATGTGATCCCTGCTCACCACGTTGCAATATTTTCGCTGAGTTACTGTACTATCTGGTAAGTCTTCCACCACATATCGATCGTGACTTAAAACCTTCGTGACAATATATGGCCCCTTGAATATCGGATCGAGCTTGTGGGCGACACCCGTTGATGTGGGCACATAGTCGATATACACCAAATCGCCCACAGTGTATGCACGAGGTCTCACATGTTTTTCGTCATACCTCTTTTTCCAGCGATCACGCTCCTTGTTAATGTTTAGTACTGCTATTTCTCGTTTTTCATTCATACCGACGTCATTGGATTCGACATCATCGTTTATAGGCTGTATAACCCGATTCTTGGAAATGTCTCCCGGGTTGAAATTGAAAATAAGCTCGTTTGAATAGAATTTGGTTACGTTGTGGCATTGGGAGTTCACCGACCATTGGATAGTAGGTAAGGTCAAGTTCCAATCCTTTTCCGTCTTTGTACTACATTTGATGGCGCTGAGTATCGTTTTGTTGACCTGCCTGACCATTGGCACGCGGGGTTCTCACTGCTGTCTTAATATGCTGGATACCGTGTTTACTGATGAAATCTTGGAATACCTTGGACGTGAATGGGCCCCGGTCGGAGACTATACGTAGCGGTTGGCCCAAAATTGGCATTGCATCCTTTAATACTTTTACCACCGGTTCTGATTTAGTATTTCGGGTCGGTTTCAAAATGTTGTATTTACTGAAACTGCATACGATAACGAGAATATGAATATTGCCCCGTTTGCTCTTGGGGAAGGGGCCCAAATGGTTTATATGTATGGTCGGGAATGGTATAGGTAAGACCTGACCAAGGTGTTCACCCTCCGGCTTACCGCCCTTTGCCTTAAAGAAACAACATTCTTCGCAAGCATTAATGTATGTTTCTACGTACCTCCGAATCCGAGGAAACCAGAAGTGTTTCCCGATTCGCTCAATGGTTTTCTCCAATGCAAAATGACCGACATCATCGTGACACGCTTTAGTAATACGCCACCTCATCGCCTGTGGAATCACCAATGTTTAGGCCATCGGCCTAAATATATCGGTCGCCCCTCGTAACAGTTACTAGTATCTGCCCGCGCGACTTTGTTGTTATCTTTTCGCCCGATAACAGCTCTTACCCCTTCGAATCCTACGAAAGTAGGCATTCGGCGGCGGTACAGAGCTAAGTTTTATCTGAAGGCGCTTTCACTTCGATTTTGAGCACGAATCAAATCAACAGCAGCCACTCCAGGTAAGATCAATTCAATTTTCAATAATTTCAATTGCCGTAAACTCACTTCATTATCCACGGTTATAAAATATTAATTGTCCACTTCCATAAAATAGTACTTGTACGCCTTAATTCTCCAATAATTAAGGTAGTACAATATACTCAATAAAGAGATTCACTTATTGTGTTGTATTTATATTTGAAATACAGTGTTTTATTATTTATTCATTCGCTGCCCTTTCTTTCACTTTTTTCGTTACATATATTTACGTGCGAGCAACCCCGCCATTACCCGGGCTCGCCGTAACATTTGGTCCTTCGAGGTCCTGCCTCTCAACCCCTTCATCGATAGCTGTAACATCTTGCGGGTGGGCGGCCGTCTGTCTGCATCCCTTGATCTGCCTTATAATGAACGTCACCCAATTATCCTCCCTTACGCGTGTCATTTTACCCGTCTTCTGGTCCAGTTTGTCCACAAGATCTCCCTACACGGAGAAAACCAAGTAATGCTGCGGCTTATCCGCACGCAATACTGGGGTCCAAAGGTTAAAAACATGATTAGATCTATTATCCACAACTGTAAGGTCTGTACCATCTTTCGACACCGAGTACAGACCCAATTAATGGGGGACCTTCCTTCCGCACGCACTACCTTTTCCCGAGCTTTTACCAACACCGGGGTAGATTTCGCCGGACCCTTTGATATCAAATCCTACAGCGGCAGAGGGTGTCGCATGTCCAAGGGCTACGTGTGCCTCTTCGTATGCTTTACGACCAAGGCCATTCATTTGGAGGCCACTAGTGACTTTAGTACTGCCGCGTTCCTGGCAGGTTTCGATAGGTTTGGTTTAGGATGTCCAAAGAACATACACTCCGATAATGGAACGAACTTCGTCGTTGCATCTCGAGCTCTCCGATCAGAGTTCAAGTCTTTTCTAGCGGACGCCCGCAACCAGACCCTTTCGAAATATTGTCATCAAACCCTCACCTGGCATTTCATACCAGCAGGTGCTCCTCATATGGGTGGACTTTGGGAAGCGGGGGTCAAAAGTTTTAAAAACCACTTTAAGAAGATCGCTTCAGATCATAAATTCACCCTAGAAGAATTCAGCACCCTCCTCTGTCGAATCGAGTCTTGCCTCAACTCGCGACCCTTGACGCCATCTTCCAACGAACCGTCGAACTTGGAACCGCTTACCCCAGGACATTTCCTCGTTGGAGGGCATCTTTTAGCACCACCCGAGATCGACGTCAGCGAGCATCGTGCTTCACTCGTCAACAGATGGGAAAAACTCAAGGCATTACACCAAACGTTCTGCAAAAGATGGAAAACCGAATATCTCACCGAGCTGCAGAAACGCGTCAAATGGAAACATCCACAAGCCAATTTGAAGCAAGGGGACCTAGTTGTCCTAAAGGAGGACAACTTACCTCCCAACGAATGGAGGTTAGGCCGGATCGCAGACCTACATTATGGACCGGATAAGCGAGTTCGAGTCGTCGAACTAGACACCGCCAGGGGCCGAACTACTAGGCCAATCGCAAAATTGGTTCTACTTCCACCCGTCAGTCAGGATGGAGGGAGGGAGTGATATTCCACTTCTAAGTCTCTCTAATTCCACTTCTAATTACTATTCGGATTAGAGAACTTGAAGGCGCACTCAACGCCTTCGTCCAAAGAAATGCATCCCTCTCCTAGCTACAACAAACCCACTTACCACCGTAATGCTCACCAAACAAGTGAGCCTATCTCCCAAAAATTCACCGAACCCTACCGCAATCGGAAGGACCGATCAGCCACAAGAAAATAAACGCACTCGTTCAAACGGAACGAGGCCAACCGAAACCCTACCGCAGACGGACGAACCGATCTGCCACAGAAGTTGAGAATTTTGCGGCAACAACTCGCCGCATATCACCCAAGCATAGCATTCATTCCCATTTGTACACACCCACAAGACAACAAGAGTACCCCCCAGAGTCATAAGGGGGCCCTAGACGAAAATCCCAATTTCTCATCTACATCAACAGTTTGAGTTACTGGAGACTTACAAAATTCAACAAAATGAAGAATTTTGGCTCTTAAATAACCGTGTTATTAACGAAAATCCCAATTTCTCATCTACATCAACAGTTTGAGGTACTGGAGACTTACAAAATTCAACAAAATGAAAAATTTTTCCTCCTGAAATACGCCTTCGCTACTTCGAAATCGAAGATTTTTAAATAAACTTTGGAAAACAATCTAGGAATCGAAGAGGAAAAAACCATGCCCTGATCCGTAAGTTTTTAGCCATTTCATCAAAAGAAATGGACCCCCACGAATACATATATTGTTCCCAATAATAATGGAACCAGTTACGTTCATTTCTGCCATGTTTATGGGTATATTTATGCACACCACATTTGATAAATAAACCACCTTTATGACATATCTATGGTGCTAAATTCGGCACACGGGTATCATTTTTAATACCGTGAAGTCTTTGCAGGCAATATTGCCTAATAAACAAAGAAGTAAGCTAGTTTATTAAACAATACTTTCCAAGCGTAAAAAGTAAATGGTTTCCAAATGAGGATGTAACAAAAAATTGCACAAACGTTTAGATATGTGTCTCCTATGGTGTGGTAGCCTTGGAGAAATAACTTGAGGTAAACCCTCAGAGAGGTGAAAAATTTCTGTTTTCAAATAATGTTTTAAACCTTATATTGGTATGTATTTGTTATATGGACATTGTGGTCTGACGGCCACACAGAAAGACCTAGGTTCGATTCCCCATACAGGCAACATAAGAAATTATTTGGAAAGGTTTTTTAAAAACGGGCGTCATGAAAGGCTTCCCAGAAAAAATGCACATACTTGCGTTGCACAGCCTTAATCGATGTTTCAGCAAAACCTATTTTCTTATATTTGAAGCAAAAGAACAGAAACGAGAGAAAGGTATATAAAATGTCTGGCTTTGACGACCCTTTTGGAGAAAATCCATTTGCTGATCCTGCTTTACAACAAGCAACAAGGATAACATCTCATATAAACAACTCTCTGGAAGAACATAATCCCTTTGAACAATAGACCAACAAACCACAACTTCAAATAAATTCGGGTAACAATGCTGCTGTCGTTCAACCATTATCTCAAAACGCTAATCCAGTGTCAGCTCAAAGACCCAATATCCAAATAACCACTGAAGAATTGCAGTTTACACTATGACGATGGTGGTCAACATACTTGGGGGCCTGATACTTTTGTGGCATAATGGGGGGTTCACAACTTTTGGCTTATCTTTATTTTACGCTATTCTATCTCCTCTTGCACCAATAAGAATTTATTATAAACCAAGAACTTAAGTAAATGGTCGGGATTCGAACCAACAACCTTCCTATCAAAATCCCACAATATTATAAACAATATAATAAAAAACCTACACAGAACTCACCCGCAATCACGATGCTCTCAAGTACCAAGCCGCCGTGCTTACTGCTGGTAGTCCGAGTTTCTAAATCATCAATTTTCACTGCGCACTGGTTTCAAATCCTCCGTTGGTGATTGAATGTCTCCACCGAATACAGCGTCAAACTCATCGTATATGCGTTTCTTCACAGTCCATATCATTGGGATTACCGGGGAGTTCAGACACAGCCATTTCACTTACTTCTAAACCATGGCGCAAAACACGTAATGATGAACGTGGCCCGCGTCCGCATAAAACAAACGTAAAGTTGTGGTGTATCCTCGTTAGTTAAATCAGCTACTTGTGACGAAACAATTGGTGCAAAAGAAGGCATTTCATCAACCATAACGAGATTTTTCAGTGGTCTTGGTGCGAAAAAGAAAGTTTCACCCTCTTCCAGCGGCATGGCAGAGCGGAATTCGGGTTCATCATCGTCGTCACCAAGATGTGCAATTTGATAAAGATAGTGGTTGCCAAATTTTTTTTGCACTTTTAGACCCCCGGGGCATCAATACAATTTACCACCCGCCCATGCGCCATGCCACAATAGGGCATTAATGTGCGTCACATTTGTGTGCCATGCACCGTTGGGGTATAGAGAATGCTGCCCATTGATGGAGCATATGTTTGGCTGCTCATTGATGGGGCATATAGAAAGCTGCCCATAAAACCTGAAAAATAACAAAGAATTAGAATCGAATATATGAATAATTTTCATGTGTGTATCCATCGCTGGGCGCCGGCCACCACAGCGAGTGATACACACACGTACATACATGGTTTCAACGCTGCCGAAACGATACAGGATATCGGCAGCGTAAACTTATACTTACCTCGAAATCCGCCATGTATCCACTGCTTCGTTCCCCAATGATCCACCTGCCACCTGAAAAATAAATGAATTACAAATTAATTTAAGAAAAATTATCAACAACAAATTTTACTACTTACCTCGCTACAATTTTTCCATTAATGACATTTCATTCAGGAATGTATGCAGTGCTGAATGAATTAGCGTGGCCACTTCGCGTAACGATCGGTACCCACACATGATCGTAACGGGTATGTACTCGTTGAAAAAATCCACCACTTTTTCGTAGCGTGCCGTATTGTGCGGGTGGATTGATTTCACTTGGGCCAGGTGAAGTCTTGGCCATTATGAATGTGTACGTCAAGTGGGAATATGCATTTATTTACTTTAAATTATGAACTACGACGTCCGGAAAAATACTTCAATCAACCGTTTATTGAAGGTCTTACTTTTCCACTGGACAATTTAATTAGGCTGCGATTTAGAATGGTGTCCCATGAATTTTGCAATAAAAGTGGTACATTTCCGCACTCTATGATATATATACTTGTGATCAGGAGAGGTCCCTCTACCATCCTGAAATACCCGGTATTTTCTGGGACCCCATTCTAAAATCGTCCCCTTTAATTCTGTTTACCGGAAAAATTTCCCATTTTATTTGGTATGGCGGAATGGAAAATATTTTTACGTAATGATATGAGTACTTTTGGGCAAGTACTTTCTTGACTGAGCCGTGTTGTAGGCGAGCTGCGGCATAATGCTGTAAGCACATCCGCGGCAACACGAATGTGCCGTACGCCGTATCATACGGGCGAGAAACACGACCTCTTGAGCATGATGTTTTATAGGGTTTAACATATACACATAACAACGACACATACCCATATATATCCTCAATTTCCACGGCTTTTTCACTATTTCTATTTCAAACTTGCGATTTCAGTTACCACAGGCACATTAAATCTGTACCGAGATTTCTATCTGTGCAACTTTTTCACTATTCCTATTTCACACTTGCGATTTCATTTACACAGAAAAATGTAAAACCTCCATTCTCGGGCGGAAGGAAAGTGTCAAAACGTGACAAAGCTGCTATAGGGGAAAATTTACGCAACAGCGAAGCGTACTAGTCTCCGAGTCGTGCAAAATTTTTAAATTTAAATATGCCAAACCGAAATAAAGGAAATGCGCGTCAATTAGGTATACAAGCCACCCAACTACACAGGTACACAAGCCACCCACAGGTATTAATGGGATTTCTATTGTTTTAGCATGACTCGCTACACCGCAACACGCGTAAAAACCGAGCAAAGGTCTCGCCCGTTCACCATCCTCTGTCGGTTATGCGGGAATAACCACGGCATCCGATTTTGCCAAAAATATCGTGGGATGGCGGTTGAAGAGCGGTTGAGGGTAGTACTTATCCACAAGTACTGCTCCAACTGCCTATCGCCATTCCACGGTCCTGGAACATGCCCGAGCAAGGACCGCTGCTACCGGTGTGACGAGAAACACCACACGACGCTGCACATCGATGACTCAGCCGCCCGCCCCTCTGAGCACGTCGGCTCGAACGTCGACGGACTGGATGATGGGGATATCTCCGATGGCGCGTTGTCGATCGCCATCACCGAAACCACCAAATCCTGGGCAGAACAGGTAGCCGAAGCAGAAGAAGAAGAGGAGGCGGCCAGTTCACCACCGATACGCTCTCCACAGCTCGGCGGCTCGGAAACACGTTCTTTCCGACCGCTACTACGACACGAGCTGTGGAGAAGCCGCGATACCGTCCACGAAGGGAACAGAGGAGATCGTGGCTCGGAAACACGTACTTTCCGACCCCACCAAAGGCCCGGTAAGGTGAATCCTGGTGGCTCGGAAACGCGTCCTTTCCGACCATCTCGCCGTTCCACTGCAGTAAGACGGGGTGACCCGGAAACACGTCCTTTCCGCTCATCACGCCTTACAGCGGGTCGGACGGCACCTTACTCGGCCCACACAGCCGTCAGCGACACCACCGTAGTCCGCCATCGGAATTTGCCTGCCACTTTCCGGTCGGGAAGAGCAGCCAATACGCCCACCGAAAGCATTATTTTGGGGTCATTTGTCGCCATTTCCCCCACTGCTTCCGTCTGCGTCGAATCCGGCGGAAAACTGCATGTTGTACGTGCCCTGATCGACTCGTGTTCACCCACATCGGTCATTGACAGCGAGCTCGCTTCCAAGCTCGGCTTAGAACGGTTTGGGGGGACTCGGCCGATCAGGTGCACACTCATCTTGCGCGGAGAATATGGGGTGGCAGGAAGGGTCACAACACAAGCCACTGTCATGGCCAACTACCATCGACTGAGCCCAGCCTCAAATATAGACGCCACCGTGGCCGCGCCCTTTCAATTTATGAAGCTGGCTGACCCAGACTTCTTCAGGTCGTCACCAGTGCGCCTGACCTTGGGCGCCGACGTCTACGCTAGCCTTATGCTGCCGGGCACCCCACCATCCACCATCAACGGGCTACTGGCCCAGGCCACGATATTCGGCCTCACCATATCTGGGGCCTACCAACAATGAGGCCTCACTCAATCGACCCGTCCGTTTGTCGACAAATTATTCTAATAAAGGTGCAATGAACTAGGCAAAACCACGTTAATGTACTAATTACTTTTTTTCGTCCACCACAGGTGTCCGCCGGAAGCTACGAGCAGAGCAAGGGCTCAGGAAGAAGACACGTAGTCATAGTTTAAGTTTTAATAATTAGTTTGGCATGGCTGCTGGTGATTCTGGTTTTATCCTTTTTTCTTTCTTTTAATGTTGCTTGTCGCAAGGGGGGCCGGCATGTTTAGGCCATCGGCCTAAATATATATATGTGTCGCCCCTCGTAATAGTTACTAGTATCTGCTTTGTCTTTGACTTTGTTGTTATCTTTTCGCCCGATAACAGCTCTTACCCCTTCGAATCCTACGAAAGTAGGCATTCGGCGGCGGTACAGAGCTAAGTTTTATCTGAAGGCGCTTTCACTTCGATTTTGAGGTGGTTTTTCCAAGCGAAAATGAGGAAGCCAATCGCGCCATGCCTCAGAGCCAACAGTGCTCGGCACCAATAAATTCATATAGGGTGTCACAGGTGTTCCGCACCTCCCGTTCTCTAAAGAACAAAATGTTTTTAACATTTGCGCAACACGGTCATCAGAACCTGAGCCAAATGATTTAATAAATACCTTTTGAGCAAGACGGTCACATAGCACCTGAGCCAAAAGGTGGTTTTTCCAAGCGAAAATGAGGAAGCCAATAGCGCCATGCCTCAGAGCCAACAGTGCTCGCCACCAATAATACATACAGGGTGTCACAGGTGTACCGCACCTCCCGTTCTCTAAAGAACAAACAATTTTGAACATTTAGGCAAACATGGTCGTCAGAACCTGAGCCAAATGAATACATACAATTTAAGCAAAACGGTCACATAGCACCTGAGCCAAATAATAAAATAAAATAAAAAATAATAATAACTTAAAAAACAACTCGCCTTCTCTAAAGCTTAGACTTATGCTTGACTTATTCGATATACACGCCCATCTTGCACTTGATAGTCGGTATGCATTTGCTTTTTTTATTTTTTTATTTTTTTTTATACCTTTCATGAGCATGAAATGGTATTATAACTTTGGTCCGATGTTTGTAAGTATGAGAAGAAGAAGAGATAGACCCACCATTAAGTATACCGAAATGATCAGGGCGACGAGCTGAGTTGATTTAGCCATGTCCGTCTGTCCGTCCGTCCGTCCGTCTGTCCGTCCGTCTGTTTGAACGCAAACTAGTCCCTCAATTTTAGAGATATCTCGATGAAATTTTGCAAGCAGGCGCCATTTTGCATAGGATTAATCATTTGTCGGAACCAGCAAGATCGGAACGATACAACGCATAGCTCCCATACAATCGATTGTTCCGATAAACGGGTTTTGGCCTCTAACTCTTGCAATTAAAAAGCTATTAGAGCGAAATTCCGCAGGTTTAGTACATACTATATAAGTAATGTGTGTAGTGAAAATCACCTGGATCGGACCAACATAACATATAGCTCCCATATAATCGATAGTTTCGATAAATGGGTTTTGGCCTCTAACTCTTGCAATTAAAAAGCTATTAGAGCGAAATTTCGCAGGTTTAGTACATACTATATAAGTAATGTGTGTAGTGAAAATCACCTGGATCGGACCAACATAACATATAGCTCCCATATAATCGATAGTTTCGATAAATGGGTTTCGGGCTATAAATTTTTCAAATAGAAAGCTAGAAACGTAGAATTTTGCAGGTTTGGTACTTATTATATGAGTGATGTGTGTAGTGAAAATCATACAGATCGGACTTACATAACATATAGCTCCCATATTACCGATTGCTCCGATATATGTGGTTTGGCTATGTATTTTTAAATTAACAGTTTTGGAGAGTTTGTGAGTAATTGTAAGTAAGGAGCGGACACTGAGAAAAGTTGTGCATATTCATGAAAGGTATAAAGACTTCGGCACAGCCGAAGACAGCCCTTTCCTTACTTGTTTTTATTAATTTCATTCAGTCTATGATAACAAAGGTCTTACAGACTAGAAGGTCTATTGAAATTAACTCACTTAAAGTAACTAGCTTACATACTAAAAAAGAGTTGTTATAAATAGAATGCGGTTACCCTTTGCGCGAACTGAAATCTTGGCATAGCAAAGTCAAGATCCAATTGTTGATAAATATTATTAAGCTCACAAACTGCCCTGGTAATGGGGGCATGGTACTGATAGTTTGACTTAACTACGTATGGAATAGGAACGAAGTATTCTATTTGGAACGTTGAAGTATATTTTCTCGAGTAAATCTGCGCAGTCGATCAAGCCGTTTATAACATCATAGATGAACATGGTGGATTGAATAGTACGCCTACTAGCGAGAGATTTTAAATTAATAAGCAAGGATCGGGCATTATAAGATGGAAAAGGATTAACAAAATGAAGTGGTTGAAGAGCAAATCGGGTAAAATTGCGTTGAACATGTTCAATTCTGTCAGAATGACAACTATACAGGGGGTTCCAGATAATGGAGGCATATTCCAGCTTTGACCGTACAAGGCAAGTAAAAAGGGATTTTCTAGTATATGGATCTTTAAAGTCCTTCGCATATCGCTTTAAAAAAGCTAGATTAGAGTAAGCTTTCGGAATAACACAGTTGGCCTGATTAACAAAAGTGAAGCCAGGGTCAAAAAGAACACCAAGGTCAGAAAAAACTCCGACGGTAGACAATTGGTTGTTAAAGATGTAGTAACTTGAGCTAATGGGATTTCTTTGACAGGGACATATGAAAACATTTATTGATGTTGAGTGACAATTTGTTCCTGAGACTCCACACAGTTAACTTAGTAAGTTCATTTTGTAGACGGCGAACGTCAGACAAACAAGTGACTCTGCTAAACAATTTCAAATCATCAGCGTAAAGAAGACATTTTGAATGATGAAAGCATGTCCGAATATCGTTAATGAACAAAACGAATAAAAGCGGCCCAAGAATACTACCTTGAGGCACTCCAGAGGTGGCCATAAAGAAGTAGGATCTTCTGTCCGTGAGATAAGAGTGCAGCCATAAAATAAAAACTGAATGGAATCCTAAACGTTCAAGTTTGTATAATAAAATATCATGTGAGACTGTATCAGAAGCTTTAGCGAAATCAGTGTAAATGTTATCTACCTGAGATCCACTCTTAAAGGCTGATATACAGTACTCGGAAAACACTGCAAGATTGGTCACTGTGGACCGACCAGGAACAAAACCATGCTGGTTTGGATCAATAAATTGTTTAACTGAAAAGAATAATTTATCTTTTACCACTTTTTCAAAAAGTTTTGAAAAGGTAGTTAGCTTAGAAATAGGTCGGTAATTTCTGACATCGTTTTTGTTCCCAGATTTGTGAATTGGCGTTTTGAGCTCACTTTCCACTTATCAGCGAAAATGCCAGAGGAGAGGGAAACGTTAATTATGTGGGATAAGGGCTTTGCAAGAGATAAAGCACATTTTTTGAAAAAAAAAAGAAGAAAGACCATCAAGGTCACTTTTATGTGACAATTTTAAAGCAGAAATACCTAACTGGATATCTAACTCTGAGACAGATAATGCTCCAAAATCCAAGCATCGTGTATTAGAATCATCACTATTTGAGAGATAAGCATTTGCAGTGTCATATACAAAATTAGATTTGAAAAACTCCGCAAAAAGATTAACAGTATCAGGCAAGCTGGAAGAAGTAAAATTGTCCAGAGTCATACAGTTCGGGATATTCGAACACCCTTTCTTTGACCGAATGTATATCCAAAACACTTTGGGGTTTGACTTGAGCTCTTCTTCATAGCGAGTTATATAGTTATTATAAAGTATTTTATCGAGATCATTAAACTGTTTCATAAGGCTGATGTACATTTCTTTGTAAGCGGAATCATTAGTCGACTTGAAGAGCTTAAAGTATTTGTTTCTCCTATTCTTCAATCTATTCAGCCTTCTTGTATACCACGGCAACTTATGTTTCGGAGCAGTGGACAAAGATAAATTGCTGTTTAAGATTTCAAAAATTTGATCTAGAAATCGTTCATAGCACTCAGAGACATTCCGAGAAATAAAAATAGAGTTCCAATCAATTTCCATAAACAATTCATTTAAGGATACATAATCCACATCTCTGAAATTTAAAGATTGCGGGTCAATTGTACAGATTGTAGGAAAGGTGCAAAACTGAAGAGATAAAACCAGAGGCACATGATGCATATCAGACTTGCAGATGGGGAAATTACATTCTTGTAACTGAAATATTAAATTGTCGTCAAGAAATAAAAGGTCGAGGACATTTCCAAGCCTATTGCGAAAAAAAATTAACTTGTTTAAGATTAATGCTATAAAGACTATCCAAAAAGTGTATCTCTTGTGGAAGATTTACGTTAGTGGCAGTTAGGACACCATTATTAATTAGGTTGGACCATGCGATCTTACTAAAATTGAAATCACCAAGAATACAAAAATGGTTGCATAAATATTTAAAATAATATCGGTATGAACTGAATACAAATAATCCGAACTGTTGGGTGGAATATAAGAGACGTTAATGACCAAGCTACCAAAAGTTCCGATGATACAGATACAAAGTTGGTCGATAAGGGAATCATTATTTAACAATGGGAAAACGGACGATCTTAACGCACGTTTCACCGCAATTAAGACACCTCCGCCTCTACTACAACCTGTTTTTTATGCATCTCTATCTTTGCGATAGGTTTGAAAAATATTCGGGTCGAAAAATTCGGCATCAAAAAAATCACTAGTTACCCACGTTCCACTTCCTTCGCCTTTGTACGCATTCCAGAGATATTTTGATAATAAATTTTCAGATTTTTAAGACTATCAGTATTTGAATAAGAACTAGACCTAGAACTAGGAACACTAGGCTGGACATTGATTCCAGCTGGCCATAGATTAGGATCCAACAATTTATCGTAAAAGGTCGGAGAAACGCCAAGTTTGAAGTTAATGCTCCGCAAGTTTTCGAGCGGAGTGTCTTTCTTGACTAATTTGTAGCACGAAAGAGAATTGTCATTGATATCAGAGTGCTTTCTGACATAATCAATTATGTTGTTTTCGGATACCGAAGATTTAAACGAGGACAGGTGTACCCATTTCCTTTTTCCTCATCACTTTCCGGCAGTTTAGTCTTTCGTAGCACTTCTGCAATCCTTCGGACCTTGTCGTCTTGAATCTGCATCGCAGATAACCAATCGAGATTTCCCGACGCTGGTGTGACTTTCATGACCCTCTCAGCTACTGTTGTTACCACACTTTACCATTGAACTGGCGCTCTGCTTAGCATGTCTACATGAGCCATTTGCGTACCTGCTCGATGCTCACACTTGAAATCGAACTCTTGGAGTTTTAGTCATCATCTGGCTATTCGTGGTTGTAGGGGCGTAGTTACCTTAGTGGCGGTTATGGCATGACAATCTGTTACCACAATAAAGGGACTACCGAGAAGATAGATTCTGAACCGCTCGAGGGTTTCGACGAAGCCGACTAAAGTACTGAACCGGCCTTAACCCCTCCCAGTCTCGCTGGAGTAGCACACCTGATAAGCCATGGGTACTAGCAGGGTACTAGCATCAGTGTGGACTACGTGTTCTTTACCATTCTCAAACATTACTAAAACTGGATCTCGTATTAGTGCCTTCTTCAACTCTTCAAACGAATTTTGTTGCTCATCGCCCCACTTGAATATCTCGTCCTTCTTCAGTAATTTAGTCAACGGTCTTGCTATGTTACTATAACCTGGAATAAATCTTCGAAAGAATCCAGTTAATCCAAGAAATTGTCGTATATTTGTGGCTGTAGTTGGTGTCGGAAAACCTTCCAAACATTGAACCTTATCACGTCCCGGTCGTATACCATCGCCAATCAAACTATGTCCCAAGAAGATTACCCTACTTGCCATGAATGTGCACTTTGATGGTCGCAATGTTAGGCCGGCCGTTCGTATCGCTCTCAAAAGTTCGTCTAATATCTCTATGCCTTCATGTTCGGATGCCGTGGCAATAATTACTTCGTCCACGTAATTAATTATTTTATCTCGATGCTTCAGGTCACGGATCAAGTTGATTACCATCTCTTGGAACACCATGACTTCGTGCTCGAAGAGACCATCTGGTGTTAAAAAAGCTGCGTATGGTCTACTACTTTCTTTAAGTGGTATCTGGTAGTAACCAGACGTCATATCCAAAGTTGTAAACCATTTGGTTCCACCTAATCTTGCCAGTTGTTCCTCGACAATTGGCATGGGGAACTGTTTCTTTACGGTTACTGACTTTAAAGCCCTAAAGTCGACTCACATTCTACCTTCGCCGTTCGCCTTCTTTACCAAAACTACTGGCGCTGCATGCGGCGAGGAACTTGGTTGAATAATGTCGTGAATTAACAATTCCTCAACGATCGATGACAACACAGGCCTCTGTGCCAACGGAACTTGGTATCTCTTACCCACAATTGGTGCTTCGGTTGTAACTTTGATTTCCATTTCAGTGGTTCTGCACCGACCTATACTTTTTAAGTCTTCAGGGAAACAATCGCTATACGTATTCAATAAACGCTTCACCCCATCGTGTTCGATTGCCTCAACCAGAACGTTGATTGACCCTTGACTATCAGATGCTTCTATTTTTAATACACCTGAATCGATCACTACTTTTGCATCACCCAACACGTCTCGACCCAATAACAATTGGTATGACATAAAATCATCAGGTGCCACTAACAATAACAACTCTATCGGGCGATCGTCAACTCCTGCATTAACCTTTACTTTCTCTCTAGTCTCCACAATGCCTCCTCCGAACCCTGTAAGTTTGTGAACTTCGTGCTCACGTCGTACCTCGCTCGGAATCGCTTTGGCTGCCACTAGTGAAAAGTCGCTGCCAGTGTCTACAAATGCTGACACCAACTTTCCCCAAACGTCGACTTCTTTCATAAATGTGGGTGGTGTTGTACATGGTCCAACTAACCTAGCCACGGTACTCCTACCTGGTTTACATGCAGCGGACTTATGCCTCATTTTATTACATTTAGTGCATCTAGGCTTGCGTGAATGTTGAGGGCATTTGGCTGCTATATGACCAGTATCATTGCAATTAAAACATCGTATGTCCCTTCGCTGTTGACCTGTCTTTTTTTCACTATCTTTCGGTTGATGTTGTTGTTGTGCGTTAAATGTCTGTCTAACCCCGACTGATGTTGCTGATAATCTTTCAATTGCGTTCAATAACGATTTACATGTCTTCAAATTGATAGCTACCAACGTTCGAGACAAATACGTGTCATTCAACCCCGCAACGATGTACGAATTATTGATCCATTTTTGCTCTACGACCCATATTAAGCATGACGTAGTAATAGTCTTTCATTTGATGTTGAAGAAAATAATACAATCTGCAGAACTTAACCACAGCTGGAACGATGTTCTATAAAAGCATGCAACTGTTAGCATATGCTGACGACATTGACATTATCGGCATTAACAACCGCGCCGTAACCTCTGCCTACTCCAAACTAGAAAAAGAAGAGGAAAAAATGGGTTTGGTGGTGAACTAAGGCAAAACGAAGTACGTGCTGTCATCAAGCAAAGAGTCAGCGCATTCGCGCCTTGGCACCCACGCCACTGCTGGCAGCAAAAAGTTCGAAATAGTGAAGGACTTCGTTTACCTTGGATCCAGCATAAACTCCAACAATAATGTCAGCCTAGAAATCCAACGAAGAATTGCTCTTGCAAATAAATGCTACTTTGGACTGAGTAGGCAATTGAAAGGTAAAGTCCTCTCTCGACGCACGAAAATCACACTCTACAAGTCGCTCATCGCTCCCGTCCTGCTATATGGTGCAGAGGCGTGGACACTAACAACATCTGACGAGGCTGCATTGGGAGTATTCGAGAGAAAAGTTCTGCGAAAGATTTGTGGGCCTCTACGCGTTGGCGACGGCGAGTACCGAAGAAGATTTAATGATGAGTTGTATGAGCTTTACGCAGACGTCGACATAGTACAGCGCATTAAAACACAGCGGCTTCGCTGGCTAGGCCATGTCGTGCGAATGAACGAGGACGCTCCAGCCCAGAAGGTATACTTATCGGACCAATTGGAGACTGACCAGCGATCTCGTGGGGTCTCCAATTGGCGCCAGTTGGCGCAAAGAAGAAATGACTGGCGAGCTATGTTGGACGGTCAAAATCGCTTAGGCGGTTAGATGGCCATTTAAAGAAGAAGAAGTAATAGTTTTTCATTGACTCACCTTGTTTTCTTTTGCGTCTGTCCATTTCTCGGTGAACTTCGGCTACATTGACTTCACTTGGGAAATCTGTCCTCAGTGCTTCAATAAACAATTGCCACGACCCAAAAGGTGGCTGTGCATCTGCCCAATTAGCTGCGACACCCTTTAATTTTGGCTGCGTTGCAAAAAAATCTCGTCTTCCGTCCATTGATATATGGAGCGTAATTTTTCAATATTCGCTATAAATTGTTGTGCTATCAAATAGCCCTTAAGTGGATTAAATTCTGGCAATATGCTGATAATTTCCCTCATAGTGTATTGAAAACTGGTTTTCAAAGGTTTTCTTTTGCGGTATTCGTTGGTAACTTGAGGAAGCCTTTCAAGAATTCAATTTTGATAAATTGTGTCAGGATGAATGCAAATTCAATAGTTGATTTGATACTATATGGTAGGGTAATGTTAAGGTTTTTCGGCAATCGGATTTTTACCAATAACTCAGTTATGGATATAATATCGAAAATTACCTAGATCAAATCCCAAAGGGGTTGTGATGTTGTTGCAGCGCTACTTGGGCCTACCTAGGTAGTCAGTATCTTACCCCCAGAAAGTCCTGGAAACCTCTCGGCTTCGACAGGGGTGCACCAGAGGAAAATGGGTGTTAGAATAGTTGGCTCTGTTGAGTAGACAAAAAGATGGTAAGTATCGTGTGGGGACAGGCCCCATGCCGGACAGACATTCGGCATGTCGGGGTTCAGTCTGGATAAGTAAGAGTTTAACCTATTACAATATCCAGAGCGAAGTTAGGCCAGCATCACCTTTGTCTCCCTAGGCGAGTTTGCCGATTCTGTGTGGATGAGGGTAAGGGCCTGTCAGTGCACCTTAGAATCAAAGGGCATTGGAATCAGGTGCCGGATCTCGTCAATATGTTTGCGTAGATGGCTTCTTATTCTCCTGGGCGGCGGATTTTCGTTGACCAGGCGTCTGTTCGAATGCTGCGGCTTAGTGTAGTTGAACAGGAATTGCCTGGTCAACATCTCACTGTGCTCTTTAAGTGGTATCTGGTAGTAACCAGACGTCATATCCAAAGTTGTAAACCATTTGGTACCACCTAATCTTGCCAGTTGTTCCTCGACAATTGGCATGGGGAACTGTTTCTTTACGGTTACTGAATTTAAAGCCCTAAAGTCGACACACATTCTACCTTCGCCGTTCGCCTTCTTTACCAAAACTACTGGCGCTGCATGCGGCGAGGAACTTGGTTGAATAATGTCGTGAATTAACAATTCCTCAACGATCGATGACAACACAGGCCTCTGTGCCAACGGAACTTGGTATCTCTTACCCACAATTGGTGCTTCGGTTGTAACTTTGATTTCCATTTCAGTGGTTCTGCACCGACCTATACTTTTTAAGTCTTCAGAGAAACAATCGCTATACGTATTCAATAAACGCTTCACCCCATCGTGTTCGATTGCCTCAACCAGAACGTTGATTGACCCTTGACTATCAGATGCTTCTATTTTTAATACACCTGAATCGATCACTACTTTTGCATCACCCAACACGTCTCGACCCAATAACAATTGGTATGACATAAAAGCATCAGGTGCCACTAACAATAACAACTCTATCGGGCGATCGTCAACTCCTGCATTAACCTTTACTTTCTCTCTAGTCTCCACAATGCTTCCTCCGAACCCTGTAAGTTTATGAACTTCGTGCTCACGTCGTACCTCGCTCGGAATCGCTTTGGCTGCCACTAGTGAAAAGTCGCTGCCAGTGTCTACAAATGCTGACACCAACTTTCCCCAAACGTCGACTTCTTTCATAAATGTGGGTGGTGTTGTACATGGTCCAACTAACCTAGCCACGGTACTCCTACCTAGTTTACATGCAGCTGCGACACCCTTTAATTTTGGCTGCGTTGCAAAAAAATCTCGTCTTCCGTCCATTGATATATGGAGCGTAATTTTTCAATATTCGCTATAAATTGTTGTGCTATCAAATAGCCCTTAAGTGGATTAAATTCTGGCAATATGCTGATAATTTCCCTCATAGTGTATTGAAAACTGGTTTTCAAAGGTTTTCTTTTGCGGTATTCGTTGGTAACTTGAGGAAGCCTTTCAAGAATTCAATTTTGATAAATTGTGTCAGGATGAATGCAAATTCAATAGTTGATTTGATACTATATGGTAGGGTAATGTTAAGGTTTTTCGGCAATCGGATTTTTACCAATAACTCAGTTATGGATATAATATCGAAAATTACCTAGATCAAATCCCAAAGGGGTTGTGATGTTGTTGCAGCTCTACTTGGGCCTACCTAGGTAGTCAGTATCTTACCCCCAGAAAGTCCTGGAAACCTCTCGGCTTCGACAGGGGTGCACCAGAGGAAAATGGGTGTTAGAATAGTTGGCTCTGTTGAGTAGACAAAAAGATGGTAAGTATCGTGTGGGGACAGGCCCCATGCCGGACAGACATTCGGCATGTCGGGGTTCAGTCTGGATAAGTAAGAGTTTAACCTATTACAATATCCAGAGCGAAGTTAGGCCAGCATCACCTTTGTCTCCCTAGGCGAGTTTGCCGATTCTGTGTGGATGAGGGTAAGGGCCTGTCAGTGCACCTTAGAATCAAAGGGCATTGGAATCAGGTGCCGGATCTCGTCAATATGTTTGCGTAGATGGCTTCTTATTCTCCTGGGCGGCGGATTTTCGTTGACCAGGCGTCTGTTCGAATGCTGCGGCTTAGTGTAGTTGAACAGGAATTGCCTGGTCAACATCTCACTGTGCTCTTTAAGTGGTATCTGGTAGTAACCAGACGTCATATCCAAAGTTGTAAACCATTTGGTACCACCTAATCTTGCCAGTTGTTCCTCGACAATTGGCATGGGGAACTGTTTCTTTACGGTTACTGAATTTAAAGCCCTAAAGTCGACACACATTCTACCTTCGCCGTTCGCCTTCTTTACCAAAACTACTGGCGCTGCATGCGGCGAGGAACTTGGTTGAATAATGTCGTGAATTAACAATTCCTCAACGATCGATGACAACACAGGCCTCTGTGCCAACGGAACTTGGTATCTCTTACCCACAATTGGTGCTTCGGTTGTAACTTTGATTTCCATTTCAGTGGTTCTGCACCGACCTATACTTTTTAAGTCTTCAGAGAAACAATCGCTATACGTATTCAATAAACGCTTCACCCCATCGTGTTCGATTGCCTCAACCAGAACGTTGATTGACCCTTGACTATCAGATGCTTCTATTTTTAATACACCTGAATCGATCACTACTTTTGCATCACCCAACACGTCTCGACCCAATAACAATTGGTATGACATAAAAGCATCAGGTGCCACTAACAATAACAACTCTATCGGGCGATCGTCAACTCCTGCATTAACCTTTACTTTCTCTCTAGTCTCCACAATGCTTCCTCCGAACCCTGTAAGTTTATGAACTTCGTGCTCACGTCGTACCTCGCTCGGAATCGCTTTGGCTGCCACTAGTGAAAAGTCGCTGCCAGTGTCTACAAATGCTGACACCAACTTTCCCCAAACGTCGACTTCTTTCATAAATGTGGGTGGTGTTGTACATGGTCCAACTAACCTAGCCACGGTACTCCTACCTAGTTTACATGCAGCGGACTTATGCCTCATTTTATTACATTTAGTGCATCTAGGCTTGCGTGAATGTTGAGGGCATTTGGCTGCTATATGACCAGTATCATTGCAATTAAAACATCGTATGTCCCTTCGCTGTTGACCTGTCTTTTTTTCACTATCTTTCGGTTGATGTTGTTGTTGTGCGTTAAATGTCTGTCTAACCCCGACTGATGTTGCTGATAATCTTTCAATTGCGTTCAATAACGATTTACATGTCTTCAAATTGATAGCTACCAACGTTCGAGACAAATACGTTTCATTCAACCCCGCAACGATGTACGAATTATTGATCCATTTTTGCTCTACGACCCATATTAAGCATGACGTAGTAATAGTCTTTCATTTGATGTTGAAGAAAATAATACAATCTGCAGAACTTAACCGCAGCTGGAACGATGTTCTATAAAAGCATGCAACTGTTAGCATATGCTGACGACATTGACATTATCGGCATTAACAACCGCGCCGTAACCTCTGCCTACTCCAAACTAGAAAAAGAAGAGGAAAAAATGGGTTTGGTGGTGAACTAAGGCAAAACGAAGTACGTGCTGTCATCAAGCAAAGAGTCAGCGCATTCGCGCCTTGGCATCCACGCCACTGCTGGCAGCAAAAAGTTCGAAATAGTGAAGGACTTCGTTTACCTTGGATCCAGCATAAACTCCAACAATAATGTCAGCCTAGAAATCCAACGAAGAATTGCTCTTGCAAATAAATGCTACTTTGGACTGAGTAGGCAATTGAAAGGTAAAGTCCTCTCTCGATGCACGAAAATCACACTCTACAAGACACTCATCGCTCCCGTCCTGCTATATGGTGCAGAGGCGTGGACACTAACAACATCTGACGAGGCTGCATTGGGAGTATTCGAGAGAAAAGTTCTGCGAAAGATTTGTGGGCCTCTACGCGTTGGCGACGGCGAGTACCGAAGAAGATTTAATGATGAGTTGTATGAGCTTTACGCAGACGTCGACATAGTACAGCGCATTAAAACACAGCGGCTTCGCTGGCTAGGCCATGTCGTGCGAATGAACGAGGACGCTCCAGCCCAGAATGTATACTTATCGGACCAATTGGAGACTGACCAGCGATCTCGTGGGGTCTCCAATTGGCGCCAGTTGGCGCAAAGAAGAAATGACTGGCGAGCTATGTTGGACGGTCAAAATCGCTTAGGCGGTTAGATGGCCATTTAAAGAAGAAGAAGTAATAGTTTTTCATTGACTCACCTTGTTTTCTTTTGCGTCTGTCCATTTCTCGGTGAACTTCGGCTACATTGACTTCACTTGGGAAATCTGTCCTCAGTGCTTCAATAAACAATTGCCACGACCCAAAAGGTGGCTGTGCATCTGCCCAATTAGCTGCGACACCCTTTAATTTTGGCTGCGTTGCAAAAAAATCTCGTCTTCCGTCCATTGATATATGGAGCGTAATTTTTCAATATTCGCTATAAATTGTTGTGCTGTCAAATAGCCCTTAAGTGGATTAAATTCTGGCAATATGCTGATAATTTCCCTCATAGTGTATTGAAAACTGGTTTTCAAAGGTTTTCTTTTGCGGTATTCGTTGGTAACTTGAGGAAGCCTTTCAAGAATTCAATTTTGATAAATTGTGTCAGGATGAATGCAAATTCAATAGTTGATTTGATACTATATGGTAGGGTAATGTTAAGGTTTTTCGGCAATCGGATTTTTACCAATAACTCAGTTATGGATATAATATCGAAAATTACCTAGATCAAATCCCAAAGGGGTTGTGATGTTGTTGCAGCGCTACTTGGGCCTACCTAGGTAGTCAGTATCTTACCCCCAGAAAGTCCTGGAAACCTCTCGGCTTCGACAGGGGTGCACCAGAGGAAAATGGGTGTTAGAAGAGTTGGCTCTGTTGAGTAGACAAAAAGATGGTAAGTATCGTGTGGGGACAGGCCCCATGCCGGACAGACATTCGGCATGTCGGGGTTCAGTCTGGATAAGTAAGAGTTTAACCTATTACAATATCCAGAGCGAAGTTAGGCCAGCATCACCTTTGTCTCCCTAGGCGAGTTTGCCGATTCTGTGTGGATGAGGGTAAGGGCCTGTCAGTGCACCTTAGAATCAAACGGCATTGGAATCAGGTGCCGGATCTCGTCAATATGTTTGCGTAGATGGCTTCTTATTCTAATGGGCGGCGGATTTTCGTTGACCAGGCGTCTGTTCGAGTGCTGCGGCTTAGTGTAGTTGAACAGGAATTGCCTGGTCAACATCTCACTGTGCTCTTTTACTCCAAGCATTTTTGCTTCATTGTGGAGATGATGCTCAGAAGACATCCAGTGGCGGTTCTAAGGGCGGTGTTCTGGCAGACCTGAAGCCTCGTCCAGTGAGTATCTGCAAGCCCCGACGACCATATTGGCGTCGCGTAGCTCAGCACCGGCTGACCAATTGCCTTATATATAGCTAGTAACGTTTCTTTGTCTTTACCGCAAGTGCTGCCATATAGTGATTTGAGATTTTTGTTACGTCTTTTGGCTTTGTTGACAATTGCGGTTGGTTGTCTGACTAGCGTCAGGCAGATAATAAAAAAGTGAAACATACATATTTTTCGTGTTCGTGTGGGTAAGGTAAATATAATCAACCCTATATTGTTGAACGGTATTGAAGTGAAGAACCTGCTGGATGCTGAGCAATCTGCCAACGTAACTATCCTTTACTACAAGTTTCTACGATCAAAATATTTCAAACTAATGAATGTATTTATTTCCTTATAAAATAGCCAAGGAGCGCTAGTGTTTGTAATTTTTTAAAGATGTTGCCCGTCATACACGACGAAAAGATACTATCACTGAAAACAGAAGATATAGCGGATTGCAGGGGTAATTATATACCACTACACAATTGCAAGGAAGCCCTAATGTCGAGCTTTTGCCAACCTTTGGGAGATAGCCCGTGCGCAATGCAGCTTCTGAACATTCACTCAGCAACCTGTTAAACGACATCAGCTGACCACGTAGCTGCCATAAGGGAAATTGATAATGGCATAGTACTAATAAGCAACTAACCAGCAACACTGTACGATGTAAACTTAACAAAGCTGACAAGGGGATCCTTTATAGTAACCTTTGACGACGAAATTTCCATTAACGCAACCACCTATTATAATTGGAATAAAATAACCCACTCTCGCCAAATCAGGCCGCAGACAAGCCCAAACACGACGCAACAACAGGGCGAAAGGGACGGATAAGCTTCGCAACCTGGAAGCAACCTCCCCGGCAGGTTGCAGCAGGCCTGTCGCTGTCAAGGAGCGTCGAAGTCGACATCCGCCGGACAGGGTTCTGGCGTACAAACGGGTGCTCAGCCACAGAGGGCTCATCTGATGAGCAATTTGAAAAGCGTGACGAGCACAATTAGTGGACGGTCTCCAAGCGTTCCTGTGAGCACAGTGAATCGGAGGCGGTCGGGTAGGAGTAAGAGAGCGACTCCGAGATGGAAAGCCATGTGCGATCAGCGCTTGGCTACCAAAATCCTGGAACGCTACGGCGGTCTGGATGGTTCCCACATTTCTGAGAAGCATTCCCGTACGCTAGAGTGGGCCAGGAATGTTTTGAGTAGCGCTGATCAGCCTCCAGCACCTAGTGCAGGGGGTAAGCCGGCCCCACTCGGCGTCGAGGCTCTGTCGAATGGGCAGAACAATGCAGACCGCGGAAGGAAGACCCGGGGTGGTGTAGCTGTGCAACGCTCGTTTAGCGAAGTCTCTAGATGTGCTGGCTCCATCACCCTGGGGGTAGTCGACAGGAGCAGAGAGGACGGGACCTTCTCCAGGGAAGAGTGGAGCTGGGTGGCCAACGCCATCTCTGAGGCCTATATGACTGCCGTGGATAGATATCCTCGGTCACCATCCATTGAGTATTTGGGTTGGTACCATGGCTTCAGAATGATAGAGTGCGCTGACGAGCGGTCGGCGTTGTTTTTCAGGCATCTTATCTCTCTGGTGGGGGAGTTGTGGCGGGGTGCCAGGCTCGAGGCCGTGGACAGGAGGCACCTCCCTCTTCAACCAAAGGATCGGGTGTTGCTAACGGCCGAACCCTCCCAGCCGGAGAGAATTCTGAGGCAGTTGCAATACTGCAATCAGAGCCTTCCGACCCAGGCTGCTGAGGTGGACGAGATGGATTTGTCTGATGATGATCATCCGACAAATAAATCTCCAACACTCTAAGGCGGCCTCCGCCAGCCTCCTGCTCTGCCTGGAACAAGTCGGGGTGGACGTTGTCCTCATCCAGGAGCCGTGGCTGAGCAGTAGCGGCAATAACATATCTGGATTAGGACTGACAAATACAAACTATTTGTGCACGGAAGGCAGGTAGGCCAAGATCATGTGTACTGGTTAGGAAAGATATTAAAGCTTTTCTTCTTACCAATTTCAGTGACGGTGACGTAACGGCGGTGTGCTTGGAGGATGGCAATAAGGGATCGTGGCTGGTCTCGGCCTACATGGCCATGATGATACTTATGGGCCACCTCCTGAAACCCTGTGGAAGGTTACCGCTGAAGCTAGGCGGAGAGGCGTTGGGCTAGTTGTCGGGACGGATGCGAATTCGCATAACTCACTGTGGGAGAGAACGAATACTAACGCAAGAGGTGAGTCACTATTTGCTTTTATTCTTAATGATGGGCTATGTATTTGCAACAGGGGTAATGACCCCACTTTTGTAACATCAGTTAGGGAGGAGGTCCTGGACCTCACTCTTGCTTCGGGAGACCTGTTTCCCCTTATATCCGACTGGCGTATTCTTCCGGAACACTCCTTCTCTGATCATAGGTATATTCAGTTCTCTCTTAATAAATCTCGGCCCAGTAAAATCATGTTTAGAAATCCTAGGCGTACTAACTGGGTTCGGTACTGTAGCAAATTGGATAAGTTTCTCCCGAGAGCACCCGTATCGAGCTCAGAATTATCAGTGACCGCTATTGATGCTCTGGTGGAGAAATTCACCTAAGCTTGCAACAAAGCGTATAAAATCGCTTGCCCACTGAAAACCGTAAGTGGTAAGCGAAAACCACCTTGGTGGAATCAGGAAGTAGACCACCTTAGGGTTTCCAGCAGGCGGCTGTTTAACAGGGCCAGGAAGAGTAAATTACCTTCCGACTGGGAGCTCTACAAAGTTGGGTTGGCTATTTACAAGTCCGCAATTAGGAAAGCCAAACGGGATTCCTGGAAGGCTTTCTGTGAAAGCGTGGAGGGTTGCAACGAGTCTGCTAGATTCCGGAAGATTCTATCCGGGAATCCTTGGGGTATTTGAGGAATGTAGGTGGCAGCTGGGCTATGAGTAGCGAGGAATCTCCCAAGCTTCTTATGGACGCTCACTTCCCTGACGTCCCAGCTTCACAGGACCGCGATGCCTCCTCGCCCTAGATTGTGGGGGTGGGGGGGAGTCGGCCAGCCATCACCCTGGATAAAAACCAGCTTGTATGGACCGTCAATTCTTTTAAGCCCTAAAAGTCACCCGGGCCTTATGCCATATTCCTGCGCAACTACAGAGATCGCTAGGGATTTCTTGCAGCTGGCTGGCCCCCATCTACTCCAATTGCTTGAGGTTGGGCTACATCCCCGCTTCATGCAATATGGTCAAGGTTACCTTTATTCCAAAGGCGGGGAGGTGCTCTCATGTATCTCCCAAGGATTTCAGGTCGATCAGTCTCTCCTCGTTTCTTCTGAAAACGCTGGAGCGCCTGATCGACCTGTATATACGCAGCAGGATTCCTAGGGAGAGTTTTACGGCTGCGAAGCATGCTTACTGCAAAGGCAGATCAACTGAGACGGCGCTTCATTCCGTTGTGAAGCTGATTGAGGGGCCTTCTAGCACAAAGAGTTCGTGCTGGGGGCCTTTCTAGACATTGAAGGAGCGTTTAATAATGTTTTGCCTTCTGCCATCATACGGGGCTTTGATAGAATTTATCAACAGTTTACTTTGTGGCAGTATTGTTATGGCGGAGTGGGGAGGTGCTGGGGCTCAGAGAAGTGTGAGAAGGGGCACGCCGCAAGGAGGTGGTCTTACTCCCCTTCTCTGGGTCGTAGTAGTTAACGGCTTGCTCCAGGACCTTGAGCGCAGGGGCTGTCATGTGATAGCCTATGCTGATGACCTAGCAATCCTTGCCAGGGGAAAGTTTCTTAGTACCGGTAGTGATATTCTGCAAGGGTTTTTGAGTGTTGTGACAGAGTGGTCCGAATCTTGGGGACTGGCTGTCAACCCAAGTAAAACTGAACTAGTCCTCTTTACGAGAAGGTATAAGATTGACGATTTTGTATTGCCCTCTATTGGGGGAGTACCGTTGGTGCTTTCTGAAAAGGTTAAGTACCTGGTTGTTATCCTGGACAGGAAGCTGTCCTGGAAGCTGAATGCAGAGGACAGGGCCAAGAAGGCATCAGTCGCTCTGTACTGTTGCAGGGGGGCCATTGGCAAACGGTGGGGCCTCTCTCCGAGGGTGGTTTACTGGCTGTATGAGATGGTGGTAAAACCCATTTTATTTTATGGGGTAGTGGTCTGGTGGAGCGCGCTAGACACGGCTTCCACCATGAAAAATATGGTCACTGTGCAGCGAATGGCTATGGTGGGTATTAGTGGACCACTCCTACCCTGGCATTGAATGTCATGCTCAATCTGCACCCTGTTGACCTGGTAGGAAAAATGGGCGCAGCTCGGGCTGCAATTAGGATTCGAGATGCTGGATATAAGCTTGTTAATTATGGCCATTCCAATATACTATCGAGCTTTGACTTTATCCCTAACAGAACGGATTACTGTGCGCCGATCTCTGCCCACACGCGGGGTTTTTCGACTCACATACCCGCAAGGGACGAGTGGACAGGCGAGGAACCTATCTGGGGGAAGACATTGGTGAATTTGTTTACGGATGGGTCAAAGCTTGATGGTTGTGTGGGGTGTGGCGTTTACTATCAGGAACTTGGGATCAGCATTAAACTACGGCTTCCTGATCATTGTAGCGTTTTTCAAGAGGGGTTGCCGCCATCAAGGATGCGGTGGATGTCCAGCGCTTTCGCTGTAAAGGAGTTTAATATCTACTCCGACAGTCAGGCGGCGATTAGGGCGCTGAGTGCTAGCAACGTTCGGTCGAGGACAGTGAGTGACTGTCTGGAAATCTTACAGTTGCAGCCGACTACTTCAAAATAAAAATTATTTGGGTGCCAGGCCACTCTGACATTCCCGGCAATTGCCGGGCGGATCTCTTGGCCAGAGCGGGTACTCTTGAAACTGATGTGGCCGCCTCCAGAGCATTGGGTATTCCCCTTACCACTTGTGGTCTGCTTCTGGGCAGATGGGCTTCGAACCAGCTTAGCAAGCGCTGGGCTGAGACCACCTTATGTCAAGTGTCGAAGTCCTTCTGGCCGGTGGTGGACTCCAAGCGATCAGAGGAATTACTAGGACTCTCCAAGGCGCATCTTTCCTTGATAATTGGGGTATTGACGGGGCACTGTCCGATAGGGATACATGCGGTGCGGTTAAATATTTTTGAAACCCCTAACTGTGTGAGCTGCATGGAGGACGACGAGGTGGAATCACCAAATCACTTCATGCTTAGTTGTCCAGCGTTTGCCAGGACCAGGCTTAGGTATCTAGGGTCGGATTTTCTTAGGTCTCCGGAGGACGTGTCGAGGATCGATGTGTGCCAAATCGGGAGATTTATTGTCGCTACACAGCGATTCGCCAAACAAACTTAGGTTAATGTCACCGTGAAGTTAGTGGCATCACAACGGACCATTAAGTGTCTAAGTGAGCCGTTCCCACATTGGAAAGCGGCCACCTTACCTAACCTAACCAACTCTCGTCCCGAAGCTGCTCCTGCGCAGATTATAAATTTTACTGACCACATGACTCTATTGGCACTTCCATACTTCGAAAAAATCAACATAGAGAATCTCAGGCACATATCGTATCTAGAGAATCTTGTTCATATCCGCTCAACACAGTCAATGGGCGCTTTGTCGCTTGTCGTGGTAGCAGCTTTCATAATATTTGCGGTTAGTCGGATACGAAAACGAAGAACCCGAGCGAATCTAAACATTGCCATAACAGAAGCCGCTGACGGCTTAGCACCCAACAATAATGTCAATAACAACCATAACCAAAGCTCAAAGTTGGCACCCAGCAATAATGCCAACAACAATCATAACCAACAGCCTCATTCTCTTTGACGAACGATACGCTTAACGAACGATACCCGCGCTGACGATATCGTGTGCTTTTGGTAGCATGAATGTTACGTTGACGATTATCGTGTAGGCTTACGTCTATCGCCAGCTAAACGAAATGAAATGTCAATTTTGCAACTCTATGCACCTGCGTTTTGACTTTGTGAAAAAGTTTATAATTTTTATGTTATTAATAAATCGGGAATATTTCGTTTATAATTATGTACCAAGCTGTTGCTTTGGCTTTGTCGGAGGAAGGTGCGCTGAGAATCCAACGGCAGAGTTGGCGTGATGTGACTAATGTGATAGATCTACCAGACGCTAAGTAAGTAACGTTTGGGTAATTGTTTCTTTTAGGAAACACCTGCTAAAATTATCACAATCATATTGGAAGGGATATCAAAATCCATCGGTATCAATAGTTCATAAGATAATTTTTCTAAAATTCTGTGAATAGTTATGTATTTCATAGTTGATGTGCGGTGATACTTCCTTTAGGAAGCAACTGCTAAACACTTCCCTTCTTTGAGGCAATCTTCCTTTATTCCTCCTCGAAGGCAACCTTACAGGCTCCATACACTGGTGCTCCTCTCGTCAGTTCAACATTTGCCTCCAGCTCGTTCACAAGCACTCGAAACTGGGTGCTAGGATTCTTTTTGGAATCTTTTAAAATAAATAAATAACAATAAGTAACAACAATAGTGGAAAATTGAATAATAATACTTACTTCTTGTGTTTGCGGGCTCCATTTGTTCAACAACGATAGCAATTTCCTTCTTGTTTGATTTTGACACTTTGTTTTCGTATTGTCAGACGATAATCGTCAAACAGATTACCGATTAAGCACTTTCGTTACGTAAGGGTCAGCTGTTATCGTGTTGACTATCGTTTTGGCTATCGTATTGCTATTCATGCTACCAACACACAAACGACGATCGTTTTGGGCACGTTATCGTCAAAGAGAATGAGGCTGCAAAGCTCAACAGCATTAAGTATTGAATTTTAATTTCTTCATATATGTAAACCAGTGGCCTAGCTTACCTAGCGTTTACCATATGGCAACAGGACATTTCAAGGACCCTGCTTCCAGGACATCTAATGCTACAGTTTTTTTAGTTTACTCAAAAGGATACCGCAAAAAAAATCTTTTCAAAATTCTGCATAAAATATTCGAATGGTGAAGGGCGAAGCATCTTGGCCTGACTGCGGATAAATAAAATACTTTTTTTTAGGGCATTAATTAAAAAAGAAGTTTTTTATATTGAGAGCATATTTTCAAAACTCAAAAAGTATGACTTTACCGGTTTAAACAAACGTTCGTTGCACAAAATGTTAGCAGAAACACTGGAAAAGGAGGGCATTTTTGTCAAAAAGGAGGACAATAATTTTGAGGAGGACAAGCTGTATTTTTGGAGGACAATCCTCCGAAAAGGAGGACGTCTGGTCAGCTTAGAAATTGCCCCCTTTCGCATTAAGTTTATGCACATACAAAAAGCATGTATGTATAAAAATAATGGGGCGTAGTTATAGTCGAGATAAAACGTGATTTTAAGTTAGTTGAACGTCAACTGATATGATTTATTAAGGGTGTAAATAAACATAAACTATAAATAAGAAAAATTTGTTGGTAAAATCCGACATTTTCTGGTGAGGCGACTGCGGTTTGTTGTAGCAAGGCAAATTCGAATATGAATGACATTTGCTTTCGCGTATACAAAACACATAAAAAAACAAATTTTCTCTGGTTTCCTCTGTGTTTGCAGCATAGGAGTACGGGTGTATGTCACCATGCGATCACCTGTTTATTGCATCATGAAATAGCCCTTAATTTTAAAAACGACGTATCTCAGCAATGTCACTAATAAGCTTCATTCTCTATCTCAATAATGGGGTTAAAAGCTTTTAATTGCTGTTTTTTAGTTCAGAAAATAATATCTATATATATAAAAATGAAATGGGGTTCAGGAGTCATGCTAAAACTCGGAAACGGCTGAGCCAAATTATATACTTCCTTTAGAGGGTTTCTTTGTTATTACCACGCGCAGGTCATGTATTAAAATCAAAATAAAATATTAGGGGGGCGTGGTACCTCCCATACAATTTTATTAATTTGGCTGTTATATTTTGTGGTTATGTATGATACAATTGCTATGTATTGGAATATGCGACGCTAAAATTAAAACGACTACACGGTTTGCTGGTCAGATTCAGAATTCCTTTTTTCTTCTTTTTCTTTTTACAAAATGGTCTCTTAAAATTTGTGCTTACAAATGTAGTTATTATCTACAACCGTCTACTAAGCATTGCCACCCGGTTCTTAGTCTACGACTTAACCCTTGTATTATGCCTAACGTATGATACTCTACTACAGTATGATACAATTGCTATGTATGATAAAATTGGATCTATTTATGCGAATATTGGTTGTTGTCTTTGTCGTCTATGTTTATCTTCACTACTGCGCTGTAGATGGCCAGAACGTCAGATGACGCTAGATGGTGCACATCAACACACACACACGCTGTACATAATTGCCTTTGTTGCTGTTTACATTAGTACAGCAATCTATATCTATATCTATTCTATATATGCATATAAAAATAAAATGGTGTTCAGTTGTAACGCTAAAACTCGAAAACGGCTGAACCAAATTATATACTCACCACCAGATGGCGGTGTTAGTCATGAATTGGTACGAAGTTAATTAAGTTCATATACAGCGGATTGAGTCAGTACAAAAGCAATTCTTGATTTTTGCTTTGCGGGGTCTTAACTGGAATCCAACGACTCACCTGCCCCCTTATAGAACTAGGCTTCTCCTCTTAAATTTACCTTCTCTGGAAAATCGTAGGGTTTTACTAGGTGTAATGTTCCTCCATAAGCTGATTGTTGGTGAAATCGATTCATCTGATCTTGTTAGTCGACTGAGTTTTGCTGTACCCGCTAGGGCGTCCAGGCACTATGTGCCTTTTCAATTACCCCTTTGTCGACAAAACTTTGCAAAAAACCACCCTCTAAACCTTTGGGGTTCATTTTACAACGAGTTATATAGCTGCATTAGTTTCGAATGTTCTTTTGCCTCACTTCAAAATTTAATACTTGCATTCCTGCTTAACGCTGACTAATATCATGTAAGTCCTCCACCCGTCGTTGCTCTGAGCGCTGCGTGGAATCGCGTTCATTCCACCGGCAGCACACATATATCAACGTATACAATTAATTAATTAAATTATCCGCTGCGCGGAATCACTCGGCCGGAGACTCGGCCTCTTCAACCATCCTATGGATAATTCAAGATTTCAAGGCACAATATTAAATGATAAATATTCCGTTGTTGCCCCGAACGCTGCGTGGAATCACGTCCATTCCGCCAGCAAATCTCATATCATTCTGGTACTCGACTTTACATAAATAAATATTCGACCGTATGTCAGGGTGGATTGGAGACTCGGCCTCTTCAACCATCCTATGGATAATTCAAGATTTCAAGGCACAATATTAAATGATAAATATTCCGTTGTTGACCCGAACGCTGCGCGGAATCGCGTCCATTCCACAAGCTTCTCACACAATATCAACGAACATACTTAAACAAATTATTACTTGACCGTATGTCAGGGTGGATTGGAGACTCGGCCTCTTCAACCACCCGGTGAGGATGGAACAGTCAATGATTTTCAAGACCATCCTTATGGATGAACCGATCGTTTATAAGATGGACAGCAATCACGGCCACTCTAATCTTTCCAGTTAATAACCAACTAGCTCTGATGACAACATTCCGTGAATAATCGACCGTATGTGTGGGTGGATGGGAGACACTGCCTCTCCAAACATCTCATGTAATACTTTAATTCATATTGTTAGTTTTTAAGTTATGTGCAATTTTAATAGTATCTGTCCTTAGTCGACCTCTTTGTTTGTGTCGACTTAAAACAAATTAATAAATAAATAAATAAAAAGAGGATGGACGGAGAGAAAGATGTGGAGCTGAAATTAGGAGGGCGACTCACATATTTTAAATGCAAACAAGTTAATGTTTGGGCAGGACAACGTCTGCCGGGTCAGCTAGTTCTTGATATATATTTTTTAAACAATACATTTGCCAGCGTTTTCATAGCTTCTTTTAGATAGTGAAAACATCCTTTTGGCGATGCCGCTGAGATACGGCCTTCGTAAAATTACTGGCGAAATACGACCT
This sequence comes from Sphenella marginata, assembly GCA_951509765.1. Taxonomy (NCBI): domain Eukaryota; kingdom Metazoa; phylum Arthropoda; class Insecta; order Diptera; family Tephritidae; genus Sphenella; species Sphenella marginata. The sequence continues at coordinate 54,811,981 of OX608078.1, read as the reverse complement.
TTTTAACAAAACATCTGAGTTACGACCTTTCTAATAGGATAGGTCGCAATATTTTCATATATATTATTTTTGCAAATGATTAATGGCAAGTGAAACAGTGAACAAATGAAGTGAAAAATACACACAATAGAAATCGGCAAAAATAAATTTTCGCTGTGCAAGTGAGCCTTAGAAAACAAAGAAAAGCTAAACAAGGTAAACATGCCAAATGAGCCGATTTCTGTTCTGTGTAATTTCCATTTCAACACATGGTCACAGTTCAATTATATTTTCAAAAGATGGCGTTAACAGTATGTTAATTTCAATTCCAGTTTAAAAACAGAAAAGTAGCAATCAAGAGCTCAGAGTGACATAAATAAGACCAGTTTGATTAGATTTTAATAAAAGTGTCGTTTGAATACAACTGAAAGGTAACAGTAGAGATATGCAAAATCACAGACAAAATGAAAATGACGAAAATCATGCTGATAGATAACGTCAACAAAGAGATCGTAATAGGTCACGTTCGCAAAATCGGCCAAAAAATATAAATTCTGTAAATTTGAATGGTGCAGCATTTCAATATAACCCACAACTTGATTATTCATCTCACAAATACGTTGTCATTGGAAGTATGGATAAAATTTGCGGATTTTGTCAAGCATTGAAATTTAAAACTGAAACACCAGGCATGTGTTGCGCTGCAGGAAAAGTTCGTTTACCAGACATACAATATCCGCCCGAACCATTAGCTACATTTTTATCCGGAACATCACCCGAATCCAAACATTTTCTTGAAAAAATTACCACATATAATTCATCTTTTCAATTGACATCTTTTGGTGCTGGCCAAATTATAACCGATAACTTCATGCCAACGTTCAAGGTAATACGTCAACTTGAACGTTCAATAACATTCCCTGACACATCTAATGAATCATTAGGTTTGTTTATTGAGCTGCTCTGGCTTACGCCAGGTTGATATAATTTACAAATTTGTTTTTCATGAAAAATTTTATTGCTCAAGATTGCTCTAACTTTTGTTTCATGAGTATGCTCAAAATAAAACTAGAGCAATCTAGATCACAATTTTCTGCACCAACCTTTTTGCGGAGCAAGCTAGAGCAGAATAAAATTGACAATTATCAGAAACTAAATTGTAATATATGAATAGAAAATCGAAATAATTTGTAAAAAACAAAACGAAAAAGAAAAAAAGAAAGTGTGTGCAGTGCACACCCAGGGGAAGTTTACTTCTTTAATTTAGCATTTCGCCGTCTATCACGAGCCCCGTTGTTACCTTTCGGCATATCGGTACCTAAACTTAACCAACAAAATTATGAAAATTCATTTGTTTACAGATATCGGTAATTCTATTTCTCACAAAATATCACAACCGTAATAAATTCCATTACAAAGACAAATCAAATGCAATTATGATGTAAGTGACGTTTCGCATTAAATGATTTAAAAAAACGTATATTAAAGATAAAAAAAGAAATTATACAAAAAAACCAAATTATATGAAAAAAAAAAAAAACAAATTAGAAAAAGTAGCCAGCTTCGAGCCCGCCACCTTTGAGTGCTCATTCGCATGCTTACCCCATGTGCCATACAGACATTTTCATGTTAAATGCCGTACTTAAGATTGCTATGGTGCTTTTGCTATATGAGTGTGGTGTGTTCGTAAAATTCCACACACACATATATATACAAAGCATCACTAGCTGCTATATGAGTGTGGTGTGGTTCAGAGAACAGCGCTGAATGCTTCACATTTGAATCAGATTCCAGTATTTGCTGCTTATGCTATGCTTTCAATCGACATGCTACTAGCGCGAATCATGCTGATTGGTGCTTTCTTATATTCACCACGTTAGCATGGTCATGCACCGAGCATGGCAGTACTGCTTTTTCAAAAGCAGCGAATCAATCTTAGTGTTGTGAGATACATTTTTGGTGATTCTGAATTTTTAAACAGTTTAGCAGTGCATTTTGATTCTTTTATATACACATTATCAAATGAAATTAAAAAAGAGATAAAATAATATATTAAAAGTATACCTATTATATTTAATTATCATTTAGAAAAGTCGAGTTAGTTTACTGTATTTTTAATCACATTAAGCGCTATTAAATAACTACAACTTATTAGTTTGATGGATGAATTGAGCTCAATAACAATAAAAAATTATAAAATTGCTTAAATTACTACGCAGGGACATTTTTCATGAAGTAAAATGCAACGTTTGAAAATCAAATTAACAAAAAAGGGTATAGTTTGGGTGAAATAGCCTTCACTGCTTTTCATATCTGGGTTGCAATAACGATAAAAGACCTAACAAATTTATTTTACAAGTGTCCACATTTATAAACACTCCATGCTAAAATGGATGGGATTCAACTATCTTTTTACGTTGAGTAACGAAAATAGTATAAGAAAAAGTTGTCGCTACCTGATAGGATAAAACTTATAACTAATTAACTAAATCCTGTTTCTTTCTTAACGAGCGTTAGGTAACAAAATGTCTCCTTATAAAAGTACCTGATTTCTTCTTTTGCGCAGTTTCTATGTTCTTCGGTACTACTTAATAGGTACTTAATAACGAGCTAAAAAGCGGACGCAATAGAACTGCAGTACTGGCCCATTGTTTGAATAGACTGGCCCAAAAAAATTACACCCACTCTTAGTATAAATAAGGATACGGACTTTGATGTTTCACCAGTATAATATTTACTTTCAATCGTTTACTAAGATCCACAGCCTAACGATCCTGCTTATATCAACCATTATGGAGAATCAAGAAATTATCAACAAAATATTGAGCGGTAATTACTCTGCTGTTGCTAAGGCAAATAGCAATAGCCAAATTTGGAAAATATTTGGGCTGGTTAAAAAGGATGATGACATAATGATAGATGGGATTGCATATTGCCGGAGCTGCCAGAATATATTAAAATATAATGGAAGACAAACATCGAACCTTCTGACCAATTTTCGCTGTGCAAGTGAGCCTTAGAAAACAAAGAAAAGCTAAACAAGGTAACCATGCCAAATGAGCCGATTTCTGTTCTGTGTAATTTCCATTTCAACACATGGTCACAGTTCAATTATATTTTCAAAAGATGGCGCTAACAGTATGTTAATTTCAATTCCAGTTTAAAAACAGAAAAGTAGCAATCAAGAGCTCAGAGTGACATAAAGAAGACCAGTTTGATTAGATTTTAATAAAAGTGTCGTTTGAATACAACTGAAAGGTAAAAGAAATGCCAAGAGGTAGAAGAGGTAGGAGACATGCTGAAATCGGACGTAATATCCGTAACAGTAGAGATATGCAAAATCACAGACAAAATGAAAATGACGAAAATCATGCTGATAGATAACGTCAACAAAGAGATCGTAATAGGTCACGTTCGCAAAATCGGCCAATAAATATCAATTCTGTAAATTTGAATAGTGCAGCATTTCAATATAACCCACAACTTGATTATTCATCTCACAAATACGTTGTCATTGGAAGTATGGATAAAATTTGCGGATTTTGTCAAGCATTGAAATTTAAAACTGAAACACCAGGCATGTGTTGCGCTGCAGGAAAAGTTCGTTTACCAGACATACAATATCCGCCCGAACCATTAGCTATATTTTTATCCGGAACATCACCCGAATCCAAACATTTTCTTGAAAAAATTACCACATATAATTCATCTTTTCAATTGACATCTTTTGGTGCTGGCCAAATTATAACCGATAACTTCATGCCAACGTTCAAGGTAATACGTCAACTTGAACGTTCAATAACATTCCCTGACACATCTAATGAATCATTAGGTTTGTTTATTGAGCTGCTCTGGCTTACGCCAGGTTGATATAATTTACAAATTTGTTTTTCATGAAAAATTTTCTTGCTCAAGATTGCTCTAACTTTTGTTTCATGAGTATGCTCAAAATAAAACTAGAGCAATCTAGATCACAATTTTCTGCACCAACCTTTTTGCGGAGCAAGCTAGAGCAGAAAAAAATTGACAATTATCAGAAACTAAATTGTAATATATGAATAGAAAATCGAAATAATTTGTAAAAAAAACAAAACGAAAAAGAAAAAAAGAAAGTGTGTGCAGTGCACACCCAGGGGAAGTTTACTTCTTTAATTTAGCATTTCGCCGTCTATCACGAGCCCCGTTGTTACCTTTCGGCATATCGGTACCTAAACTTAACCAACAAAATTATGAAAATTCATTTGTTTACAGATATCGGTAATTCTATTTCTCACAAAATATCACAACCGTAATAAATTCCATTACAAAGACAAATCAAATGCAATTATGATGAAAGTGACGTTTCGCATTAAATGATTTAAAAAAACGTATATTAAAGATAAAAAAAGAAATTATAAAAAAAAACCAAATTATATGAAAAAAAAAAAAAACAAATTAGAAAAAGTAGCCAGCTTCGAGCCCGCCACCTTTGAGTGCTCATTCGCATGCTTACCCCATGTGCCATACAGACATTTTCATGTTAAATGCCGTACTTAAGATTGCTATGGTGCTTTTGCTATATGAGTGTGGTGTGTTCGTAAAATTCCACACACACATATATATACAAAGCATCACTAGCTGCTATATGAGTGTGGTGTGGTTCAGAGAACAGCGCTGAATGCTTCACATTTGAATCAGATTCCAGTATTTGCTGCTTATGCTATGCTTTCAATCGACATGCTACTAGCGCGAATCATGCTGATTGGTGCTTTCTTATATTCACCACGTTAGCATGGTCATGCACCGAGCATGGCAGTGCTGCTTTAAAAAGCAGCGAATCAATCTTAGTGTTGTGAGATACATTTTTGGTGATTCTGAATTTTTAAACAGTTTAGCAGTGCATTTTGATTCTTTTATATACACATTATCAAATGAAATTAAAAAAGAGATAAAATAATATATTAAAAGTATACCTATTATATTTAATTATCATTTAGAAAAGTCGAGTTAGTTTACTGTATTTTTAATCACATTAAGCGCTATTAAATAACTACAACTTATTAGTTTGATGGATGTTTACACGACTTAGGTAGCCACCCGTCCCAATCCCAAAACCATAATAAAACCCATTACATGAATTGTACAAATATAATAACTTTCATTGAATTACCTCTTTATATCGCGCAAATCACCCCACACCAATTCGCCGCATGCAAATCAGCTGATGTGGGGGCGGCCATCATTGTTATTATTACAAGTTTTCGTACCTTGCGCTTATACACCGGCTTTTAATAAATTTATAAAATAATTTTCTTGATTCGCAATTAGAAGTGTAAAATTCCTCTGCATTGTGTTCTACTAACATTACGTACATTTAGAAATAAATATACAAAGACAAATCTGTGAAAAGTGCACATAACTAAATAAAGTAAATTTATTATCTTCTTCTACCTATTGCTATACACCGGCGTTTCGAGACATTTACATTCTTTATAAATCAATATATATATGAATTGTTATAAAACCATTAAATAAAGTTGTTTTATTACTCCCTATTCATCAAATACAATAACTATTATATCTGGCTTGATCGCGAGGCCAGTAAAGACAAATATATTGCTGCATACAAACGTTTGCATATTTTATAGTTCAATTTCCACATCTGTTCAAACCCAATAAAAGTGAAATCTGCGACCTGCAATTTTATATTTCATCATTTGCAAAATACTCTGGAATTGTGAAATCGGACTACTTGAAGCAACCCAGATCGAAGGTGCAGCTAAGTCAGAGACTCAGGAGCAATCACCCGGAAGGTACGTGCAAACATTTGAAACCCGACAACCGTAAGTACACCCCTCAAATTTATACATGGTCCTTCTTCGCCATTGAAGAATCCAGCCCCAGCTCATACACATATATATAATATTCTAAAATTATAATCCCTAAATTGCAATATTGATTCCCGCCAAAACCCATAATTTTCCCGCCAAATATTTATATATATATATAGCTCGGTGAACCCAAATAAGTTACGGCGAAATTTCACACATATACAGTGTAAGAAATAACACGAAAATCTCTTGCTGTAAATTTTACATATATATGTTCGTTCAAAAGACAGTGGGCATAAACGCAAAATTTTCATCTCAAAAAAAATTATTTTAAATTTCACTGGTTGTTTAAACCAAATTCCCAAAATTTAAAGAATTTCAATTTCGGGTGAAACTTAAATTAATAAGCACCGTAAATTAGTGTTGCAAATCCCGAAAAAGTAATTGTTAAAATTATAAATTACCGCCCATTGACTATATCCATTTATACGTATATAACTACCGTGTACAACGTGTATATACCCTTTTGAGACCAATACATCCCCTGAACAGTAGTACAAGACTACTAAAATCCCAAAAAATTTTTTTTGCGTAAATAAAAGCAACAGTCTCAATAGAATCTTCCAAAATTGCTAAAGTCAAGTTAAGCAAATCTCAATTTAGAATGACTACCGTGGCTGAAAATAAATTTATATCTGAAACAGATATTTTTACAGATTACTGTACTCGGTTCCGCGCAAGCCCCCTTCAAGACAATACGGAGTCAGCCCTAAAATTAAAAGATAAAAATATCGATGTATTTTGGTCTAGAGTACAGAGTGCCTTTGACGTGGTAGTAGAAACTGACGACCAGGACCTTCCCGATGATTTTAAATCTGCCGCTTTTGGTAAATACCGAGCCTGCCTAATAGCGTATGAGGAGACAAAGGCTCAAATAGGCGATCAACTCCAACTCAAGGAATTGAGTAAACCCGCGCCTCAAGTGCCAACCCAACCCCCCTCAGAGTCCTCCCATATGAACCTGAAAGTCCCCCCATGTGATACAGAAATTTTCTATGGAGGGTATGATCAATGGCCGTCCTTCCGTGACATGTTCACAGCGGTGTATATCAACCACTCCAAACTCTCCAGCGCCCAAAAACTGTATCACCTCCGTCAAAAGACTAAAGGTAAGGCAGGCCAAATAGTAGAACAATTTCCCCTAAGTGACGACAATTTTGCCCTAGCATGGGAAGCTCTCAAGTCACGATATGAGAACAAAAGAGTCCTGGTCGATAATCAAATCCGAATTCTCATGAATCTAAAAGCGATTCAGTCGGAAAATAGTGAGGATATACAAAAATTACAGTCCTCAGTAAATAACGCCCTCCAAATACTAGCGACACAACAAGTCGAAACCTCCAGCTGGGATCCCATATTAATATATCAGGTAACGTCAAAGTTACCAGAGAATACAGTTGCCCTGTGGGAGCAATCATTAAGCTCCAGAAGAGACCTTCCGAACTGGTCCCAAACGAACCAGTTTCTGACTACTCGCTACGAGATAGTGGAAAGGGTGGATCAATGGCGTCCAGCCAAACCCCGATACAATCCACCCTCCACAAACTTCTCAAGGCCACACCCCAATCAGAACACCCCCCAGTTCAGGCAGTCTCAACCCCAAACCCACAGCAACAACCCCCCAACACATACAAAATCCCACGCCACAGAGCAGCAACGATTTTATACCTGCAAATTATGCAAACAACAAACGCATACCCTACAAAGCTGTTTGCGGTATAAAAAGTTGCCAATCTCAGAACGCAGAAAATTCGTAAGAGACAACAATATCTGCGAAAATTGTTTAGCCCAAACCCATCTCTTGAAAGACTGCCAAAGCACGAGAACGTGCATGCACTGCCAAGGCCGACATAACACCACTCTTCACGACACAGCTTCTCCCAGTACGAGTTCTGGAATTCACAGAACTAGATCTCAGGTAGCCACAATAGAAGCCAGCAATCCAAGGATTCAGGACGTGAATCAGGCGGCACCCCATGAAAGCGAACCCTCTACACCCAACACATCCCAAGTACAAGCATTCCATGCTGAAAATTATAGCAAAATCATACTCCCTACAGCAATTGTCTTGGTAGAACATAGAGGGGACCTATTCAAGCTTCGGGCCTTAGTGGATCAAGGCTCCGAAAGAAGCTTCATATCCGCCAAAGCTCAAGCAAAACTCCGGCTTCCCTATACCCACTCCCTATTTGAAATCTCGGGTATGGGAGGCGGAGTGGTACAAACTTCAAATAAGCTGTGCTCGTTGACCCTAGTCTCAAATGACAGAAAAGTAAAAATAAAAGCCCAGGCAATAGTGCTGCCCCGTTTAACTAGGCAGCTTCCAACCCTCAGGCTAAATGAAAGCCAAATGCGAAATTGGTCCCATCTCGAACTAGCAGACCAGAACACCCAAAACCCCGCTCAAATCGATCTGGTACTGGGTAGTGATCTTATCCCTCAAAGAATGCTTAATGGCATAGAAAAGATCTCTCCCAGCCTGCTAGCACAAAATACCATCTTTGGATGGATAATAAGTGGCCAAACCCGCGAAAAGGTTGGAGCGCATTCCTCCCAAGCGTGGGAAATAACAAACAGTCAGTTGAATGATCAACTTAGACAGTTCTGGGAAATCGAAGAGATACCCAGAACCCCAGTGGAAACTCCCGAAGACCAAATGTGCGAAGAATTTTACAAAAGCACAACCACTCGCATAGATAACGGTCGATACATGGTTCGGCTTCCCTTCAAACCCACATTTCCGAACGATATCGACCTAGGCCAATCCCGTACTGCAGCCCTACGACAGTTCCACGGCATGGAACGTACACTCTTAAATAAGGGCGATCTCAAGCAGCAGTACGACAAGGTAATCGAAGAATACCTGTCCTTAGGCCACATGGAAGAATGCAGCCCAAATGAGATAGAATCTCAAGGGAAATACTGCTCTTTCTATCTCCCTCACCATGCGGTCGTCAGACCAGACAAAAAGACAACAAAAGTCAGAGTTGTATTTAATGCTTCCAAGAAGTCAGGGTCCGGTCACTCCCTCAATGATACCCTATGCACCGGCCCAACCCTCCAACCCGATCTCCGACTTATGTTGTTGAAATGGAGAACATATAAATATGTGTTTAATGGCGATGTGGAAAAAATGTACCGCCAGATCCTCCTACACCCCGATGACCAAGACTACCACCGGATAATATTCCGAACCCCCGAAACCAGTCCAATAAAGGACTTCAAGTTAAAAACGGTCACCTTTGGAGTTAACTGCGCTCCCTTCCTGGCTATTCGCACTCTGCACGAGCTGTCGAAAGACATAGCCGCCTCTCACCCACGCGCAGCCCCAATACTAAAGTCCGAGACGTATGTAGACGATATTTTATCCGGCAGCCATGATCTCCCATCAGCCGAGCAATCAATAAATGAGACCATTGATGCACTCAACTCCGCCGGCTTCCCATTAAAAAAGATCACGGCAAACCATCCGGACATACTCAGGCAAATTCCCAAGGCGGACTTACTTGACACCGACTTCCTCGAATTCGAGAAAAGTAGTACCGCCAAAACTCTTGGAATTCAATGGAATGCGCTCTCGGACACATTCTCTTATACTGTGGACTCAGATCCAGCCTCAACGGCAGCCACCAAGCGAGGGATTCTCTCCGCTATTGCAAAACTTTTCGACCCCGCAGGGTGGCTGACGCCAGTTATGATACAGGCAAAGATATTGATGCAAGAGTTGTGGCTGGACGGGACTGATTGGGATGAACGAGTCAAACCGATCCGTCTCGTAAAATGGACGCAATTCGCAAAGAATCTGCACTCCATCTCCAATATCAATATACCCCGATGGATTAACTTCGCCCCTGACCACTTAGTCGAGCTCCATGGGTTTTGCGACGCCTCTGAAAAGGCTTATTGCGCAACCCTCTATGTGCGAACTACTGTCGGCACCCAAGTCTTCTCTCATCTTCTTGTGTCCAAAGGCAAAGTGGCTCCGCTCAAAATTATAAGTCTGCCACGCCTGGAACTATGTGGAGCGCTCTTACTAGCCAAACTAGTCGCAGTAGTGCAACCCCATCTCGGTCTCACTCAAAGAAAGCTGACTATGTGGTCTGATTCGGAAATCGTGTTAGCCTGGCTCGAAAAGCCACCCCACTCATGGAAGACCTATGTCTCCAATAGAACCGCGCAGATAATAGATCTCGTAGGTAATGCCCCATGGCGACACGTACCCAGCAAAGAAAACCCAGCGGATCTGGGAACCCGAGGTTGTACGCCAGTCGATCTCGCAAATTCCTCCCTCTGGTGGAATGGGCCAGAGTGGCTTTCGAAATCCCCCGAAGATTGGCCACAACCAACAATTCGTAACGTCAACCCCCCAGAATCACGTAAAGTAGAAGCCCTACATGCTACGGAAGAGAGTGAGGATCTTTTAGATAGATTCTCTTCCTACCCTCGTGCTTTACGTGTAATGGCCTACGTTCTCAAATTTGTACGTCGCCTGAAAGACGCGGTGAACGGTATTAACGAACCCACCGAAAACTCCCTAACTCATGCCGATCTCAAAAGATCCAAACATCGCCTCATAATCATGGCCCAAACTCGATATTACGCTCTTGAAAGATCATGTCTAGAGGATTCCCAGTCAATTTCAAAACGAAGTTCCCTACTCGTAATTAACCCCTTCCTAGACAAAAGCGGAGTTCTCCGAGTAAATGGTCGACTAGCCCATGCAGCTCTCACTTATAATGAGCGTCATCCCATTATCCTACCTGAAAAGTCGCGCCTCTGTACTCTATATATACGATTCCTCCACGAAATGCTCCTACATGCGGAAGCGCGTCCCATGCAACAAACATTAAGGCAAGAATTTCACATTGCCCGTCTCAAACCACTTATAAAAAAGTGCATTTTCCAGTGTAAAGTCTGCACTACGCACAAACAACAAACGCGGTCACAAATAATTGCATCCTTGCCCCCCGAACGATGTCGATTCGCTCCCCCCTTCACCACAACTGGTGTAGACTTTGCTGGCCCCTTTCAATTAAAAGCATCTATGCTTAGGTCTCAAACCCTCGTAAAGGGCTACGTGGCAGTCTTTGTCTGTTTTACCACCAAAGCGGTCCACCTGGAATTGTGCTCAGACCTCACCAGCAAAGCCTTTCTTGCCGCCTTCGCCCGATTTGTAGGACGCCGAGGATACCCGAACCAGATGATGAGCGACAATGGCAAAACATTTATCGGCGCCAAGCGGGCGACCGAACTCGAATTCGTGTCATTTATGCGAGAAGTCTCGTCAGATATTGTTGAGAAGTACGCCCCCCAAGGAATAAATTGGAAGTTTATACCCCCCGGCGCACCTCACATGGGCGGATTATGGGAATCCGCGGTCAAAAGCTTTAAAACCCATTTCAAAAAGGTAGCCGGAACTCACAATTTTACCTTTGAAGAATTCACGACTCTATTAATTCGCATAGAATGCGTACTTAATTCTCGTCCCATATCCCCACTGTCTCAGGACCCGAGTGACCTCACTGCTCTCACACCAGGTCATTTTCTTCGAGGAGCACCAATGCTCTCGATCCCCGAACCGAATCACGAAGATCTATCTTTGATAAATATATGGGAAAGACTGAAAGTTCTGCATCATCAGTTCAGTAAACGCTGGAAAACTGACTACCTCACCGATCTGCAAAAGCGTTACCGATGGAAAAACGCCCAAACTCCCCCGAAAATCGGCGATCTCGTCATCATCAAGGAATACAATTTACCTCCCACTGAGTGGCGACTAGGTCGATTGGAAAATCTACACCCAGGACGAGATGGACACATTCGTGTCGTAGACGTCCGCACCCAGAATGGTATGCTTACCAGACCCCTCACAAAACTATGTTTTCTACCGTCAGCCGAGAGTGACGAGGGCTCTAAGAGCCCACTCCCATCTCCAAAAACTCATACAGTCCATTAATCTCGTGCTATCGAAAAAGTCATACAGTCCACTAATCTCGTGCTATCTCAGGCAACTATTTAGGCATTCTCTCAAACTATGCCCACGCCCAAGCGCATAACTAATATGCATTCATATATTACTCTCTCCTCTACAGATGGATCGTCAACGCCCTCCGGTTCCAACCCCACGCCGCTCGTTGGCATCGCAGGTAACCCTGCCCGCAGCCCGCCCGCGCCGTAGCGAACCCGTACCGGATTACCGAAAATGCAGATTGTGCTTGCGTCATCATTCGTTGCTGATGTGCCCAGCGTTCACGGCCATGCAGCCACAACAGCGTTTCTTAATCGCTAGGGCACATCAATACTGCACCAACTGTTTAGCGCTATCGCATCGTACAAATCAGTGCACCTCAACCGAGAGCTGTCGGGTCTGCGGGCAGCACCACCACACCTTTCTCCATCGAGACATCGGAAGCCGTCAACCCGCATACGTCGCCCCGCCTGTAGCGGAGGTACCTCCACCACCACGCCGCCGACCAGCGAGTCACCGTCGTCGCACTCAACAGCCGCCTCCAAGGGCCAACGGTCGTGCCCCCCTCGCACGTCAACCGCCACGACCAACCAGCGTCGGCGATCGCACCATCCGATGCACCGCAACCGGCTTGCGCACCTCTACCTACAAAAATAAGGTCGGACGAATCCTCATCCAAGAGGCCGTTTGAGCCCTGCAGGAGCTGCAGCATACACTAGGCGCTTAGTACGCCTAGGGGTGGCAGAATGTTTACGCGACTTAGGTAGCCACCCGTCCCAATCCCAAAACCATAATAAAACCCATTACATGAATTGTACAAATAAAATAACTTTCATTGAATTACCTCTTTATATCATGTTATATATTTTAGTACAATTATTTTAATATATTATATCTCATAGTTATACTATGTATGTATATCTCATTATGAATTACATACATCATACTATTCACCTCCACATAAAAACATACCCTTAGGTTAAGTAGTAAATATGAGATCATTTGGGACATGTGGCAACCCTCGCGCAAATCACCCCACACCAATTCGCCGCATGCAAATCAGCTGATGTGGGGGCGGCCATCATTGTTATTATTACAAGTTTTCGTACCTTGCGCTTATACACCGGCTTTTAATAAATTTCTAAAATAATTTTCTTGATTCGCAATTAGAAGTGTAAAATTCCTCTGCATTGTGTTCTACTAACATTACGTACATTTAGAAATAAATATACAAAGACAAATCTGTGAAAAGTGCACATAACTAAATAAAGTAAATTTATTATCTTCTTCTACCTATTGCTATACACCGGCGTTTCGAGACATTTACATTCTTTATAAATCAATATATATATGAATTGTTATAAAACCATTAAATAAAGTTGTTTTATTACTCCCTATTCATCAAATACAATAACTATTATATCTGGCTTGATCGCGAGGCCAGTAAAGACAAATATATTGCTGCATACAAACGTTTGCATATTTTATAGTTCAATTTCCACATCTGTTCAAACCCAATAAAAGTGAAATCTGCGACCTGCAATTTTATATTTCATCATTTGCAAAATACTCTGGAATTGTGAAATCGGACTACTTGAAGCAACCCAGATCGAAGGTGCAGCTAAGTCAGAGACTCAGGAGCAATCACCCGGAAGGTACGTGCAAACATTTGAAACCCGACAACCGTAAGTACACCCCTCAAATTTATACATGGTCCTTCTTCGCCATTGAAGAATCCAGCCCCAGCTCATACACATATATATAATATTCTAAAATTATAATCCCTAAATTTCAATATTGATTCCCGCCAAAACCCATAATTTTCCCGCCAAATATTTATTAGTTCACTAAATCGTCAGAGGTTTACTCGTTCCATAAACACTTTTGAAACATAAAATCTTCAGAGATTTCTATCTGTTTCATACACACCGTTGTTGAGATTTTGTTCGGTTTCACACGCACTTTTAAAGACATATTTTTGTCTTTTGAAACATTTAATCGTCAGAGATTTCTATCTGTTTCATATACACTGTTGCTGATACTTTGAATCTTCAGAGATTTTGTTCGGTTTCACAAGCACTTTTAAAGACATATTTTTGTCTTTTGAAACATTTAATCTTCAGAGATTTCTATCTGTTTCTTTTACACTGTTGTTGATACTCTAAATCTTCAGAGATTTAGATCGGTTTCACACACATTTTTAAAAACATATTTTGTCTATCACATAATTTATACACCAAATCTCCAGAGATTCCAAGCCATATCATCGTTTTATAAAAATTTCGCTTATCCCAAAGCAAGATATGTACCTTCTTGAGTCATTACTGTCCGCTCTTGGTTTCACTGTAAATATACAAAATATTCAAACACATAAAGAGAATGGGGACCTATATTCGTCAATCCGACTGCATAGTGGAGTTCGAGCAAGAATTCAGCTCGCAGACCATAGAAGAAATGGACAAATACACCCTTGCAATACAGCAAGAAGAGCTGAAGGCATTATGGAAGAAAACGAAATCGTCTTACGACAGCCTTCTGGCGTGGGACAAGACCAGTAAGGAAGATTTGCAGTCCATAAAGCAAAAAAACAAGGCGTGTTTCGCATGCTATATGAAATGCATGGCATCTATGAATGCGCAGGTGGAAAAGCTATCAGCGCAGCCAATACCACCTCCAAAAGATACTGAAACATCCAGTCGTGAGTCTAATATTCGTCTTCCGCCCTGCGACACCGATGTGTTTAAGGGTGATTATTTATCATGGCCAACATTTAGAGACATGTTCACGGCCATATACATACATCCTAAACAAACGCCTTACCCCGGTTGAGAAATTGTATCACCTCAACCAAAAAACCCAAGGGGAGGCAAAGGAAATAGTACGTAGGTGTCCATTGACCAACGAAGGCTTTACTACAGCCTGGAAGAATTTGAGCGACAGGTACGAAAACAAACGTATCCTGGTCAATACCCAGCTGAAATCCCTATTCAGCCTGACTGCGGTAGAAAAGGAATGCGGTACAAAAATAAAACAATTACAAAGAGACATAAACAATTGCATTTCAGCACTTCAATGTCATCAAATTGACATATCCAACTGGGATGCAATAATTACATATTTATGCTCCACCAAACTTCCCGAGTGTACTCTGGCTCTCTGGGAACATACCATTGAGAACAAAACAGAGATACCAAAATGGGAAGATATCGACAAGTTCCTATCCAACCGCTTCCAAACGTTGGAAACTGTTTCTGACCTCAGTGGTAGCAAATCATTGACAGAATCCAGGAGTCAAAATAATACACGGCAAACGCCGGCGAAACTTGGAGTATACCAAGCCAGCACCCCAACAGCTTCGTGTAAAATGTGCAACAGTAGGGAGCACAAAATACGAAATTGCCAAAAATTCCGTAGGCTAACCATATCAGAGAGAATAGCCTACATCAAGACCAGCAACTGTTGCTTGAACTGCCTGTCGGCTGGACACACGGTGACACGATGCACGAGTTCCTTTAACTGCAGCTCGTGTCACGCAAGGCACAACACCTTACTCCATCTGGCAATAGCTCAGCCAAAAGCAACGAACCAGAGGTGGCGGCAAAACACATCTGACGATAGGCCCACAACTTCACATCAGGCTAGGGCAAGGCTTGAATCTGCAAATAGAAACGAAAACATTAATAATGTTTCTACATTACATGCGAATACAACTAAGGGGGTATTGTTAGGAACTGCACGTGTAAAGATCCACTATAATGGAGTGGATTTCTCGGCCAGGGCACTTATTGACTCCGGTTCTGAATGCTCGTTCATAACCGAAGGGCTGAAGAAAAGAATAAACCTGCCATCTAAACGCCTGAACATTCAAGTATCGGGTATAAACAATACGCCGTCAGCGCAAGTCAAAGAGTCGTGTGTTATTACAATAGGTTCCCTTATCAATCCTCTAGTCAACATCGATACAATGGTCCTAGTCCTACCACAACTCACCGGGAATCTTCCAACTTGCCAAGTCAGCGCGTTGACCCAGCAAGCTTTCCCGGACTTGATTTTAGCAGATAAGAGGTTCTTCGCTAATGAGCCAGTCGACCTCATCCTAGGAGGCGACATTTACGCAAAAATAATCTTAAGCGGTATAAGGAAGAACGTTATGAACACGCTTCTTGCCCAAGATACCGTCTTCGGTTGGATATTAACCGGACGGGCCGAGGCAGCACAGCCAACCAATAATAGGATTACATTTTTCAACGAAATAAGCCTAGCCAAACAGTTAACCGCTTTCTGGGAGTTGGAAGATGTCCCTAAGAAAAAGGCACTGAACGAGGATAATGCCTATTGCGAGGAACTTTTCAAGGCTACAACAGAACGGGGCCCTGTGGGAAGTATACAGTTGCCCTTCCATTTAAACAAGATTTCCCTAGTAACGTCTGCTTAGGGCCTTCTCTAAAGGGTGTTTGCTCTCAATTTTACAGAAATGAGACCCGTCTCTCTAAGACACCGGACCTACATAAAGAATATAACAGAGTACTAGCGGAGTACGAAACATTAGGACATATGTGCAAGGTCCCTGCAATCGTCCCACCCCTATCTACGGATTGCTACTTCTTGCCTCATCATGCTGTCATAAAGGAAGAAAGCACAACTACTAAAGTCCGGGTGGTATTTAACGCATCGTGTCCGACCGCTAATGGCATCAGTCTTAACGACGTACTTCATCCAGGTCCAGTACTTCAGGCCGATTTAACAATACTGCTCCTCAGATGGAGATTCTATAAATATGTGTTTAATAGCGACATCCAAAAGATGTATCGTCAGATATGGGTCAAACCCAATCAGACCAAATTTCAAAGAATAGTTTTCCGGACCAGACCTGAGAATCCTATCACCGTCTACGAGTTACAGACGGTAACCTTTGGAGTTAACTGTGCTCCATACTTAGCCATCCGAACGCTGCATCAGCTAGCGGACGACGTGGAGACGTCATTACCCATCGCAGCAAATATCCTGCGAACAAGTATGTACGTCGATGATGTTCTCTCAGGAGGGCATACTATCGACTACGCTATCAAGGCTCGCGATGAAATTACGCGTGCATTACAGTCCGCGGGCTTATCCCTTCGAAAATGGACCTCGAATTGCAACAAAATACTACAGGGAATACCCAAACATCATCGACTAAACGAGGACTTTTTGGAGTTCGAAGACTCCAGTACGGTCAAAACACTCGGAATCCGTTGGAACGCGCACTCTGACCAGTTTTATTTTACAGCTAAGCCCATCGAAAATAAGGATAGCATTACTAAACGGGCGATACTCTCAGCCATCGCTAAACTCTTCGATCCATTGGGATGGCTGGGCCCAGTCATCATAGTAGCCAAAATGATCAGGCAAAACATTTGGCTAGAGGGGACTGACTGGGACGAGAGAGTATCTGATCAAACTTTAGATAAGTGGCAAAGCTTTATGCACGACTACAATAAAATCAATAACATTCGGATTCCACGACGGGTGTATTTCACGCCATCCAACGACGTGAAAATACACGGATTCTGCGATGCCTCCGAAAAAGCATATGCAGCCACAGTTTTTTTAAGGGTCCCAATGAAAGATCAGGTTTACGTTAATCTGCTAATGGCGAAAACGAGGGTAGCCCCAGTGAAGACCATTTCGTTACCCCGATTGGAAGTGTGTGGAGCGGTTTTGCTCGCCGAAACCTTAGAAACCGTCATCGAAAACCTTAACTTAGGCACATTCAACGTGCACCTATGGACGGATTCAACCATCGTCCTAGCATGGATCCGAAAACCACCGTGCTCTTGGTCCACATTCGTGGCGCACAGAGTAACAAACATCGTAGAAAAGGTAGGAAATAAAGCTTGGCGACACGTGGATTCCGCATCAAACCCAGCAGACCTGGCCAGCAGAGGACTATCAGCGAGGGATCTAGTCGACAACGTCTTGTGGTGGCAGGGACCTTCTTGGCTACAAGAAGACAATACTAAATGGCCAGCCCAAGAAAAAGAGTATGGTACAAACATTGAGGAAAAGAGAGTACAAATTCACGAAACTACGCAAACAAACAATAGAGAGGACATTCTCGATAGATTTTCCGATTTTTCATGAGCTTTGAGGGTCATGTCATATGTTATGAGATTCTCTCAAAGAACGAGTCCCAAAACGAAATCCACTTTTAAAGCGGAGTCATACCTCATTTCGCCCGACGAAATTAAGGCTACGACTCAACGTCTTATATCTATCTACCAACAGAAACATTATTCTGAGGAATTAGGGAATTTAAAATCCGGAAAACCTATTGGGACCAAAAGCGAAGTCCTGCCTCTCAACCCCTTCATCGATAGCTGTAACATCTTGCTGGTGGGCGGCCGTCTGTCTGCATCCCTTGATCTGCCTTATAATGAACGTCACCCAATTATCCTCCCTTACGCGTGTCATTTTACCCGTCTTCTGGTCCAGTTTGTCCACAAGATCTCCCTACACGGAGAAAACCAAGTAATGCTGCGGCTTATCCGCACGCAATACTGAGTTCCAAAGGTTAAAAACATGATTAAATCTATTATCCACAACTGTAAGGTCTGTACCATCTTTCGACACCGAGTACAGACCCAATTAATGGGGGACCTTCCTTCCGCACGCACTACCTTTTCCCGAGCTTTTACCAACACCGGGGTAGATTTCGCCGGGCCCTTTGATATCAAATCCTACAGCGGCAGAGGACGTCGCATGTCCAAGGGCTACGTTTGCCTCTTCGTATGCTTTACGATCAAGGCCATTCATTTGGAGGCCACTAGTGACCTTAGTACTGCCGCGTTCCTGGCAGCTTTCGATAGGTTTGTTGACAGACGAGTATGTCCAAAAAACATCCACTCCGATAATGGAACAAACTTCTTCGGTGCATCTCGAGCTCTCCGATCAGAGTTCAAGTCTTTTATAGCGGACGCCCGCAACCAGACCCTTTCGAAATTTTGTCATCAAACCCTCACCTGGCATTTCATACCAGCAGGTGCTCCTCATATGGGTGGACTTTGGGAAGCGGGGGTCAAAAGTTTTAAAAACCACTTTAAGAAGATCGCTTCAGATCATAAATTCACCCTAGAAGAATTCAGCACCCTCCTCTGTCGAATCGAGTCTTGCCTCAACTCGCGACCCTTGACGCCATCTTCCAACGAACCGTCGAACTTGGAACCGCTTACCCCAGGACATTTCCTCGTTGGAGGGCATCTTTTAGCACCACCCAAGATCGACGTCAGCGAGCATCGTGCTTCACTCGTCAACAGATGGGAAAAACTCAAGGCATTACACCAAACGTTCTGCAAAAGATGGAAAACCGAATATCTCACCGAGCTGCAGAAACGCGTCAAATGGAAACATCCACAAGCCAATTTGAAGAAAGGGGACCTAGTTGTCCTAAAGGAGGACAACTTACCTCCCAACGAATGGAGGTTAGGCCGGATCGCAGACCTACATTATGGACCGGATAAGCGAGTTCGAGTCGTCGAACTAGACACCGCCAGGGGCCGAACTACTAGGCCAATCGCAAAATTGGTTCTACTTCCACCCGTCAGTCAGGATGAAGGGAGGGAGTGATATTCCACTTCTAAGTCTCTCTAATTCCACTTCTAATTACTATTCGGATTAGAGAACTTGAAGGCGCACTCAACGCCTTCTTCCAATGAAATGCATCCCTCTCCTAGCTACAACAAACCCACTTACCACCGTATTGCTCACCAAACAAGTGAGCCTATCTCCCAAAAATTCACCGAACGCTACCGCAATCGGAAGGACCGATCAGCCACAAGAAAATAAACGCACTCGTTCAAACGGAACGAGGCCAACCGAAACCCTACCGCAGACGGACGAACCGATCTGTCACCCAAGCATCGCATTCATACCCATTTGCACACACCCACAAGACAACACCTACCCCCCAGAGTCATAAGGGGGCCCTAGACGAAAATCCCCATTTCTCGTCTACATCAACGGTTTGGGGTACTGGAGACTTACAAAATTCAACAAAATGAAGAATTTTGGCTCTTAAATAACCGTGTTATCCACTTAAGAGTCTTACAAAATTCAACACAATGAAAAATTTTGGCTCCTGAAATACGCCTTCGCGACTTCGAAATCGAAGATTTTTAAATAAACTTTGGAACATAATCTAGGAATCGAAGAGGAAAAAACCATGCCCTGATCCGTAAGTTTTAGCCATTTCATCAAAAGAAATGGACCCCCACGACTACATATATCCCACCCAATAATAATGGAACCAGTTGCGTTTATTTCTGTCATATATACATATATATGCATGTATGTATATGGGTCTATTGAGGCGTAACACATTTTGTAAATAAACAAAATTGGGCTACTTTTATGAAATATCTATGGTGCCAAAGTCGGGACACGGGTGTCAGTTTTACAAGGCACACCCTCACACAACGGAAACAAATACAGTGGAGTCTTTGCAGACAATATTGCCCAATAAACAAAGAAGTAAGCTAGTTTATTAAACAATACTTTCCAAGCGTAAAAAGTAAATGTTTTCCAAATGAGGATGTAACAAAAAATTACACAAACGTTTAGATATGTTTCTCCTATGGTGACATCGTGGTCTGACGGCAGTGCAGCTGGCCTACCACACAGAAGAAGCTAGGTTCGAATCCCTCTACCGGCAACATGAAAAATTATTGGGAAAGGTCTTTTAAAAACGGGTGACATGAAAGGCTTCCCAGAAAAAATGCACATACTTGCCTTGCAGATGCAGACTATAAAAAATTGCCAACAGCACCCCAAAAATGTGCCCTTTATCTCTTCTTGCACCAGTAAGAATCTATAGTATTATTCTAAAACAAGGCGCTTAGCTAGACTAAACTACAATACGTACATAAATGAAATGTGTATCAAATGAAAGCTTATCATGAGCATGTTTGCCCAAAATTACAAAAATTTCAATTGATTACAAAAATTCAATTGATTTGTTATTAGCGTTTAAAGTCTACTTTAATTTTTTTCTAAAAAAAACCCCACCCGATTATCGGGAGTTACATACTAGATTATTATAAACCGTAAATGGTCGGAATTCAATCCAGCAATCATCGGATCAAAATCCCAAAACATATTACAAACAATATACAAAACCTACACAAAACATCCACCCGCGCTCGCAGTTGATCCTTCTCAGGATCAGTAACGGATATGATGCTGCAAGTCCATGCACTGTAAATTTGCCGGCTTTGGTATGAGCGCATATGTGGATGTAGTAGGTCCAGACCGGCCCGGTTTTGAATCTGACATTTCATTGAATCTTTGAGGTTTTAATTACAGAGAGTTCCTTAAAAATGACTTATACCAGCCATTCAAACTTTTCTAGCATAATTGCAAAATACATCAAAAAACTTGTCACCGCCACGGACACCGAGTTATCAAAACTCAAAATTGGTTTTTAGGCCCAATTCCAAGAGGACAAGTCATTTTTTTCTGCTCAGAGTAAATTTGAAAATGTGTCAAAAAGTTATGGGGTGGAACTCTCATTTGAAACATTTTATTTCGTTAAAAAAAAAAAAATTTAACTATTATCAAGAAATGTAACTTAATCCAGGGAACTGGGAATGCGTCATACGTATGCATATAAAAATGTGTATAGACACAAAAAAAGGCTGTACATGCTTACACTTACCGCCAACAAATGTCAAGACAGCAGGTCGTTCCTGAACCGTTCCATCCATTTCCTATGTCACCTTCATATTTGTTCGAAGTGTCTTTCTTGCTGTAATGTTGATAGCGTTATGAAATTGATTTGCCGATGACTCAACTGATGATCCAGACGAATGTTGTTGCTCGAAATCGGTGTCTGAGGCTTACATTACACTTACAGTCCTTTTGGTTGGCATTTGCAAATAGACTCGAAAACGAACGTCGTCTAGGTGAACACTGCATATTAGTAGTATGTCCACAATCCATGGTCTGATGGACACCACCTTGATTTGATTGGGTTTTTTATGGGGTTATGATTGCCGTGTGGTTTATTGGTTGACCCACAATAAAAAAAAGAATAACCACTCACAAAACATAATCATTATGGAAAAATTCCCCCGGCGCATCAATTAAATCATCATCCCGCCCATGCGCCATGCCACAATAGGGCATTTATATTTTCATCACACATTTGTGTGGCATACACCGTTGGGGCATATAGAATGCTGCCCATTGATGGAGCATATGTTTGGCTGCTCATTGATGGGGCATATAGAAAGCTGCCCATTGATGGAGCATATGTTTGGCTGCTCATTGGTGGGGCATAGAGAAAGCTGCCCATAAAACCTAAAAAGACAAAAAATTATAATCGAATCTACAAATAATTTTCATGTATGTATCCATCGCTGGGCGCCGGCCACCACAGCGAGTGATACACACACGTACATACATGGTTTCAACGCTGCCGAAACGATACAGGATTTCGGCAGCGTAAACTTATACTTACCTCGAAATCCGCCATGTATCCACTGCTTCGATCCCCCAATGATCCACCTGCCACCTGAAAATAAAAGAAACAAAAAAACTCATTATAATATTACAATAAAAATAAAATTCACAAATTTTACTACTTACCTCGTGTGTATTTTCCATCAATGACATTTCATTCAGGAATGTATGCAGTGCTGAATGAATTAGCGTAGCCACTTCGCGTAACGATCGGTACCCACACATGATCGTAGCGGGTATGTACTCGTTACAAAAATCCACCACTTTTTGTGGCGTACCATATTGCGCGGGTGAAACTTTTTCGCATGATGTTAGGGGAAATCTGGGTCACTATGAATGTGTACCCTTATACGCATTTTTCACTCCTAAGAATGTTGGTGGAAATGAATATCTTTGCCCGTACGTTATCCATTTAATCGCATATGCGAAATATAGCGTGGTCGAAATATTGAAACTAACCACTTTTTCGCAGAATATTTAATTTCTTCCACCATTATTTTTTCACTACAACTGTCCACAATTGCTAGTTTATTTGCAAAAAAAAAAGGGGAAATATCTCAGTATGGTAGATTTTTCACCGCAATGAGCTGTGTTATGTTAAATTCCTTTATGGGTGTCGCGGTACATCTGTCTGCACCTTTACATTGACAAGTGACACAGTCGTCAGCGATGGGATGTGGCAGCACAGAGTTGCTGACCACGTCTGTAAAACCGCAAATGTGGGTGAGTTACGAGCTGATTGAACACGGTGTCGATCAGCTGGTTATCCACCACTCAAGAACCAGCCGTGATGAGACTACAAACTTAGTCTTTTCAGAGCAAATGCATGCACATACCGCTTAATGATAGCGAAACTACAACAAAAGTTGCCGGACCTCGGCCCATTTCTCCCGTATTACGCCAGGTTACCGACAAATATTACATTTCGGGCTCCAACGAGTTACTACACTCACCATTATGTACTGTGTTCTGGGGTTGCAGGGAGTTGTCATTCGTGACAAAGCTGCCAGATAGGAAAAAATTGCCAACCAAAATGCCAAACAAATTGCCAAACTTACCCAATTGAAGGTAGACACAATTTATAAGGAAAAGTAAATATTCGTGGTTAGGTATACAAGCCACCCAACTACACAGGTACACAAGCCACCCACAGGTATTAATGGGATTTCTATTGTTTTAGCATGACTCGCTACACCGCAACAAGCGTAAAAACCGAGCAAAGGTCTCGCCCGTTCACCATCCCCTGTCGGTTATGCGGGAATAACCACGGCATCCGATTTTACCAGAAATATCGTGGGATGGCGTTTGAGGGTAGTACTTATCCACAAGTACTGCTCCAACTGACTATCGCCATTCCACGGTCCTGGAACATGCCCGAGCAAGGACCGCTGCTACAGGTGTGACGAGAAACAGCATACGACGCTGCACATCGAGGACTCAGCCGCCCGCCCCTCTGAGCACGTCGGCTCGAACGTCGACGGACTGGATGATGGAGAGATCTCATGGCGCGTTGTCAATCGCCATCACCGAAACCACCAAATCCTGGGCAGAACAGATAGCCGAAGCGGAAGAAGAAGAGGAGGCGGCCAGCTCACCACCGATACGCTCTCTACAGCTCGGCGGCTCGGAAACACGTTCTTTCCGACCGCTACTACGACACGAGCTGTGGAGAAGCCGCGATACCGTCCACGAAGGGAACAGAGGAGAGCGTGGCTCGGAAACACGTACTTTCCGACCACACCAAAGGCCCGGTAAGGTGAATCCTGGTGGCTCGGAAACGCGTCCTTTCCGACCATCTCGCCGTTCCACTGCAGTAAGACGGGGTGACGCGGAAACACGTCCTTTCCGCTCATCACGCCTTACAGCGGGTCGGACGGCACCTTACTCGGCCCACACAGCCGTCAGCGACACCACCGTAGTCCGCCATCGGAATTTGCCTGCCACTTTCCGGTCGGGAAGAGCAGCCAATACGCCCACCGAAAGCATTATTTTGGGGTCATTTGTCGCCATTTCCCCCACTGCTTCCGTCTGCGTCGAATCCGGCTGAAAACTGCATGTTGTACGTGCCCTGATCGACTAGTGTTCACCCACATCGGTCATTGACAGCGAGCTCGCTTCCAAGCTCGGCTTAGAACGGTTTGGGGGGACTCGGCCGATCAGGTGCACACTCATCTTGCGCGGAGAATATGGGGTGGCAGGAAGGGTCACAACACAAGCCACTGTCATGGCCAACTACCATCGACTGAACCCAGCCTCAAATATAGACGCCACCGTGGCCGCGCCCTTTCAATTCATGAGGCTGTCTGACCCAGACTTCTTCAGGTCGTCACCAGTGCGCCTGACCTTGGGCGCCGACGTCTACGCTAGCCTTATGCTGCCGGGCACCCCACCATCCACCATCAACGGGCTACTGGCCCAGGCCACGATATTCGGCCTCACCATATCTGGGGCCTACCAACAATGAGGCCTCACTCAATCGACCCGTCCGTTTGTCGACAATTATTCTAATAAAGGTGCAATGAACTAGGCAAAACCACGTTAATGTACTAGTTACTTTTTTTCGTCCACCACAGGTGTCTGCCGGAAGCTACGAGCAGAGCAAGGGCTCAGGAAGAAGACACGTAGTCATAGTTTAAATTTTAATAATTAGTTTGGCATGGCTGCTGGTGATTCAGGTTTTATTTTTTTTCTTTCTTTTAATGTTGCTTGTGGCAAGGGGGGCCAGCATGTTTAGGCCATCGGCCTAAATATATCGGTCGCCTATCGTAATAGTTACTAGTATCTGCCCGAAAGTAGGCATTCGGCGGCGGTACAGAGCTAAGTTTTATCTGAAGGCGCTTTCACTTCGATTTTGAGCACGAATCAAATCATCAGCAGCCACTCCAGGTAAGATCAATTCCTAGTAATTCTTCAATTCAATACTTCAATTTCCGTAAAATTAATCATCCACTATTGTCAAATATTAATTATCCATTTTCACAAAATAGTACTTGTACGCTTTAATTGTCCAATAATTAAGGTTGTACATTATACTCAATAAAGAGATTCACTTACTGTATTGTATTTATATTTGAAATACAGTGTTTTATTATTTATTCATTCGCTGCCCTTTCTTTCACTTTTTTCGTTACATATTATTACGTGCGAGCAACCCCGCCATTACCCGGGCTCGCCGTAACAGTACTGTTTATCCAAAGTGAGCCCCGATGCAAAATTGGATGCTTTGGAATGATCATCATCAAAAGAATATCCCATACTTTCCAAATTTGCAAGGACGATTTTTGGTATTCCAGCAAGCAGCCATCAGAAAGGGCATTTTCACTTGCTGGAAATATAATGACTGATAAGAGAAATCGTATAGGCCCAAAAAGCTTAAATAATTTATTGTTTCTCAATTCTTTAAGCAATTTTAATATTAATAACAACTAAGTACAATAACAAAGTCTTATATGTAGATAATATTTTCTGTTTTATATTATGCTAGAACAATTTAATTTATGTAAGTTGGTTAGCGATATTATTTTTGTTTAAGAACATATTACCTTTTATTTGAAAAGAAAAGAGACGTTTTATGTTACTGGAATTTCCGAATTCTTACTGCCTTTTTCTGTCAAGTGTTCATTAACTCAAACAAATTTATAAGAGAAAGGCCAATCTTGAGCGTTAGAGTTTGAGAGGCTACATAATTTTTACTAGCAAAACTTATTGCCAGTAAAAAATTTTAAACTCAAAGAATTCGCTGTCCAACTCAAACTGAAATAAAATGAGTAGTACGAAAACTATACTGAGAGAATACCCCAGTTATTTTATTTCATGTCTTTTTGTTTATTTAATTTTATGTTATTCTATTATGTTTTATTTTATTTCATTTTGCTATAGAAAACTCAGTAAGCAACACAAATAGCTAAACATTCATCAAACTGAACAAGACACCAACCAATCGTCAAATGCATACGTGCCTACCAAACCAATCGCGAATACAAGCAATTGAATCGCTGCCTTTTCCCCAATTCACCACAGACAGTGAATGCAATTGTCATTAACAATCATCAACACTACGCTATGTGAATCATGCTTTAAATCGCACTCGTTTGTAAGCTGCATAGTGTTGATTCACCAATCGTTTTTTGAGAGTGGCTCATTTCGGCGTTTGAATCCAATCATGACGATCTTTGGTGTGGTTGTCGTTTCGCAACAACAACATTCATATGGCTGTTGTCTTCCAATTTCATTACACTTTTTCTCAAATGAATGGCGCTATAGAAGTAAACTTCAAAATTACAGCTACGAAATAAAATAATATTTGATACTTTTAAGGCAGAAAAGGGCTCTTTTAACGATGATGAAATTACTGTTATAGAAATGGAATGGAAAAAACTCTATTCATATCCATGGCAAGAGACCACTTTTACAGTTAAGTTTTGGATAGGGGTAAGGAAGTTTAGAAATGCCATTAATGAAAATCCGTTTGAGGAATTACAACAGTTCGTATTTAATTTGCTAATCCTACCGCTTAGTAATCAGTGTTGCCAGAGGAAGTGGTCGAAAAATCTTCATTTTTGTCAACAAAAATCTTCATTTCAAGATTTGAATGAAAACAAAATCTTCTTCACAGCCAAAAATCTTCACTTCCCATGAACACATGAAAATGAAATGATATTGGTATATTTTCAAGTTTTTATAATTTAAATCGTATACTTATCAGATACAAATGTATAAACGTATGTATGGATTTCATAAGTACTAATGTATGCATATATAAAAATAAAAGAGCTAAACTAGCTAGATTGTTACGTGTTTAAATTAGTTTCCATACTGTAAAAATAAACAATATATTAAAAAAAAAGAAAACGACCGATTTATGTATACATATTCACGTAGAAAATGACTTAATCTATCAATTAGAGTATATGTCGTTTTTAATATATGAAAGCAAATTAATATCAAATGGCATATTGTGGCAATTGATCTAGTTTCTTTTTAAATAATCTTTTGTATATAAAATTCCGTTTAATGTTCCCACATCTAGTTTGTTTCTAATCGATGTTTTGTTTAAATTGACTTGGGAAAATATTCTCTCGACGGTAGCCGTACACTTCACTTAGAGTACACTGACAAAAATTTTAGAGTTGTATAGTACTTTTTCGAAAACGTAGTATGTAGTCGACATAAAAGAAAAATCTTTTTGCCAATATAAAAATCTTCATTTTGAAGATATTTTCAGTGCAATTTTTGGATTTCTGAAAAATCTTCATTCGAAGATTTATAACAAAAAAGATCCAAGGAAATCTTCATTTTGAAGATAAATCTTCACTTATGGCAACGCTGTTAGTAATGCGGAAATAGAACGAAGTTTTTCTGTAATGAATTTAATAAAAACCAAGCAAAGGAATAGAATGCAGATTTTGATGTTAAACTCTTTACTAACTATAAGATACGGTCTTAAAAGACTTGGAAAATGTTGTCATAACTTTGGTATACCTAGTCAAGGGCGGATTTAGGGGTGGGGAACGGGGGCACGTGCCCCCCCCCCCCCCACCCGGGTTTTTTTGTACTGTTAATACTCCATCACAGAGCATTTTTAGTCGAAAAAGACTACAAATAATTGAATTTAGCAACATTTTCGGAATCGTGCCCCCCAGACGGTATTTTTGTACACTAGGTATGGAAATTCCATTAAATAGATGAAGAATCACTGAATTTTCGAAATCTATTGCATATTGGTTCAGATATATATAAAACTCTGTGTAACGCAAACATCAAACTACATATTTTGATTATTCGTTTGGTTTGTACTGTGTGGATGCCTTGGTGCATGTGTACGTACCCACCAAAAATTTCATTTCTTTTAGTTAGAAACCTTACATCGCTTGATTATACGGCTTACATAATTTAACCCTATTCATCAAAAATGAAATGGGTTTATAAAGCTTTTTACAATGACATTTTCATACAAATTTTGAATTATAACAGCTTATTAAAATATATATGTATAATATATAATATATATGTAGGTATATATATGTATAAGAGGGTTAGGCTATGTTCAATTTAGGCCATAAACTCCATTTAAAAGGGGATTTTTTTTGTTAATTCATATTGTTGTTGTCAATAAACTCGAGTTTATGGCTCAACGTGAACGTAATATAAGGCCTTAAATTTGTAACGAATTCCGTTGTATGCAAAATTACTTATAATATACATTTTTTTCTTTACTTATGTCATTAAGTAAGTCTTAAATGAAGATTAATTAAAAGAATCTCTCTCTGTGAGACAACCTTACGCATAAGGCCTGATAGAACATGTAAGTTAGGCAATATTATAAAAAGAAAAGTGAATATAATGAACTTATTATAAGAATTGTTGTAAGGCCATAGAGGAACTATGATAAACTTATTATAATGTGATGCAGCCGTATACCTTATTCCTTATAATCCCTTATACGAATTTTTTGTGGGTATTGGCAATATTTGTTAACGGCTCATGCGACATCTGACTGAAACAACAACGGTTTGTGTATGAGGTTTGCTAAGTTTGCCCACAAGAACCCTTAAGGTTTTAAATTGCAACTATTTTTTGCAATGCTGTTAAAATTTCAAATTCGAGTCTAGGCGACCTCCGCACGATGGGACATTTTGGAAAAACTTGCCTCAATTATTATTATTATTATTAACTTGCCTCAAAGTCAAATTTTGAGGGAACTTTTTAGAATCCATTTTCATACAAAGTTTTTCGAGCGTAAAACGCAGCATAATTTTGGCAAATGGTCAAAAACGAGTTGTCAAAGTTTAGTTGTGAAGTGTTTTGCAAAATAAATTTTTTTTTTTGGATTTCTGTAGTTTACTATGAATAACACTACTTTATAAGGTTCCTCATATGTAGACATATACATATGAAAAGCTGGGGTAGTTAAATGAAAAACGTATATTTAAAGTAAAAGTGTAAAAAAATATTGTATCTACAGTAAAAGTCAGACAAATTGCTTTTTTCATTTAAAGTCGGAAATATGGTTGGAAAAATAAAACATATCTCTTACTTTTAATGAAAAAACGATTAGCCTGACTTTTACTGTACAATCTTTATTTATGTGATTGTATCAAACATTTTATAAGGTTTGCTTCACTTGCATTAAACATATTTTTTACTTTTACTACCAACCTTTCATACATATATAGGTATTTCGACTCATTTATTAACCTTAATTTTGTAAAGCATAAAAAGGGTTACTGCCACGCCCAGGCGCGTAGCCAGAAAAAAATTTCGGGGGGGTTTTGGCCAAAGTGTCTGTAAATAAAAATTACCTGTATATTACGCGCATTTCTATGACAACCGGCGTAAATGTGATTCTAAAGTTTAGAATCTAAACCAAATTTGGTTTGGTCATACACCTAGACCAGTATATCTGCGTTCAATAAAATTAACTTCTTTAGACTAATTTCATAATTTTTGAATGAAAGTATGTGTAAATACACAACAAAAATACTCAAAGTTAACAACTTTGTGGATTATTCAAGAAAACTCGAAAAATCTTCGTCAAAATTTCTAACTTTTTAGTAAAATTTTTTAGATTTTTTTCGAGAATGCAGTTTTGCAGCTCATTCAATTGTAGTGAACAAAGATACGAATCTTAAGCTGCTAAAATAATTAGTCGATTTTTGGCAATTTTTTTTCTAGCCGACCAAGAGCATTTTCTCCAGTATAAAAATATTACGCTTATAAATTCTTAACTTCTAGTTCCAATACTTTTATTGTTTTTACACATACTTTCATACAAAATAATGAAATTAGTCAAAGGAAGTTAATCTTACTGGAAATTCCAAGCAACACTTTGAACGCAGACATGGTTGGTTGGTTGGTTGGTTGGAGTGGCGAGTCCCAGTGACTCCAATTAGCGCTAGTGCGCCGTTTTGATACCACAGCTCGTGAACTAACCAATGAAGATTATTACAGAAAGTTAGCGTGGTGTGACTCTTACACCCCTATAGATCCTATCTATATCCATGCCGTTGAGTCCAAGAATTTTAGAAGTTCCCCAATCTTCATCTCGCTTAGCTCGGAGAGACTCCCAAACAAGGGTTTTCCCAGAAATTTTGTTCTGCTCCTGCAGTGCGCCGGACAGCCGCACAGCAGGTGCTCCACAGTCTCTTCCGTTCCCGGAAGATTGCAACTGCGGCACGTGGTATTGTGCTCCATGCCCATCCGTGCGGCGTGCGCCCCGATAGTCCAATGCCCAGTGAGGGCCGAAACTAATCTGAAAATGTCCCTTCTGTTATTCCTGAGAAGGGTCGAAGATCGTGCTTCATTGTACGAAGGCCATAAACTCTTTGACACTCTGCAGGACTGCAGACGCTTCCATCTATCCGTAGCCTCCCGAAGCCAGTGCAGAGAGACCCGACCCTTGAGCAGTCCCAGCGGTGCAAGGACCTCCTTCGCTTCTGAGACGTCAAGGGCCGACCCACGCCGTGCCAACTCATCGGCAGTCTCGTTTCCCTGTATGTTGCGATGCCCCGGCACCCATATTAAAGAAACGGCATGTCGACTTGCCAGGTTCATGGTCCACTCCCTGCACTGACCCACGAGGCTCGAAGTGATCGTCGTTGATCCGAGAGCCCGAAGAGCCGCCTGGCTGTCCGAGAAGATTGCTATCCGATTACCTGTTATGTTTGTATCCAGTAATGCCCTGCATGCCTCCTGGATAGCGTAAATTTCTGACTGAAATACACTCGCAGAGTCTGGAAGACGCATTGACAAGGACACGTCTGGGATAATTGCGAAAACCCCCGCTCCCACTCCACACTCCATTTTAGATCCATCCGTGAAAATTGATATGTCGAAGTTTTGTGGTAGTTCCCCTGTTTTCCAGTCCTTTCTGGATGGGAAAATAACCTCAAAATTTGTGTCGAAAACTGTCCTGGGACAGATGTAGTCCGTTTTGTTCTTAATATAGGGGTCGGTTATATTTAACAGAATACGGCTGTGACCGTATCCACGCTCTTTCCAGAGTCCCAACTCCCGAAGCCTGAGTGCACTATTAGATGCTGTTTCCTTGATAAAGAGATCGATCGGTGGTATATTGCATATCACATTCAGAGCCTCTGTGGGGCATGATCTAATCGCCCCTGTGATTGCGCCACAGGCAGCCCGCTGAACTTTGCTTAGCATGTTCATAATGTAGCCCACCTCGGCTGCCCTCCACCACACTATTGCTCCGTAGGCTAAGATCGGTCGAATAACTGCTTTGTACATCCATGCTGTGATTTCCGGGCTCAGGCCCCACTGTCTGCCTAACATACGTTTACAGGCGTACATAGCTCCATATGCCCGTTTGACCCTGTTTTCTATGTTAAGTTTCCAGTTTAACTTAGGTGTCAAGAGGACGCCTAGGTATTTCGCCCTATCAGAAAGTTGCAACTCTTGACCACAAAGAGAAGGTAGATTGAAACTTGGTATTTTTTTCCTATTTGTGAATAACAATAGCTCGGTCTTTGAGGGATTGACATTAAGCCCCGCAGCCTCTGCCCATCCACTCAGCTTCCTTAGTGCAACCTGCATGATATCGCTAATCACGTTAGGGCACAGACCCGATACTAGTATTACTACGTCGTCCGCGTAGGCAACCACTTTTACTCCGTTCATGTTAAGTTGACGAAGTATGCCGTCTATAACACAAAGCCAAAGCAGTGGAGACAGCACTCCACCCTGAGGAGTTCCTCTCGACAAGTGTGCCGTTACTTCACTTGCTCCGACCTTGGCGCTTATGACTCTAGACCGCAGTGCCATCCCTATCCAGTTTACAATAGGGTCCTCGATACCAAGGCCCGATAGCGAAACCTCTATCGCTTCCAGCCTTACGTTGTTGAAGGCGCCTTCAATATCAAGGAATGCGGCCAGGGTGAACTGTTTACTCTCGAGGGACACTTCTACCTTGTGCACCACCTCGTGCAGGGCAGTCTCCGTTGAGCGCCCCTTGAGATACGCATGCTGAGCTGTAGACAGCCCTGAATTATCTAATGTCTTTCTAATATGGACGTCCAAAAGCCGTTCGAAGGTTTTCAAAACAAACGACGAAAGACTGATTGGTCTGAAATCCTTGGGGTTTTCATGGCCTCTCTTGCCCACCTTTGGGATGAAAACTACCCTCGTCCTTCTCCAGTTTACAGGCACATGATTTAGCCGAATGCATGCCCTGAAGATACACGCCAGCCAGGGTATTACCAGTAAGCTGGTTTTTTGTAACATGGCTGGGAAAATACCATCCGGCCCCGCGGATTTATACGGTGAGAAACTGTTGATTGCCCATTCAATCTTTTTAGCTGTTATAAGCTCATTTATTAGCCGAACAGAGGGTAGTACACCAGTGTACTCTTGACCTTCCATTTGACTAGGCCCACAGCCTGGGAAATGTGTTCCTACAAGAAGGTCCACGGTTTCCGCCGAGCTGCATGTCCATGATCCGTCGTCCTTCCGTAAAAACGACGGGCAAGATTTTTCTTTTGAGAGAATTTTTCCAAGTCTCGAAGATTCCTTTGTTGATTCAATAGACGAGCAAAAGTCCTTCCAGGATCCTTCTTTTGCCTTCCGAATCGCTTTTTTATAGCATCTTAGACTATTCTTGTATGGCAGCCAGTTGCCAGTAGAACGGCTCATGTTAAAAAGTCTCCTAGACTCTCTCCTGAGTTCGAAAAGGTCTGAATTCCACCAGGGAGGATATGCCTTTTTGCCAAAACTAGTCGGACAAGCTACCCGTAGAGCTGACCCCATGGCCTTCTCTAGCTTACTACTTTTTGCATCAAGTTCCTCCACTGACAGTAATTCCTGCAAAGGTTGACTACCTAGCTTATTGCTCACCACCCTGACGAACCTTCGCCAGTTTGTCCTCCTTGGATTTAGGTGAGGGATAGGGTTTTCTAATTTTAAAATGATATCGAAAAGGATCATCCTGTGGTCAGAAAAGGACTGCCTGTCTGATACCCTCCAATTTTCTATACGAATATTGCTGTTACTGAGCGCAGACATACTGGTCTAGGTGTATATGTAGCCCCAAATGTGGATGTTGAGTAGAGCCAGCCTCTCCTGCCCCATCGTACTTCTTATATAAGTTTTTAACCTTCGAAGGAAAGAAAAAGACCGTTCGCTGGGAGCAATTATTTAATGCATCAATGAAAGTGCTTGGTCGCTCCTCTTTCGGATTGGAAAATATTTTTCTTTTTTAGGCCTTTTGCGCTGTTCAAAATAAATCCAAAAACTCTATATAAAATGACACATGAAACGCTTAAGAAAAATTGCTTGTGTCAGAATCTCTTCCACTTTTCTACTGCTAATTTCTGGAAAATGTTTACAAAAAAGTGACCTGCGCAACTCTGGCTTTGGAAAGAAGCAAATAGTTGTCGCTTTATTTCTTGAAGAAAAACTGAAGCTTCGGAAAAATAAAAACAAAAAATATAATAAAATAACGTTGAATACAAAACGTAACGTCAAAAATTCTTGGCTATTCATGACAATTTCATGAATTGAAAATATTTCTTGAACATTTTCTTTTCAACAGCATACCGCGCTTTTACTTTTAAACTTTTTCAATCCTTTTTTGCAAATTAGCGTCACTTTTTATTAGCACCTGACAAGTACATATAAGTACAATCTAATTGTTACTTTCTTTGATAATTCAATACTACTGCGTTGTGTACTGCTTGGTAATTTTTTGTAATTTTTTTTGACTTCCTGGTCATTGTTTTGGTTAAGCTTGTGGCAACCGTGACTACAATAACGAGAGGCACTCATTTTTACGATTCTTGCACGTTGTATTTATAGCTCGAAAAGCAGTTAATTTGAATTTCAACTGACTTGAGTTCGAACACACTTTTGTTGTTAACATGCTATGTAGTTGAGATGCTAAGTTGATGCAGAGCAAGTCTGATAGATTTGTGAGAATTTCTTGAAGCACCAATGAGTGGGCCGTTGCAGGAATTTAATTGTGACCTCTCAGACTTGCTCTGACAATTGATTAGCGACTACCAATAACTTCTCTCAGTGTGAAATATTATTTAATTTTATTCTTTCGTATTTTCATTATTGCTATGAATGCTTATTTCTTAACAGGGGTTTTAAAAGTGAATAGAGTAATTATTCAAGTACAGACGTATATTTTTTAATTTTCGGAAATTTCGGGGGGGGTTTGAACCCCCAAAACCCACCCCTGAATACGCGCCTGGCCACGCCTATTTCCGAAGGGTTGATCATCGCGCAATCGTTTGAGCAAATATTCATAGCAATAGCTATAGCACTCTACTGAAAAAAAAATTCCAAACGACAATTTTTCGGCACCATGCATAATGCTTTACATAAATCTACTCTTTTGATTTGCGAAAAATTTATTTTTGAGACAAGTTTTATTAAGAATTCCCATAGTGCGATGCATAAAAATTCATATGAATTTGTACCGCAACGCCAACTACCTTTGTGCTGCAGGGGTGCTTTATTTTCTTATTTTATTGCGCTACAAGTTAACAAAAGTGATTAATTATTCGATTGGTCAAATAGTCCATGAAAAGTTGTGAAAAGTGATTATTGTTAGTGCTATCGTGTTTAAGTAATTTTGTTAAAAAAATGAGTGCCAGAAAAAGACAACAAAACTTAAGCGCGTTCTTCCATCCGAAGAAGCAAAGGTGTAATGATGTACTTCCTGATAAAGTGAGCGGTGTCCAATTACACTCCGCGGAGCCGGCGAGTACATCAGTGGCAACAGCCTCAACGAGCAACGCACTACAGGAACGGGATATAGGTGAGTAGTGTAATCCTTGTGGGTTTAGAAATTTTGTTTAGGTTCGATGGTCGTCTTTCCTTGTCCCGTCCATCGTATTTCCTGCAGGGCGGTGATGTCAGCCTTTGCGTTCGTGGGGACATCAACCGGTCGGGCAGCGGATCCTTCCCCGGAAAGGGGTTTTGGTTTCATTGGTGTTGGTTTTTACGTGGCTGGTCCCAAACCCAGCGCACAACCCTTTTTCGGGGTTTTGAAGTAAATTTACACATTTATATAGCGAGCCGCTTGATCCAAGACAGACGCCCGCTTGCATCCGCACCTCGTGGTGTACAGACGCTGCGAAAAAGACCTCGGTGAGCCCTTAAACCAAATACGTCAGAGTGGCCCCACCGGGGCTCCCTCTCTTTCTGCCGCGAGCCTAGGAAACCCACGTTGCCCAGAGTGTACGAAAGAGGACGCAAGAGTCGGGATTGAGCAAGGTCACTCAGCAACCACACCCAAATTATTTTTTTTGTTTGGCCGAGTCTAATGAACACGATATTAAAATAATGTGTTTTTGAAGCCTTAATGGACTTTTTTGCGAACTTAGTATAAGCCGTTAGATAAAACTTTAACTAAAAATCGGCACAGATTACCGTTATCACGTGTTATTTTAGGTTGAAACGCACCATTGTACCATATGCCAAGATTTACCTTTCTCTCCTTTTTATAAATTACGTACAATTTTGCTGCATTGTCTAATCCATTTATGATTTTAGGTTCTCTACTCGGCAGGCAAGGCGGGCTTTCTGATGAGGAACGGTACCAGTGGTTGAAGTATACCTGGCAACCTACTGCAGAATTTAAGTTTCCACTGAAGAGAGGGAAAAAAGAACCGGTCTTTTCAAAAAAGCTGGTTAAGGGACCATGAATGGCTAGCATATAGTAAAATTTCTGGCGGCGGATTATGCAAAGTGTGTGTGCTCTTTGGTCGACGTGAAGCGGGTACAAATGATGTGAAGCTGGGAAGACTGGTGTCGGAACCACTAGTAAAATATAAAAAGGCAATTGAGACGATCGCACACCATGAGAACGCGAATTACCACAAAGCGAACATGGTAGCATCCCAAAATTTTTTGATGTTGATGGAGGGAAAATCGTTAGATATAGTTGAACAAATGAGATCCCAGGAAAGGGAAATAATCGAAAATAATCGTAAAAAACTGATTCCCATTATAAAGACAGTGATATTTTGTGGTAGGCAAAACATACCTTTGAGAGGTCACAGAGATGACGGCGAATTAGACTTGCAAAGCTCTTCTAAACATGGGGAAGGAAACTTTAGAGCTTTGCTCAAATTTCGAATCGATGCTGGGGATGAAATACTTAAGGAACATATAAGACATAGCGCTAAAAATGCTTCGTATATAAGTAAGTCAACACAAAATGACTTAATTGAATGCTGTGGTGAGTTGATCAGCAATAAAATAGTGACCAAAATTAAAAAATCCAAATATTTTACCATTATGGCTGATGAGACCACAGATGTTTCCGTTTGTGAACAGTTATCAATTAGTATTCGCTATTTCGATGTGGATGAAATCGAAATAAAGGAAGATTTTCTTATGTTCATTGAAGTTGTCGAAACCACTGGTGAAAGCATTGCACAAACTATTCTGAATGCATTAGAAAAGCATGACCTTGACATTAAAATGAGCCGTGGTCAAGTTTATGATGGAGGAGCAAACATGAGCAGCAAACTAAAAGGTGTTCAGGCACGTACATATATTAAATGTTCAGCCCTTAGCCTTTTTTACCCACTGCGCAAGCCACCGGCTTAACTTGGCTATTAGCTCAGCCTGCACCGTACCCAGTGTAAGAAATGCAGTAGGGGTTATAGCAAGTACTGCCACTTTCTTCCGTGAATCGGCTAAACGAATACATCTTCTTAGAGAAGAAATACAATCTAATCTGCCACAAGACAAACGAAATATGTTAAAAAAATGTGTGAGACAAGATTGGTTGAGAGGCATGAAGCGGTTTTGACCTTTATGGACGTGTTGCCATGTCTCCCTCCAATATTACAAAAAATGGCCGATCAGCAATATGGGAGCAGAACAAATTCGGTACTGCCATTTTCTTCACTGCAATCCATAACTTCGTCAGAATTCCTAATAAGCTTGGTGATCCTATCAGATATTTTAGGAATAACCCTGTCCTTATCTCGATCGCTTCAAGCCAAAGATATTGACATACTTTCTGCAGTTCAGCTTATTACTACGACCACAGCAAGTTTGCAGAGGCAGCGTGAATCTAGCAATGACACATTTAAAAAACTGTTCGACCAGGCTGAGGCCATTGCAAATGAACTTGGTACAGAAATCACAGTCCGTAGAACCACCGGTCGTCAAATCAATCGATCAAACATTCAGATTGAATCAGTTGAAGAATATTACCGACTTTCAGTGTATATTCCATTTCTAGACTTCATGTTGAGTGAAATGTCAACCAGGTTCCCTAGCGCTCCTCTACACAGAATCGGACAGTTGCAAAAGTTTCTGTCGCATAACTTTAACGACGAAGATTTAGATAATGTTTTGCAAGGTGCTGAAGTTTATAAAGAAGATCTTCCTTGTTTTTTAGCTATAAAGGGAGAGCTAAAAATTTGGCAACAGATGACTGAAAATATACCAGAAACCCCAGCAGATGCCTACAAACGAGCCACGATGCTGCCAAATATTAGAACCCTTTGTCAATTGCTGCTCATTTAGCTATTTTTAAAGAAAAAAATTTTAGCTATTTTTTTTGGCTATGAAATTTTTTTTGTAGCTATTTTTTTGTTTCAATTTAGCTATAAGCTCTAAAAATTTCTGGCAACACTGATGCATTGCAATATCCTCTTATGTTCTGTCGTGGTGAATATGGTTATTCGATTGATATAAAACAAATAAATCCAACAAATGGTCAAGAAACAAATAAAACTGTAAGCGCAATGAATTATTATGCATACCGAATCATGATAAGAAGCAATCAAAAGAATCACATTTTAAAATGTCGTAAATTATTTCATGACATGTATGCGAAAATAGAAACAGAACGATTGAATTACAACAAAAGAAAATTCAAATTACAACAAAAACCAAGTAAGGAAAGGGCTATCTTCGGCTATGCCGAAGGCTTTATATCTTTCATGAATACGCATATCTTTTTTAAGTGTCCTACATGGCCAAACCACATTTATCGGAGCAATCGGTTATATGGGAGCTATATGTTTTGTTACTCCGATCTGTATAATTTTCATTACACACATCACATTTATAATAAGTACCAACCTTGCAAAATTTTACGTTCCTAGCTTCTTAACTGCAAAATTTATAGCCCAAACGATTGAATTACAACAAAAGAAAATTCAAATTACAACAAAAACCAAGTAAGGAAAGGGCTATCTTCGGCTATGCCGAAGGCTTTATACCTTTCATGAATACGCATATCTTTTTTAAGTGTCCTACATGGCCAAACCACATTTATCGAAACTATCGATTATATGGGAGCTATATGTAGACGGACAGACGGATATGGCTAAATCAACTCAGCTCGTCGCCCTGACCATTTCGGTATACTTAATGGTGGGTCTATCTCTTCTTCTTCTCATACTTACAAATATCGGACCAAAGTTATAATACCATTTCATGTTTATGAAAGAAAATTAAGCTGTGACGAATACATACATTTACGAGATGCAATCAACAACGATACCAACGTGAATAACATTGGTCAAATGAAAATACTACCTTCATCGTATACAGGCAGTCCAAGGCATATGCCTGAATACGCCCAATATGCAATGTGTTATGTCAGAAATTATGGTCGACCCGAATTATTCATAACCTTTACATGCAATCCGAAATGGGATGATATTAAGAATCATTTACATATATCCTGGACAATCGACTACTGATAGGCATGACATTACTGCAAGAGTGTTTAGACGCAAGCTACAGTCTCTAATGGATTTCATTGTAAAACATAAAGTTTACGGAGATGTAAAATGTTTCATGTATTCTGTGGAATGGCAAAAAAGAGGCTTGCCTCATTCGCATATTTTGATTTGGTTAAAACAAAAACTAACCACAGATAAAATTGATGATATTATATGTGCTGAAATTCCAGATATAAATGAAGATCCCGAATTACATGCTATTGTAACCAAAAACATGATTCATGGACCGTGTGGTACGTTAAATCAAAATTCTCCATGTATGGTTGATGGTAAATGTTCAGCAAATTACCCAAGGCAATTAATCGCTGAAACAATGACTGGAAATGATGGATATCCATTGTCCCTTAGAAGATCACCAGAACATAATGGAAAAACAGTCACTGTGAAAATAAATAATCAAGATGTGGAGATCGATAACCTTTGGACAGTTCCGTATTTCAAATTATTATCGAAAACATTTAACGCACATATAAATGTTGAATATTGTAACTCCGTAAAATCGATCAAATACATATGCAAATATATCAATAAAGGCAGTGACATGGCAGTATTTGGAGTTGCAAATCAGAATGATGAAATTACCTAATTACAATTGATACATTAGTAGTAACGAAGCAGTTTGGAGAAAATGGCCGAACGACCACCAGCAACAACACTAACTTCATTTTTCAACTTATGTGAAACAGATTCATTTGCAAGAACATTGCTTTATTCAAATGTGCCTAAATATTATACTTGGAATGGATCATCAAAGTCATGGGTACGAAGGCAAAGAGGAATACTACCTGTAGATGGATATCCTGGTGTTCATTTGGGTGATGCAATCGGACGACTTTACACTGTGCATCCAAGTCAAGCGGAATATTTCTATTTACGTTTACTCTTAGTTAATATTCCCGGCCCAAGATCATTCCAAAGTTTGAAACGAGTTAATGGTAATCTTTGTATACAAGCATGTCAAGAATTAAATTTGCTTGAAAATGACAATCATTGGGATGCAACTCTTATGAATGCATGTACAACAAGCTCTCCACACCAAATAAGAACACTATTTGCCATCATTATTGCTACATGTTTCCCAGCAGACCCAATAGAAATGTGGAGAAGTTACCGAGAATACATGACAGAAGATATTCTAAATCAAGTACGTCGCATTACTGCAAATCCAAATTTGAATTACACAGATGAATTATATAATGAGGCATTAATTAAAATCGAAGACTTTTGCCTGATGATTGCAAATAAAACTCTAAGTGAGTTAGGTATGATCGCACCCAATCGTCCGATGCATGATGCATACAATACAGAGTTAAGACGTGAAAAAGAATATGATCGAAATGAGCTGAACACATTTGTAAAAACAAACCTACCAAAATTAAACACAGAACAAAGGCAGGCATATGACACAATTATAGACAATGTTGCAAATGAAAGAGGAGGAATATTCTTCTTAGATGCACCAGGCGGGACTGGAAAAACGTTTTTGTTGTCATTAATTTTGGCCACCATTCGATCACAGAATAATATTGCATTGGCTTTGGCATCATCTGGAAAGCGGCAACTTTATTTGAGGGCGGTCGCACTGCCCATTCTGCATTAAAGTTACCATTAAATATGCAAGTAATTGAAGAACCAACTTGCAATATTTCTAAGAATTCTGGAATGGGAAAGGTTTTACAAACATGTAAAATTATTGTATGAGATGAATGTAAGATGGCTCATAAAAAATCACTGGAAGCCTTAAATAGAACACTGAAAGATTTGCGAAATAACACAAACATATTTGGTGGTGCACTAATTCTATTGGCCGGTGATTTTCGACAAACTTTGAATGTTATACCCAAATCAACAGCAGCTGATGAATTGAGAGCAAGTCTTAAATCTTCTAATCTCTGAAGATATGTTCAAAAACTCACATTAACTACCAATGTTCGTGTGCAGTTACAGAATGATCCAACAGCTGCTGAATTTTCCGAACATTTGTTGCAAATTGGAAATGGACGAAAGCCAATTGATAAGAATACAGGCATGATCACACTTCCAACTAATTTTTGTACTGTAACAGAATCAAGAGTACAATTAGTGCAAAATGTATTTCCAAATATTGCACAAAACTATAGAAATCAAGATTGGCTACGCGAGAGAGCTATATTAGCTGCCAAAAATGTCGATGTCAATGAAATCAATGCCAGTATTTTGACTCAAATTCCAGGTGAAGTTGTGACCTATAAATCAGTTGATTCAATCACTAATCCCGACGATGTAGTGAATTATCCAATTGAATTTTTGAACTCACTTGATTTGCCTGGCTTGCCACCACATCGTTTGCAATTGAAAGTCGGCGCAGTGATCATTATGTTGCGAAACATCAATCAGCCGAAACTATGCAATGGGACAAGATTAGCAGATTGGTAGCAAATTTAAAGGTGAAGATGTTTTGATTCCGCGTATTCCAATGATTCCAACAGATTTGCCTTTTGATTGTAAGCGAATTCAATTTCCCATTCGCCTTGCTTTTGCTATTACAATTCACACTTCAATTGTGTGGAATTGACGTAACTTATCCATGCTTTGGACATGGACAACTGTATGTAGGATGTTCGCGAGTAGGGAAACCATCGTTACTGTATATTTATACACCGCATGAAAAGAAAACCAAAAATGTTGTGTATCAGAAGGCTTTAGAATAAGTTGTTAGTTTACAATAATTAGAGTAAGTCACTAAAATAAATGAAATATTGTTATTAGAATAAGTCACGAAATAATGGCTGAACATGAATTGAATGATAAAACAAAGAACATCTTTCATTTCTATTTTTCTTTCACCCAGCGAAGCGGGTGAGGGTCCGCTAGTATAGTATATATATTAGGATGGTCTTCATATGAGTAAACAAACTTTTTTTTTCTTGCGGGGCACCCTTTCATTCGATTCCCTATCCCGAGAAACTAATTTTTCAGTAAAACAAAAAAAAATTCTAAAATATTTAGGGGTCGCTACTAGCGTTTGAACTTTTATAAAAAAGTAAAATCTTGTTCAGTATAAACTTTTATTTAGTATTATAAAGGATTCGCAAAAATAACAATTTCAAAATAAAAATACTTTTAATAATTAAGCAGATAACCTATTATTAAGAAGAGTTTATTTTTTTGTATCTGGATATTTCTTTCTGTAATCTTTCACCAACAAAAGTAGACATTGCTTTTGCTCTTCCTTATTAGTTAATAACTGTTTAGGCCCGATGCCTAAAATCTTATAAAATGCGCCACCCTAATGCCACTTTTTAGTTTATACCATGGTACAATTAACAGGTAACCGCATCAGAGTTGCATTTTTTATTTTTTTCATTCGAAGTGGTCTTCCGATTGTCAATGTCTGTTTATATTTTTGTTTTGTTTACATTTTTGTTTTGTTTACATTGAGCAGTAATTTTCTAATTTATAATTTTTCGGTTTATTACACTAAAATACAATTCAAAAAAGTGTTTGTTCAATGGGAAAAAGATGTTCACAAGTGAAACGATAGGAAAAAGTTATTTTGCAGTTCTCAAAAGGAAGTGGGACTTTGAAAAAGCCTTTCTCTAAGAGGCTTCAGGTTCTAACTAAAAAGATTTCCGATTTTGGGGGAAGCACTCAACCTATCACATCTTTATAATTAATATATCACCGCCACACTTCTAAAACTAACCGCGGAACTCGCAAAATAATATAAATTTGCTGTAAAAGCATTAATTTTAATTTCTTACATTTTTGTGCACATGTAAACCATAACAAAATGTCAACTTCTTATATGAAAGCTGAGTAACGTTGGGTGCCTTAGTGTTATTGCGTTGATATCGCTGTACCATTTTTAAAACCATTGAAAATTTATCAATAATATTTGAATAATTTATTTTTGTATTAAACTATGAAAAAGTTTGGCTTTGAACTCGGTGTTTCCTAAACAGGAGCAAAAATGGGTTTTCTTATAATTTTTAGGTTAGGTTTAGAGTTCGGATTCCTTATCTTAAGATTGGTGGTGCTTTCTAAACTGCGCTACCACCAAATTGATGCCAGCCTTTGTTCTGAGCAAAAATACAATCGAGCAGTGCCAAAATACTACTATGGGCAATTGCGTTAACACATTGCGCTGATACCGGCAATGTGATTTATTCATGGTATCAGCGCAACAAACTTTGCAGCAATAACCAGCCATTATTTCCATCACTTTGACACAAGAAATTGTTGACAATTTACCGACCAGCAAAATACATAGCAG
The DNA here is from genome assembly GCA_951509765.1 of Sphenella marginata. Taxonomy (NCBI): domain Eukaryota; kingdom Metazoa; phylum Arthropoda; class Insecta; order Diptera; family Tephritidae; genus Sphenella; species Sphenella marginata. The sequence goes on along the minus strand of OX608078.1, from coordinate 54,768,676 downwards.
GGTTGCTTTTTATTCCTGCGTCTACCTGTTTATTGTATCATGGTTTATACAAAACCCCAACACCAAGCCGCCCACATGTATGTACATGCACGCATATTCATGTTTGTCAGCAAACATATACATGCATGTGGGTGTGCATGTGTCGGTTCACCTCCCCTTAAAACCGGAGGCTGAAATTCGGTGTTCAATGGTTGTCCGCGACTGGACAACCGTCTACTTTTCCAGCGAGCGTTGGAGAAACCACATCACGGCCACCCCAGGACTTTCACCGGCACCCAATATCGAAGGTAAAAATAACTTGTAAAATTATAAATTTCATACCAAATATACGGCCACTTTATAACGAGAATTCCCGTTATTTTTCATTTTATTTCAAAATACCAATTCGACCGCGGTGCTTTCGAGCCACGGCCGCTCCAGCTAAGCACTTCGAGCGAATAGTTCATGGTCCTATCTCCCCGTAGATGAACCACAGCACTATGAGCAATACAGTCCACAACAACTACATCAAAACGCATTAGTTAAGCTACTTGGATACCGAATATTTAATTTTACTATTTTTCAACGTTGGATAAATTCACTTAGCCAAACACAGCCAAATTTACACTCCCGCAAAGAAGCTACCACAACAACATATAACACATACATACAACAACGCTGCCGATCACCATATTAAAGCACGTAAGTTGTATATTTCTTGCCACTTATTTAGTTGCTATTTTTGTTAAATGAATTGCCACAAATATTTATATTTAAAAAGTGTCGCCTGCGAGTGTGCTCAAAACATAAGTGCGAAAAGTGAATTTGTTTAGTGAGTGCATTATTTAAAATTTTTCAAAATAATTACCATTGCAATTGCTGAGGTAACATAACCTCACTTTCACATTAAATTCACGTAGCCTTTCGGTTGATCGTTTCGTCTTAGTTTTCCACTTTTTTAGCAATAAACACGCACAGCAATTCAACCGAAGGCTAGTTAGTTTTCTTAAATAAAGTCACTTAGTTTTTTTTAGCTAAAATTTAATTTATTCGCACAAATATCCACTAAATATTCACTTATTCGATCGTTTTGATACACCGCGCACTTTCTTTTGTTTACTTTCGTTATTGCGGCAACACATATATACACGTATACATATACAATATATAAACATATCCCCGATAGCGTGTGGGTGGCGAGTTGATCAAATAGTATACATTTGAATTTATTGTCGAGTTTAGCCCTTAATCGCACCCCTAAGAAAAATTACGTATATCACCAACCTGGGGACTCAGGACTCACATTTAACATTTAAGAAAAAACTTAGAAATAATTATTTTTAATTTATTTTTTTTTATTAAAATATAGATTGCAAGTGCTTTTAACATAAAATAGTTCAAAATTATGATTAAACTTAACATAAATTTCATTTTTGTGAAATCTTTCTGAGATCATAAAAAAAAACATAAAAACTAAACACTTCAGGTTAAACGAACATAAATCATATTAAAAATGTAAAAAGAACACAAAATTTTATATTTATAGCTTAAACATATACCATTAAGTAAAAAATCAGGCACAAAAGGGTTAGGCCCCATACAAAAAAAAAATCGTGCAGAGGGTGAAATCACTCATTGGTTGCACATACAGCACACACTTTTAGGCACATGTGAGACAAATGGGTTGTTTACAACGGAAGCAAAGGTAAGCAGTTTTGGTTTTTTTTATAATCGCATGTATAACAATATTTTCTATTCTCCCTGGGCAATTTATCGGATTCGGATGAATTTAGTTCATTTGGTATATCAATTTTAATTATACGAGAAATTGTCATACGAATCTCTTTTGGCATATTCGTATTATACAAACGTGTTTTTAAATTCATTTCGTTTCAACTCTTCGCAACTGATTTTAAAAAATTTAGCCTTGTTACTTAATTTTTTAATATTGGCTTGGTTGTTATAAAGAACATAAGCATTTACACCCGACATATCAACTATTCGGTAGAATACTGCCATAGGCCATCGAGGGGTACGGCGACTAGACGAATAAACTGCACACTTCTGATCCACTGAATCTACTGCGCCTTTTGTACTATTGTAAAAATTAATTATTTCAGGTTTATTTGATGTTTGATTTATAGAACTATCGTGATGCATTGATGAGTACAAAATAACTGCTCGATTTTTTTTAGGAACGTAGCTGACTAATGTTACATCCTTAGTAAATCCAAACATAGAAGAATTGACAGCCCGACTTTTATTTGGTAAAAACTGATTGGGTATTTCAGCCTTATTTTTTTTAAGTGTTCCCACCGTAGTAAGACCTTTGTTTTTCAAACAAGTTATAAAATCCATAGAAGAATACCAGTTATCGGAAGTGACATTTCGATTGGATCCAAAAGTAGGTTCGCATAGACGCAGAACGGCTTGTGTTGCCGCAGGCCGTCTCTGGTCTTCATCTGGTAAGCCTCTGCTATCAGAACCCTTTCCGGTATACAAATAGAGATTGTACGTATAAAACGATTCTGAGTCCGACTCTTTTCAGAGGGATTGATCGTGAATGCGTAGCGAACAACACGTAATCGGATAGCGCTGATAACGTTGCCTTGTGAAAATAGAAAAAAAACATAAAAATATATATTTAATATCCTAATCTTTGTTTAAAAAAGGGCAAGTGTGGTCTAAAAGCAACAGAAATAGTGACTAAAAAAATATGGGCGAGCGCAACGCGCTTGACTCTGTACTTAATAAAATTATAATTGACTTAAATAGAAAAAGAAAAAATGACAACGTGACTGAGCACACAATGTCAAAAACAAGCAAAAACAATTACTACGCCATACTAGACGAAGATCTAGAAGAGTGTAATGAAGCATTTGTAAAATTTCAACAATATGTGCAAACCAACAAATTAAACAACGAATGTGAAGAAAGAGAATCTACTAATACTCAAAGCAACAACACCAAACCTTCAACTAGTACAGCAGCAGCCGAAGCTGCACCTGTTCAAAAAAATAACAATGAGACGAAAACAATTACAAATGTCAAAAGTAAAAACAATAACAAAAACATACCACCTATTAATACATTTGATATAGAATCAAAACAAATAATAGAATTGATTAAAGATGGACTTAAAATAACACAGTTTAAAATCAAAGAATATAACCAAAATAAACTAGCGATTCACCTAACAAACTTCGAAGACTATAAAAGAGTTCGCGGATACCTTGAAAAAGCCAAGGTAAAGCATTATTCTTACACACCCAAATGCCTAAAGACCAAAACGTATTTGATAAAAGGGCTAAGCGCCAATACCGAATGCGAAGAAATTTTGAATGAACTTTGCAATTACCAAACTGATAGCCTAAAATTCCTCAAAGTAAGTCAATTCACGACAAAAAAATGTATTCAACGAAATGTTACACTACCAATATACATGGTGCAAGTAAGTGCAGAAAGCAACGTAAATGAATTGAAAGCCATTCAATGCATTTTATACCATTGTATAAAATGGGAACATCTTCGCAGACCTGAGATTCCACAATGCAGGAATTGTCAAAACTTTTTCCATAGTGCTTCCAACTGCAATATGCCACCCAGATGCGTCAAGTGCAGTGGGTCACACAATAGCAAAGAATGTCCACAAGAACACACTGAAGAAACAGAAAAATTATACTGCGTACTTTGCAAAAAGCCGGGGCATCCAGCTTCTTACAAAGGATGTGAACGCTACAAGGAATTACAACAGAAAATAAGATTAAAAAAACAAAATCTAAATAGTGCTAAGACTAATAACATCAACTTTTCAAATAAATTTACTAATCCAAATGTAACCTATGCAAATATAACTAGAGAAATGTACCCAAACAACCCTAATGTGCAAAACATTTCCAATAATCAAAATTCATTAATTTTGGAACTAAAAAATACAATCCTATCCCTGATTAAGCAAATTACTAACCTCCAAAAGCAACTAGAATTGCAGACTGCGAGAGTCGATGCAATATGTGGTTTAATGGACTCAGTATGAGCGTTGGACACTTACAAACAATCACAAAACCCCAACTAAAAATTATATCCCTTAACGTCAACTCCCTTATACATTTAAGCAGAAGACTAGATTTAAGTAAATTTTTAAAAGATCAAAACCCAGATATAGTGCTGTTAAATGAGACTAAGTTGAACCGGAAACACAAATTAAAATTTCTCGGATACAACTTAGTCAGGAAAGATAGGTCGGCAGGCATGAGAGGTGGTGGTACTGCAATCCTAATTAAAGAAAATATTAAATTCAGTAAAGTTTTTTATCATAAAATAGATAGCTTAACATGCCTGGAAACTTGCATCATTAAAATACATATGCCGCCAAATAATACTCTTTATATAATAGCAGCATATTATCCGGCAGGGAATAACAATGATGTATTCAAGACAGAGCTCAACACAGTTTTCGAAGTACTAAATCTCGACCAACTAAACCATTACTATATATTAGCAGGGGATATCAACAGCAAACATGGTGACTGGGGAAATGCCCAAAGCAATCCTAAGGGTAACGCGCTAAAAGACTGGCTTACCTCAAATGAAATGAAATTCAGATGCAGCATGTACGCTTCTGTGAATGCATCATACATAAGAGCAAACTCCTTTTTGGACATTTGTATTGCCGATCATAGGCTAGACATACAAAAAAACAATGACACGGTAAACTGCCTAAACTGTCTTGACTACGACAGCGACCATAACGCTATAGAAATCATAGCTCGGAGAGATACCAGTTTCTTTAAGTTGCTAGCAAGCTCGGAAGAGAAAAAGTTGGACTACAAACAAACAAACTGGAAAAAATTTAAAAACACTCTGACATCAGAGCTCCAGAGCGAAACCCAGGCACCAGATAATAGAAACTTACAAAATAATGAGATTGACCAGCATTTAACTAAACTGAATAAAATTATCCTTACAGCAATAGAAAAGAATGTTCCCAAAACTAAATCTAACAGTACGACTAATATATTAGCTAACATACCCATCCTAAAAACACTACTTCTGGAAAAAAGTAAAACTCTCACCGTTATAAAAAGATGTAACCGACTGCAATTACAACGCCCTTATAGCATCATGCAACAGGAAAAGGCAAAACTGAAACAAATCAAGAAGCTAATCCAGGAAAATATTAAAATACATTTGAATAAGCAACTAGAACTACGACTTTCTAAAATTCAGACAAGCGATCCTTCAAAAATATCAAATGTCAAAAAATCATTTCTCAAGAACCAAGAGGAGACCATCAACCACCTTTCCATCCCCTTTTCCTCATCCCAATTATTGCAAGAAGCGAGTCTAGACTGTTCGTTAGTCGAAAAGGACTTGATAAACAACACTTTTGTTATCAAAAACACCAAAAATATAGTCGACGTGATTGGTGTTCACTTCGAAGCAATCCACTCTTCAAAGCCGAACAAGCCAGGAAATTTAGTTCACTCACAGGTTGAAGATTGCTTCAATCAGTTTTTGAGAGCAAAAACTCTATTTGATAGCATGGAAGCAACCAGGACAACTTTTAGCATAGAAAAAAGGGCAAGTAACCTTACCGAAGAACAAGCTGAAAGCTTTTTCATCCTACCTAATGACCTCTCGTATGTATTTGAGAACCTAAAAGGAAATCTTTCATCTGGCATAGACCAAATTCCAAACATCATCCTAAAAAATCTTCCCACAATGATAATTACAGAATATTGCATTCTATTTAACAACATGTTGAATAATGCATACTTCCCACCACTTTGGAAAACCGCCAAAACTATAGTAATTCCTAAAAAGGACAAAGATAAAAGCAGCCTCAGAAATCTACGGCCAATTAGTTTGCTACCCAACATTAGTAAAGTCTTTGAAGTAGTTATTAACATAAACATCAACAGAATTATCGAAAACAACAATCTAATAAGTGCAAAACAGTTTGGATTTAAATATGGGCATTCGACTATTAATGCCATCAATTTACTAGTTTCTGAAATAAACTGGAGTTGGAACAAAAAACATGTCACAGGAGCTTGCTTCCTTGACATCGAGAAGGCCTTCGATCAAGTATGGGTAAAAGGTCTCATAACTAAACTCATCGGATACAAATTCCCTCTCCACATGATCATGGTAATTTATAATATGCTTTGCGATAGAAAGTTCTCAATATATTTAAATAGTGTGAAAAGCAGCCGTGAATTTAATATAATTAATGGCCTTCAACAAGGTACTGTAAACGCTCCTATTCTTTTTAATATATTTATCCTAGATCTACTACATACGCTAGATAATATAATTGCCTTTGCCGATGATGTTGTCATATATCACTCAGACAAAACCATTGATGAGATAAATACTAAGTTGCAACTCAAATACAACAGCGTAGAAGAATATACAACAGACTGGCAGCTCAAATTAAATACCAACAAATGCGAAACAATTCTGTTTCGTCCACCTATCAATAAATGTAACTCAAATATTAAAAAAAATTGGAAAAGATTTAAAATTAAATCTAACGAAACCAACAGCGTAATTCAACATACAGACAAAGTTAAATACCTCGGTATATATCTCGATAAGTTCTTATACTATAATGACCACATCAACCATCAAATAAAGAAAACTACTAGAGCATTCCACTCTTATAAAAAAATGTTCTCGACAAAACTTCTGCACAACAGACTAAAATCAATTATGTACCAATCGCTTGTACGACCTATACTGACATACGGATGTCAGATTTGGTTTAACATTTCACCATCATACATGGAAAGACTCAGAAAATTAGAAAGGAGAATTTTAAGAGCATGCACATCCTTATACAGGTCAGCAAATAGTAACTACACAAAATACATTTCGAATGCGAAAGTCTATAGTGCAGCAAAAGTAGCCAGAATTGACTGTCACATAATAAATCTGACTAGAAGACACATAATACGCAGTTTAAATGATAACAGCAACACTTTGATAAGGGCACCCTATTACGAAAGCGATGAATACTTCCAATCAGCCGTTAAGAATGGATTTACACCTCCGGAATCATTCCTTTATCTTGACAAAAATGGCTTTATACAAAATGAAGATCACATACCCATTATATACCACATATTTAGAAGGGCCAACGTAAAAACAGTTACCGCAAAAACACTTAACGCAAACAACAAACGTTTCGATACCTATATCTCTCCCAGAGATAAGTTGGAAGCCTCTTCCGTGACCAAAAAATGCTGGTGGCTGATGAGTATATAACAACTTATGATCTTTTGATTTTTCGGGCTGGGCGGTCCGGTAAATTGGTGGAACGCCTCCGTAAAGGGCGTTTTTCGGATTTTCCTGTCGGCCTAGCCCGAGGGGACAAAAGATAAAAACCTAAATAAAGCATTGTTGCAACATAAGGACATATCAACGAACACCAACTCATGCCGGCCAACCGACATAACTATCTTTTACTCTCTTTTATCTTTTAAACTAAATATACATAATTAATCAGGCATTGTTTTTTCATGTTTTTTCCTTGCAATAAAATTACTGATACAAAAGCTTTAAGTCAAAGCAGTCACATACAAATTATATCAGCTAATAAAATGTTAAGATATTTTACAAATTGTAGCTCGTTAAGTACTTGAGAACTCGTATAGAGGCTTTTTATAATTGTATTGAATACCGAAAACTATTGTTTATTTTAGTATCTAAAAATATTAATTTCAAATAAATAAACAACATTGAAAAAAAAAAAAAAAAAAAAAACGATTCTGAGTCCACCAATATCTGCAATTTTATGCCATATTTTCCTGGCTTGCTAGGCATGTACATTTTAAATTTGCATCGACCACGAAATTTAATCAACATTTCATCAACGGTAACAGTAGGTCCGAGAGTATAATTTGCTTGGGAATTAGAAATAAAAATCGATAAAATTTCTGCAACAGCACATCCTGGATCAGCGCCAATCCGTTGGTGTCTGTCTGCAAAGTTATCGAATCTCAGCGCGATAAGTAACCCACAAAAGCGATTCCTGGACATAGTCGCCCTAATTATCTCTCTTCCTGTACCATTCGTCGCAAATAATGATAGAACACTTTCTTTACTTGACTTAAAAATAAATATATAAATTAAAATTGCAATGAATGCTTTCATCTCTATTCCATTTGTTTCTCCTAAGTGAGGTTGTTCACCTGAATACTTTTGTCGCAGCTCTTCGAGTTTTTTGTTAGTCCAAGTAATTATTAAATTCCACATATCAGAATTAAAAATTTTGAGAAAAGCGTTTGCTGGACTAAAGTTTTCCATTATCGGTTGAGGGTTTATACGTACATAACATGTTATGTGCAGCAGTTCGAACATTCCGAGTCGGAGGGACCACTGACCACTTGAATCTATTCTTACCATATAAATAATTATTATTTGCGGTTTCCTCTTCCTCACATTCATCTTCACTATTACTATTAAAATACTCGGAAGCAGAATCGTTTTCAGTCAAGATAAAGTCATCATCCTCATCATCTGAAAATACTTCTGATACAAAATATCGAGAAGGTCCTGGCCCATCAAAACCTTCATTTTCAAAATCACTTCCATTATCTTCCTCTTCGAGGCATTTTGTAATTACTTTCTCCGCAGAATCACTCATAGGGTTCACACTTTCACATTTTCTACGTTTGGCCGACATGTTGAGACAATACTGTAAAGAAAACACAACAAATTAATAAAAACCTTAAACAAAATTCTGTCACACAAAACACCACCATGAGTCCCCGGGACTCACGCTCACCAAAATCAAAGCATTCAAACACTCTTGCGCTAACGTCCGTTCAACCACGCGTTCTTCATACAACTGCAGGAAGGTATACGAAGAAGCTGTGCCTAAACTAAAAAAACGCGTCTGTTATGAAGCTTTTAAATTTTGAGTGAGTCCCAGGGACTCAGGGTGTGCGATTAAAAATTATTCAGACGATACGGCCAAGTCTGTAATAAATAAATAAAATTTAATAAGATTTTAAAGACTGCGTTCCTTTATTGAAAAAATTATTGAATTGGGTTGTTAGATTTTCCTGGGGTACATACGGCCTTTACCCGTTTTTAAAAAATTATATTGCACGGTTGAGCCTTTTAATTACATCTCGTAATTCCTCAAAACCCAAAATATGAAAAGCTTCATTAGGTTGGCTGACACGATCAGCGAATTTGAAGCTGATTATAATGAAATAGAGGATTCAGCCCACACCAAGTTCACTCTTGGCCTTCAACAAGAAGACTTGAAGTCAATGTGGAGGAAAACGAGAACTGCCCAAGATGAGTTGTTAAACTCAAATAAGTTGGAAGCTTCCGACATTGTAGCAGTAAAATTAAAATTCAAAAAGGCATACGCCATATATTTACGCTGCATGTCAGATATGGTTACACGCCAAGCGACGTTCACAAAACCCGATACAAAAACGGAAGAAAATCCCGAATTCGAGCACAGTATCCGCCTGCCTCCATGCGATTACTTGTCACGGCCAACATTTCGTGACATGTTCACTGCCATTTATATCTTGAATAAGCGCCTAACACCTGTTGAGAAACTTTTCCACCGCAACAACAAGACACAGGGTGAGGCAAAGGATATAGTGAAAAAATGTCCGTTTAAAAATGAGGGATTCGATATCGCGTGGAGAAACTTATGCGAGAGGTACGAAAACAAACGTATACTTGTCAAAGTTTTGTTTAATTTGGAAAAGGTAGAGAGTGAGTGTGGTAGCGCAATCAAAACATTGCAAAGCGAAATAAATAATTGCCTTTCGTCCTTGTGAAGTCATAAAATTGACACTTCGAACTGGGACGCAATTATAACATACATATGTTCAACGAAATTACCGGAAAGTACGCTTGGTCTATGGGAGCAAAGCATAGACCATAAAGTGGAAATATCCAAGTGGGAGGATATGGACAAATTTTTGTCCAACCGCTTCCAGACACTTGAAACAGTGTCTGGGTTCATAGGGGTTTCTTCGAAAGCGCAGAAACCGCAGAGTATGCAACCTGCCAACGAAACCCCTACAAAAAGACTGGGTGCATACCAAGCAGATGTAACGAAGTCACTATGCACAAAGTGCAAGTCAAACTCCCACATATTGCGAAACTATCCCCGTTTTCTCAAGTTAACGCCGGTGGAGCGAATTAATTTCGTTAAATCGACTAAGGGCTGCCTAAAATGCCTATTCCCGGGGCACACAGTGTCGAAGTGCAGCAGCTCGTACGACTGCAAGAAATGCAACTCTCGACATCATACGCTCCTGCATGCGGAGTCTCAGTATAATGCTGATAATAATGCCTCTACTTCTCAACAGGCACAACAGAGACGGGAAGTTTCAAAATCAAGCTCGGATTCTAACCGAAATGTAAAATCCTGCCATGTACATTCAAGTGCAGGTGTGCTGCTAGGGACAGCTCGAGTCACCATTCATCATAATGGTACAGACTTCCCAGCAAGAGCACTGATAAATTCTGGCTCAGAATGCTCGTTTATGACAGAACGACTAAAACGACGAATCAATTTACCAGCAAAAAGGATGCATGCCCAAGTTTCGGGTATCACTAATGCTGTGTCGGCTCAAGCCAAGGATGCCTCCCACATTGAACTCCGTTCATCAGTGGACCCTTGCTTTAGCCTAACAACTTCTGTGCTAATTCTAGCCAAACTAACTTGGAATCTGCCTTCCTGCCATATCGACGCAACGACTATGCAGGCATTCCCAGACTTAGTCTTGGCAGATAAGAGATTCTACGTTAATGAAGAAGTAGATCTCATACTTGACGGAGATATATATCCGCAAATGCGGACTCAAAAAAATGTACTAAGTACACTTCTGGCTCAAGAAACGGTGTTCGGTTGGATACTAACCGGGCGTGTAGACGCACCCAATCAAACTAGAAATATAGTGTCGTTTTACAGCGAAATTGGTTTGGACAAACAGCTTACAGCATTCTGGGAGTTAGAAGATCTGCCCAGAACTAAAAGTCCAAACGCAGACGACAAATACTGCGAAGATTTATATAGGGCAACTACGAGTCGTAGAGAAGATGGGAGATATGTCGTCTCACTTCCGTTCAGACAGGAATACCCGGAAAGACTAAACATAGGGGGATCTCTTAGTAGAGCCTGCTCGCAATTCTTTCGAAAGAAACGCTGTTAGCAAAAAACCCAGATTAGCGAAAGAATACATAAGGGTCCTGTCTGAGTATGAGACATTAGGTCATACGCAAAATATTAAGGAGATGGTTCAAGCCGATTCGGCGAATAACTATTTTCTGCCCCATCACGCCGTAGTTAAGGCGGAGAGTACCACCACTAAGGCACGAGTCGTTTTCAACGCCTCAAGCTAAACAGCGAATGGCACAAGTTTGAACGACATTCTCCTACCTGCCCAGTAGTGCAATCAGATCTTCCAGTACTTATACCTCGCTGGAGACTATATCGTTTCGTGTTTAATAGCGACATCGAAAAGATGTACAGGCAAATATGGATGAGGGATGATCACGCAAAATTTCAACGGATTGTTTACCGAACATCGCCGCAAGAACCCATAAGCCTGTACGAGTTAAAAACGGTCACTTTCGGGGTCAATTGCGTGCCTTACTTAGCCATAAGAACCCTTTTCAACTGGCAGATGATGCAGAAAGTACATATCCTACAGCATCTAGCATATTAAGGGAAGGCATGTACGTTGACGACGTACTAGCGGGGGGACATACACTCGCATCGGCCATTAAGGCGAGAAATGAGAAGTCTTACACTCTTCTGGCTTCCCACTACGGAAATGGACTTCGAATTCTGAAGAAATTCTAAACGACATCCCTAAATCGGAGCGGCTGACTGAGGACTTTCTGGCGTTTGAAGATACCAGCACCGTTAAGGCATTGGGCATAAGATGGAATGCCCACTCTTATTATTCTACTTTCAAGCAGGGTCACTGGAAGAAAGTGAAAAGCTGACAAAAAGAGTGATTTTGTCCGCCATTGCCAAACTTTTCGACCCCTTAGGATGGCTTGCACCAATGGTCATTGTGGCCAAAATTTTGATGCAGAACATCTGGTTAGAGGGAACCGATTGGCACGAACCAGTTTCGTCAAACAGGTATGAGCGATGGAACAACTTCAGACAGCAATACCACGAAATCGACAAGATTCGGATACCACGATGGGTAAACTTTTCACCAGAAGACGACGTCGAAATTAATGGATTCTGCGACGCTTCGGAAAAGGCATACGCTGCAGCCGTCTACATGCGAGTCAAAAATAATGAGGATATTTTCGAATCTCTACTCTCGGCCAAACGAAGGTAGCACCCGTGAAGACTATTTCACTTCCGCGTTTGGAACTTTGCGGAGCAGTCCTTTTGGCAGAAATGATGGAATCAGTATTCCGAAATATCAAACTTGGACCAGTCAAACCACATCTATGGACAGATTCCACCATCGTTTTGGCATGGATAAGGAAACCACCAAGTTCCTGGTCAACTTTCGTCGCACACAGGATAACCAAAATCATCGACCTGGTCGGCAGCAAGGACTGCCTTCATGTCAGCTCGGAATCGAATCCAGCAGACTTAGGAAGCAGGGGACTACCAGCATCGGACTTCGTCAACAATTATTTGGGGTGGCAGGGACCTTCTTGGCTACAAGAAGACAACACCCAATGACCAGTACAAGAGCACGAATACCATACTTCCGTGGAGGAAAAGAGAGCACAGGCCTACGCAATATCACAGCAACAAGAAATCGATACTCTTGACCGGTTTTCGGATCTACCGAGAGCTTTGAGGGTTCTATCGTACGTTATGAGATTCTTTCGAAGAACTCATCCCCAGAAGAAAGCTTAATTTCAAGAAAAGTCATGTTTAATCTCATCCGGTGAGATTAAGACAACGACTCATATCTTGATAAAACTCTATCAGAAGCAATTGTATCAGGAGGATTATGTTAATTTGAAGAATGGAAAGTCTATTGATAGGAAAAGCGAGATATTGCCACTCAACCCATTCATCGACAATGATGATATTATTAGGGCCGGTGTACGTCTTGGAGCATCTCAAGGCCTAGCTTATAACGAGCGCCACCCAATCATACTGCCATTGTAGGTTGACGCGTTTGATTGTACAAATGGTACATAAAATCTCCCTCCATGGAGACAACCAACTAATGCTCCGTCTCGTTCGCACCCAATACTGGATTCCGAATGTCAAGAACATGATGAGGGCCACCATCCATAATTGTAAAGTCCGTACCATTTATCGAAAACGAGCGCAAACCCAACTTATGGGTACCCTGCCTTGTGAGCGCACTACCTTCACCCGCGTGTTTACTAATACCGGGGTGGACTTTGCCGCCCCTTTCGATATGAAAAGTTACCGCGGTAGAGGATGTCGACTATCAAAGGGCTACGTTTGCCTCTTTGTTTGCTTCACCACCAAAGTGATCCATCTGGAAGCGACCAGTGATCTTAGTACCCCATCCTTTCTAGCAGCCTTTTCGCGTTTTATCGCTAGACGAGGATGTCTCTGAAACATATACTCCAACAACGGTACCAACTTTGTCGGAGAGTCAAGATCTCTACGATCTGAATTTAAAGCATTTATTTCGGAAGCAAGAGATAACGCCATATCAAAATACAGCCATCAAGCCATGACATGGCATTTTATTCCGGCCGGGGGTCCACATATGGGCGGACTCTGGGAGGCGGGAGTGAAGAGCTTCAAAAGCCACTTCAAGAAGTTAGCCTCGCCTCATAAATTCACGCATGAAGAGTTTCGTACGTTATTGTGTCGGATTGAGGCATGCCTCAACTCGCGACCACTAAGTCCAGCCTCAAATGAACCCACGGACCTGTAACCGTTGAACCCTGGGCACTTCCTTACGGGAAGTCATCACCTGGCTCCGCCAGAACCAGAGGTGAATGAGAGCCCTGCCTCCATTATCAATAGGTGGCAGAAGGTCAAGGCTCTTCATCAAACATTCTGCAGGCGATGGAAAGTGGAATACTTATCCGAACTTCAAAAACGAGTGAAGTGGAAGCATCCAAAACAAAACATTAAGGTGGGAGATCTTGTTGTCATCAAAGAAGACTACTTGACTCCGAATGAATGGATACTCGGCCAAGTTACCCACGTACACCAGGGCGAAGATAACCGAGTGCGTGTAGGGGACCTCGTCACCGAAAAGGGTCAGATCAGAAGACCGTTGGTCAAACTGATTCTGCTCCCTATGGAAGGAATGGATGGCGAGAGGCCCGCTACCTCATCGTAACCATCCACTCCACCTCCAACCAAGACCCTACCATCTCCCATATCCCAAATTTCAACCCTTCACTCGCTACCCTTAACGAGGACAACAGAAAGCCTAACGCAGAAGGTCGAACCATTCTGCCAAAGAAAACCTAATTGCACTCGAAAACGAGGCCAGAGAAAACCTAACGCAGAAGGGCGAACCTTTCTGCCACTGAAAATTAATCCACCTGCCACGACAAGTTGGCAGCAGATGGACCCACCCTTGTATACATACCCCAAAATACAAAATAAATAAACATATATATATAAATTACCAGAGTCACTCGCCCTGGAGAACACCTACATCATCATACCGCACTTTAATCATACCTGAAAATAAGAAATATGAGTATTGATCTGCAAGGATTAATAATATACATATCTATTCTCACTGATGTATTCATACGCCCTAACAATTCCAATCTTTAATACAAATATCTCTTGACGTAACGAGATTATCGAACTTCCGCGATATCTTGTCACTAAGGCCAAAACGCGTCGCTTGACACCTTTCCAGACATTTTCGGAAGTGTTTTAGCAGTTGCCAGTTGTGGCATACAATTACCACAAAAGTTCAATAATCAAGAGAAGGAACTCTTACAATGCGAATGGAACCCATTAAAACTCGCGCAGTACCGAAAGAACGGAGTCAATCCCATTTGTCATCCCATTAACCCCTGGAATTGATGGGCTGGCAGAGCCACAACGCCGCCAAATAAACAGCGATATGTTAGCATAACACGAAAATATCCTAGTTTGTACCCTATAGCTATCTAAAAATTCATTCGGACAGACGGGCGGACAGTCTGACAAAACATGACTATGACAATGGGTTTAAATTTTCGATCGGATTATTACTTTGAACAGAACAATGGCAATTACATATTACACCATACAAAAATAAAATACATAGTACTACCTTTAATTACTACTCACCACTACCACGATTCACTGTACCAGCTACCAATGAAACTTTCGTCTTTTGATACGATCGCTAGCTGCATTGCGTGAAATTCCCGGTGAGGAAGTATTATAACTACGTTCAGTCTTTACTGCAATATGATGGTGATGACGTTTAGCACCATGCTTCCAGTGTGTAACATTAGCCGAACCATGTTCCATTTCCGACTCGCTTGTAAAAACAAAATCATTATATTGTCCAATGGGTGGCGGCAATCGATTACTATCATGATCGGTCCAATTGTGGCAATATTAGAACCGCCTACGGATGTGCGACGAACCTTTGAAAATTTTTGTCGAGCTCTTGTAATCATAATTTTTTTCCGATCTGCAGCAATTCGGACATACGCAGCAGATGGTTAAATCCTCATTTACAATGCCCTTAGCATCTGCTGCATCTTCGGTGCCATCCCGCAGCGACAAAGCACCATCAGGATGTGCCATCTCGTAACATACCGAACATTCCATTAACGTAAATCCTTAATCAATGCCACTGGATCACGTACTAATTCTGGTACATTTTTCCTTTGTGGCGGTAAATCATATAACATTACAACTTCTTTCGAACCAAATAGGTCGTAGTGCGTTAGATGTAAAATACTGCGTTTAGATATTTCTTCTTCACCAATCGATACCTCATCATGCAGATGAGAATGGCCCAATAATGGGTATACATAACGTGCTAGCACATACCATAACACTTCGAAAAAAAAAAAGGATAACGAAATTTTTGTGGTACTTTGGTGGCATCCTCCACTTGTGCTGTCTTAAGTTGCTTAACAATACCGAAGGAATGTAAAAAAAATAAAAAATTAACACCAAATACTAATGTATCTGTAGGTGTGTATACGGCATGAATCCAAGCTGTGGGTATAAATAATGTATTGCCTGCTGTAAGATAGGCGCGTGCACATTTTTCACCTGTATCACCAAAGTTTACCAGATAATACCCATTTCTCATACAATATTAGATTTTCGAAAAAAAATTTTTTTTTTGGTTGTTGAATTTTTTTACGATTTTGGGTTTGCTTTTTCGGAGGGGCAGGACTGTTTTGCCCACAAAACAACACAACAAACCCGAAAACCGCCCCCCACTCACACTCTCTACCCGGATCGGTACGGAATTCCAAGTACCGACGAAAGTGAAAATGTCGCTGTGTGGTGCCCTAGTGAGCACCAGTGAACCGTAGCAGAATAGATATATGTATATGTAAAATAGCAAAACGCACTACAGGGTGATCCCCTAGTTTCAACAAAGTTTTCTTTGGATGCGTTCCGGTGGGACGGTGCCGCACCGCAATCTTTTGAAAAAATGATGTCTGCCAATCATTTAGTTGCCTTAGCCTGCAAACTTGCAAGGCCTCATAAGTAAAGTAAAATCATATACAATTTCGCCAAATTATAGCGCTCTCGCCACCCACGCTTACCAGCGTCGTTCGAATAACGGCGTAAGCATCGAATCTGGCTCGGAACCACGGCCGTTCCGACCAGTACACGGGGTATCGGACTCACTGCCTTTCCGACCCTTTCGAATGAGTTTTCATATAAACTCGAAAACTTAGACTGGCCATTCAGCCGTGCCAGCTAAATATTTTCTCCGTCGACAACTTGGACTGGCCATTCAGCCGTGCCAGCTAGGTCCCAGCTCCGGGATTTACACCTGCGTAGACTGGCCACACTGCCGCGCTAGCTACGCAACCTTAACCATTAGTATGTAAGATTAGATTAAGTCTAAAATAAAAATAAAATATTTTTTCTTCTCGTGTATGGGTTACCACATGTACATCCGTAAATCAAACAACTTACTGACAAGAAATATAAAACTTTTTATTTTTTCAAATTTTCTTCCACCTAGCTCTAGGTACGAAGCAGAGGTACGGCCAGACGAGAAACCTCAATCTTCGGGAGGTCGCTCAAGGGCAGACAATGGTGACTGCGCCATTCGGCACTCACCATCCTAGCTATAAGCCAGTAGTTTTAAGAGGACGTGGTCGAAAATCCTGGGGGCGGATTAGGATGTTGCGTATCGCAAGGGGGCCGGCATGTTTAGGCCCGATGCCTAAAGTCTTATGAAATGCGCCACCCTAATGTCACTTTTTAGTTTATACAAAACCCCAAAACCAACCCGCCCACATGTATGTACATGCACGCATATTCATGTTTGTTAGCAAACATATACATGCATGTGGGTGTGCATGTATCGGTTCACCTCCCCTTAAAACCGGAGGATGAAATTCGGGGTTCAACGGCTGTCCGTGACTGGACAGCCGTCTACTTTTCCAGCGAGCGTTGAAGAAACCACATCACGGCCACCCCAGGACTTTCACCGGCACCCAATATCGAAGGTAAAAATAACTTGTAAAATTATAAATTTCATACCAAATATACGTCCACTTTATAACGAGAATTCTCGTTCTTTTTCATTTCATTTCAAAGTACCAATTCGACCGAGGTGCTTTCGAGCCACGGCCGCTCCAGCTAAGCACTTGGAGCGAATTGTTCAATAACTTATTATATTCTTCTAATAAAGCTACACCACGTTCAGCTATATCATTTATTACCAGCATGGAATGAACGATTTTCTTCGCAGTTTCAAATTCTGGGTACGCCCATTATGTTGAAAAATCGTAAAGAGTTGCTGGTTACAAAATCTTCTATACCCATGTCAGAGAAGTATTTGATGTTGATTTGTTTTCTTTTTGGACAGTCCTCTAAGCCTCCGACTCCCAGCGCCTCCACCAGTTTTTGTTCGTCAAAAAAAGCAAAAGACACTATCTCTTCCGACAAATACCACAACTGCCCAAGTATTTATTTCATGGCTACTGCTTCATTTACAACTTCATACGATGCAAGGTCTTTGAATAACTGTAGATCGTTTCTTGGTGAGGAGGATCCTACAGGAGCCTAATACCAGTATTTAATTTAAATAATAACTGTCAAAAGGCATACATCTTTCACTGCTGTTTCTTACTCTTTCGTTAGCTTAAACTGGTCTGGTGTAACCCAACAGGTCTTCTAAAGGAAACCCCTTTTTCAGGGACTTCTCCCAAATAAATTATAGTAAGAATCAGCAATTTTTTATAATCATCTCGGGGTTGATATGCTAGGAGATGTTTTTGGGCAAAAGAAAGCATGTCTGCCTCAAAATTATTAATGATGTGTGATGAATTTGCGTCATTAATTACTGTGTACTTTATTGTTTCGTGCACAGCTGTGGCATATGCTGCGCCTGTTCCATGTTCAAGCTTTGGAAGCTGATCAATACCAACCCCAGATACCAAAATTTTTAACCGATCTACATTTTCATGTCCACTTAAATCCTCAATAATGAGTGCCCTAAGGGGTGGCAATGTTTTTGCCCTTTCCCATACATTTTGTGTGGGGGAAAATGGCATATTTTCCAAAGTAAATTTCCTCTTAATTTTTGAAACATTTTAATTATTCTAATAGTTAAGATAATCGCACATGGCTTAGCATTATGGAAGCTGCAAGGCTTCAACTTTAAGAGTATGTAAAAATATTTTGAAAACTTTTTTAGCGACCTTTCTGTTGTAAGAAAAATTGATTTGTTTGCTGGCTCGAGGTCAGTTTAAAAAATTAAAGGAAAATTCAATTTAAAAAACATGCCATTTTTCCCATACAAAATGTATGGGAAGGGCGGAAAAAAATAGCAACCTCTAAGGGTGAAGTTAGAGCGCAAATTTTTTGCAAGGCTTATTTTCTCATCAATACCTAACTTTTTAGGGGGTAAGACCAGGTCGACATTTTTTTTGAATCACTCTAATACATATGTATACTAATAAAAGCATGCCATTAGATAATATTACGGATTCATAGGTATTTTCTCTTCAAAAGTCGTTTTCCAAAACATTGATGCATCGTAGCGACCTCTAAAATGCTTCTAAAACTAAAATAAAAAAATACGTATTAATTTTTTTCTGAGGAGAATCATATGACAGGCTGACCCGACCATTTTTTTAAAGTTCAAAAATAAGGACCACCCTAATAAGTACGTTAGCTGGAGAGAATCAGCCAACAACACGATGAGTCTCTATATTAGGGGAAGCAGAAGGTATTTCGCTGCCCTGACTATATTGAGAAACAAAATTACCCAGGAGGCCAATAATTTATTATCAAATCATGGCACTCTCCTTAAATTTGATGCCATTTTGGCACGGTTAGATTTTGCATATGCCGACAAGAGGCCAGCTCACATGAGAGCAAATTTTGCATTACAGTTCGGTAGAACAACCCATTCAAACCATTTTTCGCCCTCAGCATATAATGGGCAAAATAACTATAACCATAAAAATAATTTCAATAATAATTTGAGGTTTGCACAAGCACAGCCTCAAGGAAATTTTAACCAAAGAATTGAAAGAGCGCAACCACGACCGACCCCAATGGATGTTGATTCCAGCATCAGGGTACAAAATCGGCCGCAGCTCAGGCCTGCTCATAATTACGTAAATAATAACAATCAAAGTGGTAATATAGGCAAAAGACCACATGGAAGCACGCAGCAGACCGTGCAACCGCTCAATAAAACATTACGGGTTAACAATATTAAGGAGGATCATTTTTTAGATCGAAATTAGCTTTGCCATACATTTTCTTGAATGACAGAGCAATAGGTAAAAATTTTAAAATAAGTATTAGTTGATACAGGAGCAACTAGTTGCTATATAAAGTCAGGTATTTACGAGAATAGAAATGAATTGGCTATACAAAAAAGAGTCAAAACAATTAATGGCTATTCAATAATACGTTACTATTATTTTATAACACTGTTCGGTAAAAAGCAAATTTTTTATGAAATAGAAAATTTAGAAGCAGACTTATTAATTGGATATAAGTTTTTGAGAGATATAAAAGAAAGTAAAGAAGAGTTTAATAATAAATAATGATAAAGAAGAAGAAATATTTAGCTTGGGAAGTGAATCCAAGCGACAGGAAAGTTTAGAAAATGAAAATACTTTGGGAGCAAAGACTTCGCCGATGGTAATACCGGCAAAAGAAAGAAAATTGAAAAGAAAAAATTTAAAGTAAAAAACGTTAATAGGAGAAATAATAGTAATATTAAAATTTCGGGAAAAGATCCTTAAATTCCAGTCGAAGAATTATCTGACAAGATAATTAGTGGGAAAGGTGCATTGAATGCAATAACTTTGGAGGAAGGATCCTTTGAAGCACCAGCCGATGTATGTTCCGCCAATACAGAAAATAATTACAAACCTTGTTGTAAGGAAAAGTCAAATAAATTTATTACTAGGGAAAAGGAAATAGTAGTGGAAATTAAGAAAATTCATGCTGGAATAGATATGAATTTACCGTTTAGAACAGATATTAGAGCGGAGATTCGTACTACGACTAATACTCCGGTTTGGAGTAAGCAGTATCAATATCCGCTAGCTGCAAATAGCTTTGTTAATGAGGAGATCAGGGTTTTGTTGCAGAATGGTGTGGTTCGTCCAAGTAAAAGCCCATACAATTCACCTAAAAGGTATAAATGATGATGGTACACAAAAGTTGAGGATGGTTGTGGACTTTAAAAAATTAAACGAAGTAACAGTTTCGGATAAATATCCAATTCCAGACACAAATGTCATACTGTCTAATTTGGGGGGCTCTAAATATTTTTCTACAATTGACCTTGAGTCGGGATTTCGCCAAATTTTGATGAAGGATAGTGATGTGGAAAAGACAGCATTTTCAGTTAATAACGGGACTGAAAAACGCCCCTAGTATTTTTCAAAGAGCTATGGATAACGTTCTTAGGGATTATATTGGCAAATTTTGTCACGTATATGTAGATGATATCATTGTGTTTTCAAAAACATTTAAGGAGCACACGGAAAATCTAAAAATGATTGTTGATACGTTGAAGGAAGCAAATATGAAAATTTTATTGGAAAAATCCAAATTTTACAGAAAGGAAGTAGAATATTATTAAAACTGATCCGGAAAAGATTCAAGCGATTTCTAGGTATCCATTACCTAAAACAGTGAGACAACTTCGTAGTTTTCTGGGGATGACGGGTTATTATAGAAAATGTATTAAAGATTACGCAGCGATAGCGAAGCCATTGACGAAGCATTTATCAGGAAAAAATGGACATGTTTCGATGCACATGTCTAAAAAAATTGAGGTAAGATAAGAACAGGACGCAATTATTGCTTTTGAAAAATTAAAGAAATTACTTGCAAACCAAGTCTAACTAACTCAGCCAGATTTTACAAAAAAAATTTTATTGCCAACAGATGCTTCAAATGACGCATTGGGAGGAGTGTTAAGTCAGGAAGGAAAGCCCATTACTTTTATATCGAAAACATTGAATTCGACAGAAAGAAATTATGCAACAAACGAAAAGGAGCTTTATGCCATAGTTTGGGCATTGAAAACTTTAAGAAATTACCTTTACGGAGTATCAGATTTAGAGATTCACACAGACCATCAACCATTATCTTTTGCGGTTTCTCCAAGAAACCCTAATACAAAATGAAAAGATGGCATACTATAATCGAAGAATATGCTCCAAAAATAATTTATAAACCAGGTAAAGTGAACATAGTAGCGGATGCATTATCTAGACAATTTTTGAATCAGGTATCTGATGAGTGATCAGATCATGCTACGCAGCATTCTGCGGAAAGCTCGGATGGTGTAGAAATTCCCGAAACGAAAAAACCTTTGAATCAGTTTAAACAGCAGATATTGCTGAGTAAAGGACGTTTTACCATACATCAGTAAGTGGTAAATTTTGGTAGGACAAGACACCTTATTGAATATGATACGGTGGAAAATGTAATAACAATTTTAAAAGAATTTGTGCAACCAAATCTTGTGACTGCAATTCACTGTACACCAGATGGTCTCTATGCGATTAAAATTAAATTAAGAGAAACGTTTACAAATAAATTTTTGTATGCTAGAAATTTTCCTATGGATGTAACAAATAGGGAGGCCCAAGGTGCGATAGTAGGAAAAACGCATAACAGAGCACACAGGAGTTTTGAGGAAAATATTAAACAAATTTGTACGATGTACTATTGGCCTGAAACACATTAGAAATTCAGAGAATATACTAGAAACTGCGATATTTGTAATAGAAATAAATATGACAAACACCCGAAGAAAATACCGATTGGGGAGGCTCATGTACCTAATGAAGAGGGAATACAGGTTCATATGGATATATTTTATGCTCAATCTTTGAAATTTATAACATGCACTGACGCATATTCAAAGTTTTTGGTGATTAAACAAATTGAGGATAGGATTAATTTGGAGATATTACAGGGTTTCCCTAATGTAAAGATGATAACACTAGATAATGAACCAGGATTTACTACTGGGCAATTTAAAGCTTTAATGCAGATACTTTATATTGAGGTATATTTTTGTGACCCAAATCACAGTACAACAAATGGGCAGGTTGAAAGAGTTCATTCGACGATAATTGAGATTGCAAGTTGTATGAAGCAAGAATATGATTTGATCAGTTTTCCTGAATCGATATATAGAGCGGTTCAACAATATAACAAAACAATACACTCCGTAATAGAAAATAAACCATTTGAGGTACTTTACAATAAGGTTAAACATGATACTGTGCCACAAAGATTACTATTAGCGCAGGAAAAGATGTTAGATAGACAAAACAAAAACAGAAAAATGAAAACTTATTCATGTGGCGATGTTATATACGAGAAAATAATAGGGGAGAGGAATAAACTAAGAATTAGGTATAAGAAACAGATAGTAAAGGAGGATTTAGGCAATACGGTTAAAATTAATCAAAGGAACAGAATAGTGCACAAAGATAATATAAAATCTTAATTATACATATATTTTTAGATGATACTAGTAATAATTTTATCACTAAAGCGGTTGAAAATAACAAAATTTTGACAGTCCGGGAGAAAATTCTGACATATATTGGGGTGAGTACGAATGTCCTATTTCCGCTAGCCCATGGGGCTAGGTAAAATTTTGACAACTATGAATGTGTACACATACATTGACAAATTGGTATTTATATCTGACAATTGCAAATAAAACCGCCAAAAATATTAATATTATTATAAAAATATGGCAGAAAAAAGAAGTAAGACATCATATGTAACATGTAAGTTATATTGTTTACATCTACATATGAATTGTATTAATTAAAAGACGCAAGGAGGAAGAGGCACTCTTCAGTGGCAAAAACGCCAATTCCAACGAAGGCTGGAAGTAAGTAGATGTTTAAAAGTATAATCATGATAATAAATACATCAAATAAGTTCCGGCAGTGTTTTTTATTTAAAATTTTACTAATTTTAAATGACCTCTCCACAGCAGTGTTCTAGTGCAATGTCGAATGTAAACATTGGTATTAAATACTTATTATTTCACATGTGAATGAATATTTTTGTTAAAAATTGTTTAATTTGAATGATTTAATGCATAATCATGATAATAAATACATTAAATAAGTTCCGCCAGTGTTTTTTATGTTAATTTTGACTAATTTTAAATGACCTCTTTAATTTAATTTAAAATATTTATTTGCAGAAAAGTGCCGCAATCCTTTCCCGAATCCAAGGATGGGCCGACGTGTAAGTCCCAATGGATGGGTGAAACTTAGACTTAATTTTAAACTGCTGTGCCTTACCTACCTGTATCATTTTTAATGAATATATTTAAATTAAGTAAGTTATTGTTATAAATTTTCAGAGTTTTATTGTTGCTCTTTTAGGTGTTACATTGATGATTTTCTTACATATGATAATAAAATATGGAATTTTCATGTTCCAAAAATGATGAAAAAATTTCAGATCTTTCTCTCAAACCATCAGCAGAATCGAATAGCGTTACTTCGTTTCGATCATGCACATAGTTAGACTCGTCCACTGAAATAATAGAAAGATCCAAATCTTCGTTCAGTACACAAATGTTATGCAGAACAAATGCACTAAACACAGTTTTGGTAAAAATTTTTAAATCTAGATCTTCATTGAAAATATTTCTCCATCTGCTCTTCACCATCCCGAAGTCCTTAAATGTGCACGAGTCTTCGTTATATCACCAGACATAATGGCGCTCAAATCTTCAGGCATAACTCGCCGGTGAAGATAAACAATATCCTGGAAATATTTATTCAAAATCAAACAAAGATCGAGCTTCTCTTAACGAAGATATTACCTGACGGCTTATGCGTTCTCTAAGGATCTGAATTGCAGCCAAATCATCAAAGGAATACATGACTTCTGTTTCCATTCATAACGAAATAAGCAAGGAAAAATATTTTCGCAGTAATCTATTTATTTTTAATTAAAAAATTAAATTTTATTCGCAAAATGTTACTTTTCTCGAGATCATTTACATATGTCAAAATTTCCCATTTCGTTTGGCACAGCAAAATGGAAAATATTTGTACACCATAGAAAATTTGTTCACCTCATTTTTACTCTGAGTAAAAAGTTACCGATTGGCACACAGCCTAAGTGCTCTAGCGATATCAGACATAGTAGAATATACACGGGAGGATTATATACTTGTTGTAACTCTTGATTAGAAAGATGGTTTATTCAATAATAAAGATGGGAGTTACAGCTAGTATCAATTACAATGCTTAGTGCTATTATCGATTTCAATACTTAAGGCTAGTTTATGCAAAGTTATAGCAACTTTCCCCCTCAAGAAAATATTCAAATTTCATTTAGTTCAACTTTTCTTCATAGGGTTTAAAATTCTCGTCATACGTTAGTCGTTGTTTCCAAGTGCGCTGACGTTGTGACTGTCTGATAGGATCTGACGGTGTCTGCTGATCGGTAATGATTTCATCCGAAGATTGAATATTTTCATCAGCCTGACTGTCTGTGGACTGAGCCGCAATTTCAGTAGTCGGTGGTTTATCTCCCCCAGGTCGAATATTGGTGGGCTCAGATGTGGTCGCCACCGATGGTATTTGGGTTGCGCTCGCTTCATCAGGTATAATAACTATCTGTGTGCTCCGCAATGTCGCTGCCTATTCGATGAATTTGATTTATGTGACGTTTCCATATTCTGCCGTCGTTCAGTAGTACGTTGTAGTGTAATTTTCCAAGTTTTTTAAGGATGCGCCCGAATTGGTACTTTTCATCGTAGTAGTCACGAACCGAGACACGTTCCCCTTCGTACAAGTGTCGATTAACTGGCTTAATAACTTTTTCTTGTTCTGTTGGTGCTGATGGCATGAGCAAATCTAATCTTGACCGGATCTGTCTATTAAACATTCGCTGTGCCGGTGACTCGCCCGTCGCGGTATTTACCATTCGACGATAACACATTAAAATTTGAGCCAAATCTTTGTCTAGGTCGTTGGTACTGCTGCGCATAGATTTGAGCTTATTTTTAAGCGTTTGAACATACCTTTCGGCCTGTCCATTGGTTGCTGGGTGAAATGGTGCGGTTCGTCGATGTATAATTCCATTCATTCGTAAAAATTGCTGGAACTCGTGCGACGTGAGCTGTGTTCCGTTGTCGCTCACTAATAATTTTGGAATTCCAAATGTTGCGAAAATTTGGCGACAGATTTTGATTGTAGTCTGTGCCGTTATATTGTTTATGATATGTATCTCTGGCCATTTACTGTACGCGTCTACCATGATGGAGAAATACTTCCCCATCGACGTGCACCCTTTCAAAAACGCTTGATGGTGGCGCCCAGACGTGCGTTGAAATTTTATTTGGGGCATTTCTATTGTGTTGACAGGTGCTGCAGTTGATTGTGATGCTTTCAACATCCGAATCTAACCCAGGCCACCAGATGTAGCTACGTGCTGGCGCTTTCATTTTTGATGTACCAAAATGTGCCTGATGTAATTCGTCAAGTACAGCCTTTCTTTGTGGTGGGGGTATGTAGACGCGTGTTCCCCTTAACAAACAGCCCTCTTGAAGTGCAAATTCTTGTTGGTCTATTCCAAAGCGGTGTTCTTTGGCAACTGCATTTCCATCTGCTAGACCCTTAACAAGTTTACTTACTGTTTTGTCGTGTTCTATAGCTCTAGCCAATTCCTTAACTGTGACTGGCATATTTTCGATAATGTCTATTTCAGATAATGTTGCTGCTATTTGTGATTGTGGTAACCGGGACAGTGCATCTGCGTTGCTGTGCTCAGCTGATTTACGGTACCTAATTTCATAATCGAATGAGGATAAAAAAATTGCATAATGCTGCATACGTGTTGCTGACAAAATCGGAAGACCCTGTTGCGGTGAAAAAATCTGTGTGACTGGTTTGTTATCACACTGTAAAATGAAATGTCGGGCGTAAACATGCTGGTAATACTTCTTTACGCCGTACACTATTTCGTATGCCTCTCGGTCGAACTGGCTGTATCGTTGTTGCGTAGGTGTCAATGTTTGCGATGCGAACTGTATAGGTCGCTCTGTACCGTCCGGATACACGTGGCTTAATACTGCACCTACTCCGACCGGACTTGCGTCGGCTGCTAGAACAAGCGGTAACTTTGGGTCATAATGTACTAAATGATCCGTAGATGAAATTTTTTGTTTGACCGTATTAAAAGCTAGTTTGCATTTTGCGTCCCAATTGAACTGAACTTTGTCTTTGAGCAAATTATTTAGTGGATATAGCACAGTGCTTAAATTTTCAAAAAATCTGCCATAATAATTAACTAAACCGATAAAGGAACGTACCTCATCCTTGGTTGTGGGCTCTTTCATCTGCTGTATTGCATCCATTTTTTCTTGTATTTTATGTATGCCGTGCCGATCAATTTTATAACCGCAATATGTGATCGAATCTGCCATGAACTCACATTTGTTGAAATTTGCCCTCATGTTGTGCTTCTCGAGGCGTTGTAGTACCATTTCTAAACGTTGAATTCGCAATGTGTCATCCGGAGCTGTTATTTTGACGTCATCAAGAAAAACTGTAACGCCGTCGATGTCTTTAAGAATATTTTCAATTTCGTGCCGCCATTTTGCTGGCCCTGTTGCTATGCCGTACATTAACCTAGTCGGCTGGTATAACCCCTTATGTGTTGAAAGTGTTAGGATGGCTTGGTCTTCTTCGTGCACTTCCATTTGGAGATACGCCTTAGTGAGGTCAATTTTAGTGAACTTTTCGCCGCCTGCCATTTGTGAGAAAAGCTCTTCAATAGACAGCAATGGATGTTCATCAATAAAAGTGCAATTACTTACGGTGATCTTGTAATCGCCGCAAATTCGGACTTTGTCATTACTTTTGGGTACTGGTACGATTGGTGTCGCCCACTCGCTGGTTTCGACTTTTTTCAACACGCCAATTTTTACTAAGTCGTCAATTTCTGTTTCGATACGTGCACGAATTGAGAATGCTGGTCGCCGTGCTTTCTTGAATATTGGAACCACATTCGGTTTTAAGCGAATCCGTGCCTTTAAGTCAGTGAGTTTTCCCATCGACGTTGTGTCGAATACTCGTGGATACTTCTGCCTCAGGTTTTTCAGAGATATTTGTGCGTCTATTTTTGAAAGTGTGTGTGTGTGTTCGCTACGAAGTACTTTGTTCCAGTCTGCTCTCCTCGTCGCCACTCTGTTGTAACTCTTGATTAGAAAGATGGTTTATTCAATAATAAAGATGGGAGTTACAGCTAGTATCAATTACAATGCTAAGTGCTATTATCGATTTCAATACTTAAGGCTAGTTTATGCAAAGTTATAGCAATACTAATAGAAGATGGTGATGTTGCCTTATACCGAAGTTTTGGAACAATTTTTCACATAACCAATTTAACTTATCTTGGATATAATAATTTACAGGAAACGTCTGAAGTAACGGATATTAAAATTTCAGACTTAGAATTTGAAACTGATTTAATAGAAACTTTATTGGGGCAACTACTAAAAAAGAATGGAAGAAGTAAAAGGGGTATTAATGAATTAGGGACAATATGGAAATGGATAGCAGGACCAGACCATGATGATTTGGTACTAGGAAACAATAAATTAAACGAATTAGCAGTAAATAATGATAAACAGTACACTACAACCTCGGAAATTTTTAAAGAAATTTATATATTAACTGAAAAAATAAGAAGTTTGAATGGAAATGAACATGTTAGATTACTTATAAAACGAAGGAATGAATTTTTAGTGTCAGAATTACAAAACCTCGTTAATACTATAGCAATGGCAAAAGTATGAATTTTAAATCCCGTAATTTTACATTATTATGATAGAAAATGTAGAAAATGAGCACGGACGAATGTCTGTATCAGATTTAATAGATATATCTACTTTCAAAATATTGCAAAATGAAGATTTAATAGTTATTTACATAAAATATCCAAAAATTATATTTGATTGTAAATTGTTTGAAGTAAGGCCAATTGCTAAAATAGATGGTAAGCTATTAATTGCAAGAGAAATTGCAAAATGTAACAATAAATACTTAAATGTTGAAAATTGTAAAAAAGAATTTACATAAAGCATATTATTTATAATCAGAAAGTAGATGGAATTTACTTAGTTATATTTGAAAATCAAACAAATATTGACAATGTTACATACGAAAATATAGATTCAAGAATTTGGCAGTAAGTTAGGAATAGTAAAAGAAATGATTTTGAAATTGAAGATTACATTGAGTCAAAAGACTAAAATTTAAAATTTGAAAACATAAATCTGATCAACCATGTAAAAAATGAAATACGTTCACACCTTGTATATTGGATTGTTATTGTATTGGCAAGTGTTATAATTTTAACATTGTAAAGTATAATATTTGTAGTAGTGTATTTGTGGTGCTGATGGCAACCATCTACATAGGTGTCATGTTCTATATTTTTGCTAATGACAACCCTATGTTAATAATTTTGCGAAACAACGAAAGGAGAAAATAAGGCAAATGCTTCGTTAAGTTTTTATAACTGTTGGCCTTTGAATAGAAGGGGTAACTCTATAATTCTTTTTTCTTCCTTCGCTCTCCGTGTATGTACATACATACATACATATGTGTATGCGTGTGTATGTAAGCTAAAACAAGGCCTTTCGTTGTATCGCGGAAGTGGTTGAATTTAATTGTCAATTGCCATTGGACCGAGTTGGTGTAAAAAAAATCTAAACGCAATTTAAAACAAGTAAGGAAGTCTAAGTTCGGGTGAACCGAACATTAAATACCCAGCGTTAGTTTTCCGAAAAAGGGGGCGTAGTTTTCATCCGATTTAGCCCATTTTAAGAACCAATCTATTCCGAGCCTAAACAATAGCGAATTTGGTGGGCGCGGCCACGCTCCTTGCTTATAAAGCTTTAACCGCTTACATGAGCCAAAAGTACTGAATCGATCTTTACAAGGGTTATACCATGTCCTATATATAACTTTGGAAAAGAAGGCGTGCCATGCCCATAACTTTTAACGTATTTTGTGAAATTTTTTGATATACGGATATATGTGTCCATTAATCAATATTTACCTAATTTTAAAAAAGTGGGTGGTGGCACGCCCACGGATTTTATTATGTTGTTTATCCCTATTTGAAGATCAGTTTTCATTGCAGATAGTTATGATACTTTCACAGTGGCTTGTTAATAGTGAAATGTTGATATTTTGTTTTTTCACTTGTGGGCGGTGCCACGCCCATTTTCCAAAATATTACCAAAAAACCTTTAAACATCACTAATAACATCATCAGGTGCATGAGTGTACTAAATTTTAGCATTATATCTTTATCAGTTAAACAGATATTGCATATTGCGGTTTCCTAACTCTCGTTTAGAGAACTTTAGTCCAAAAAGGGCGTGGTCGTTCACCGATTTTTCTTATTTTCTGTGGTAGTACTCTTCATAAACATAACATGCTTGGTACCTAGTTTCGTAAACCTATCTCACACCGTTCTGAAGCTATTAGCAGTCGAATTTGAAAATTGCCTGACTCATAAGTGGACGGTGCCACTCCCACTTTCCAAAATTTTGCAAAAATAATGTAAAGAATGTGAAAATTGATGTATGTACCAAATTATATTATTATAGCGGTATCAGTTAATTAGATATGGACTTTTCAATATTTCCACCTCCTTTCAATATAACTTTTATAAAAAAGTAGGCGTGGTCGCGAAGCGATTTCGTTTATTTTCTATATCTGAATTTAACACAACAACAGTATGCCCTCTACAAAATTTCGTTACACTAGCATAAACTGTTCTCAAGTTATTAAGAGTCAAAATTTTAAAATTTCTTCAAATATATGGGGGCGGTGCCACGCCCCTTTTAAAAAAATTTGATAAAATCCGCCTTAGAACATATAAATCAATACATATTGCAAATTTTATCATTGTAGCTGCTTCTGATATGGAATTAAACCGTTTTATACGTTTTTCGAAATTTTCGATATCGAAAAAGGGGGCGTGGTTATCATCCGATTTCGCCCATTTTCAATAGCAACCTACCTTGGCCAGAATGTAACCTGTATGCAAAATTTCATGCAAATATCTCAATTTTTACTCAAGTTATCGTGTACACGGACGGACAGACGGACAGACGGACGGACGGACATGGCTTAATCAATTCCTCTTTTCAACCTAAGAACTTTCATATATGGAACCCCATATCCAACTCGATTATTTTGCTTCGTTACATAGTACCGTTATGTGGACAAAATTAATATACCCTTGTACTAGTACTAGTACGCTGGGTATAAAAAAAATAAAGACTTTGGGCAAGAAACCATTTTTATTTCTGAGCGGCTTGTTTAATTTTTGCCACGTGCAATTACATGAGGTGTGGTGTCTGAATATGACCCGTTTAACAAAACGAAGTACTTTGTTCCAGTCCAGTGGCAATTTGTGAAGCCACTCGCGACCCAACAATGGATGACGGTTTGACTCGACGATGTATAATCGTAGCTTGTAATATTTTCCCTTAGAAGCGACGTTCACGCACACAAATCCGAGCACATTGATGTTGTTCCCCTTGTAACTGACCAGGTCTATGTCCGGTTCGTGTAATTGGTGTTCTCCAATGCCTCCGATTTTGTTGTTGTAGTCAACTTTGCTCATAATTGTCACGGGTGCACCACTGTCAATTTCGAAATCTATAAAGAAGGAGTTTACTTGTATTTTTTTCCAAAACTTTTCTCTATACGCGTGTTTAGCTTTTGCTTCCGCCATGTGGCAGATCTCCTCAACTTCTCGATGTTCCGCGTAGTTAGCCTCCGTTTTGTCCTTCTGCTTACGCTTCGACTTGATGCACACCTGTTTTGTATGGCCGGCTATGCGACACTCAGTGCAGTACAATTTTTTTTCTGGACATTGTCGCGAAAGGTGCGGACCACCGCAACGGTAACAGCTTTTGCTGCACTTGTTTTCTGATGCTTTTTGTTTTGCTTTGTTGGTGTTCTTCCAACGATTTCCAGGTAATGAACGATTTTCTTTTTTGTTATGTGATACATACCCAACTTGGTTTAGGTTGTGTGACATTTCTGCACTGCCTTTCTCCGACAGCTACATGGCACGTGCTGTCTTCAATGTACTCTCGAGTGTCAAATCCGTTTTTTCTAGTAATCGGTTTCGCATTACCTTGCTTTTTAGGCCGAAAACTAGTTGATTTCTCAAGGCAGTGTCGAGGTACGTGCCGAAATTGCAATGCGTAGCTATTTTTTTTAGCTCAGTAAGGAATTCCTCGACCGATTGGTGCTCCTGTTGCCGGCTTAGATGGAAACGATAATTTTCCATGATTTCTAATGGCTTTGGTTCGAATATGTCAGCCAATATATTGCAAATTTCAATGTATTTTTTCTTTTCGGGCTCGGCTGGTGTAAGTTGCATAACCTATGTAATGCAATAGCAAGTGCACTTTTTTTCTTCCTGCGTCTCATTTATAGCAAATGCGCTTTCTAAGCGATTCCGCCAACGACTCCATTGTATTTTTTCTTTATCAAATTCTTCGAATTGGAAAAATGCTGATTTCCGCGTGTTGTTGATGATTGTAGCATCTGATGGTGATGGAGTCATTGTAATTTTATTACTGATGTTTGTAATAATTTTCGCTATAAACCAACGTGTTTTTTACAATAATGTGATTATTGAAAACGTGCGTTATGTATGTTGGAATGGAATTTTCCGTGGAGTTCTGCTCTCCTCGTCGCCACTCTGTTGTAACTCTTGATTAGAAAGATGGTTTATTCAATAATAAAGATGGGAGTTACAGCTAGTATCAATTACAATGCTTAGTGCTATTATCGATTTCAATACTTAAGGCTAGTTTATGCAAAGTTATAGCAATACTAATAGAAGATGGTGATGTTGCCTTATACCGAAGTTTTGGAACAATTTTTCACATAACCAATTTAACTTATCTTGGATATAATAATTTACAAGAAACGTCTGAAGTAACGGATATTAAAATTTCAGACTTAGAATTTGAAACTGATTTAATAGAAACTTTATTGGCGCAACTACTAAAAAAGAATGGAAGAAGTAAAAGGGGTATTAATGAATTAGGGACAATATGGAAATGGATAGCAGGACCAGACCATGATGATTTGGTACTAGGAAACAATAAATTAAACGAATTAGCAGTAAATAATGATAAACAGTACACTACAACCTCGGAAATTTTTAAAGAAATTTATAGATTAACTGAAAAAATAAGAAGTTTGAATGGAAATGAACATGTTAGATTACTTATAAAACGAAGGAATGAATTTTTAATGTCAGAATTACAAAACCTCGTTAATACTATAGCAATGGCAAAAGTATGAATTTTAAATCCCGTAATTTTACATTATTATGATAGAAAATGTAGAAAATGAGCACGGACGAATGTCTGTGTCAGATTTAATAGATATATCTACTTTTAAAATATTGCAAAATGAAGATTTAATAGTTATTTACATAAAATATCCAAAAATTATATTTGATTGTAAATTGTTTGAAGTAAGGCCAATTGCTAAAATAGATGGTAAGCTATTAATTGCAAGAGAAATTGCAAAATGTAACAATAAATACTTAAATGTTGAAAATTGTAAAAAAGAATTTACATAAAGCATATTATTTATAATCAGAAAGTAGATGGAATTTACTTAGTTATATTTGAAAATCAAACAAATATTGACAATGTTACATACGAAAATATAGATTCAAGAATTTGGCAGTAAGTTAGGAATAGTAAAAGAAATGATTTTGAAATTGAAGATTACATTGAGTCAAAAGACTAAAATTTAAAATTTGAAAACATAAATCTGATCAACCATGTAAAAAATGAAATACGTTCACACCTTGTATATTGGATTGTTATTGTATTGGCAAGTGTTATAATTTTAACATTGTAAAGTATAATATTTGTAGTAGTGTATTTGTGGTGCTGATGGCAACCATCTACATAGGTGTCATGTTCTATATTTTTGCTAATGACAACCCTATGTTAATAATTTTGCGAAACAACGAAAGGAGAAAATAAGGCAAATGCTTCGTTAAGTTTTTATAACTGTTGGCCTTTGAATAGAAGGGGTAACTCTCCAATTCTTTTTTCTTCCTTCGCTCTCCGTGTATGTACATACATATATACATATGTGTATGCGTGTGTATGTAAGCTAAAACAAGGCCTTTCGTTGTATCGCGGAAGTGGTTGAATTTAATTGTCAATTGCCATTGGACCGAGTTGGTGTAAAAAAAATCTAAACGCAATTTAAAAAAAAAATAAAGACTTTGGGCAAGAAACCATTTTTATTTCTGAGCGGCTTGTTTAATTTTTGCCACGTGCAATTACATGAGGTGTGGTGTCTGAATATGACCCGTTCAACAAAACGAAGTACTTTGTTCCAGTCCAGTGGCAATTTGTGAAGCCACTCGCGACCCAACAATGGATGACGGTTTGACTCGACGATGTATAATCGTAGCTTGTAATATTTTCCCTTAGAAGCGACGTTCACGCACCCAAATCCGAGCACATTGATGTTGTTCCCCGTGTAACTGACCAGGTCTATGTCCGGTTCGTGTAATTGGTGTTCTCCAATGCCTCCGATTTTGTTGTTGTAGTCAACTTTGCTCATAATTGTCACGGGTGCACCACTGTCAATTTCGAAATCTATAAAGGAGTTTACTTGTATTTTTTTCCAAAACTTTTCTCTATACGCGTGTTTAGCTTTTGCTTCCGCCATGTGGCAGATCTCCTCAACTTCTCGATGTTCCGCGTAGTTAGCCTCCGTTTTGTCCTTCTGCTTGCGCTTCGACTTGATGCACACCTGTTTTGTATGGCCGGCTATGCGACACTCAGTGCAGTACAATTTTTTTTCTGGACATTGTCGCGAAAGGTGCGGACCACCGCAACGGTAACAGCTTTTGCTGCACTTGTTTTCTGATGCTTTTTGTTTTGCTTTGTTGGTGTTCTTCCAACGATTTCCAGGTAATGAACGATTTTCTTTTTTGTTATGTGATACATACCCAACTTGGTTTAGGTTGTGTGACATTTCTGCACTGCCTTTCTCCGACAGCTCCATGGCACGTGCTGTCTTCAATGTACTCTCGAGTGTCAAATCCGTTTTTTCTAGTAATCGGTTTCGCATTACCTTGCTTTTTAGGCCGAAAACTAGTTGATTTCTCAAGACAGTGTCGAGGTACGTTCCGAAATTGCAATGCGTAGCTGTTTTTTTTAGCTCAATAAGGAATTCCTCGACCGATTGGTGCTCCTGTTGCCGGCTTAGATGGAAACGATAATTTTCCATGATTTCTAATGGCTTTGGTTCGAATATGTCAGCCAATATATTGCAAATTTCAATGTATTTTTTCTTTTCGGGCTCGGCTGGTGTAAGTTGCATAACCTATGTAATGCAATAGCAAGTGCACTTTTTTTCTTCCTGCGTCTCATTTATAGCAAATGCGCTTTCTAAGCGATTCCGCCAACGACTCCATTGTATTTTTTCTTTATCAAATTCTTCGAATTGGAAAAATGCTGATTTCCGCGTGTTGTTGATGATTGTAGCATCTGATGGTGATGGAGTCATTGTAATTTTATTACTGATGTTTGTAATAATTTTCGCTATAAACCAACGTGTTTTTTACAATAATGTGATTATTGAAAACGTGCGTTATGTATGTTGGAATGGAATTTTCCGTAGAGTTCTGCTCTCCTCGTCGCCACTCTGTTGTAACTCTTGATTAGAAAGATGGTTTATTCAATAATAAAGATGGGAGTTACAGCTAGTATCAATTACAATGCTTAGTGCTATTATCGATTTCAATACTTAAGGCTAGTTTATGCAAAGTTATAGCAATACTAATAGAAGATGGTGATGTTGCCTTATACCGAAGTTTTGGAACAATTTTTCACATAACCAATTTAACTTATCTTGGATATAATAATTTACAAGAAACGTCTGAAGTAACGGATATTAAAATTTCAGACTTAGAATTTGAAACTGATTTAATAGAAACTTTATTGGGGCAACTACTAAAAAAGAATGGAAGAAGTAAAAGGGGTATTAATGAATTAGGGACAATATGGAAATGGATAGCAGGACCAGACCATGATGATTTGGTACTAGGAAACAATAAATTAAACGAATTAGCAGTAAATAATGATAAACAGTACACTACAACCTCGGAAATTTTTAAAGAAATTTATAGATTAACTGAAAAAATAAGAAGTTTGAATGGAAATGAACATGTTAGATTACTTATAAAACGAAGGAATGAATTTTTAGTGTCAGAATTACAAAACCTCGTTAATACTATAGCAATGGCAAAAGTATGAATTTTAAATCCCGTAATTTTACATTATTATGATAGAAAATGTAGAAAATGAGCACGGACGAATGTCTGTATCAGATTTAATAGATATATCTACTTTTAAAATATTGCAAAATGAAGATTTAATAGTTATTTACATAAAATATCCAAAAATTATATTTGATTGTAAATTGTTTGAAGTAAGGCCAATTGCTAAAATAGATGGTAAGCTATTAATTGCAAGAGAAATTGCAAAATGTAACAATAAATACTTAAATGTTGAAAATTGTAAAAAAGAATTTACATAAAGCATATTATTTATAATCAGAAAGTAGATGGAATTTACTTAGTTATATTTGAAAATCAAACAAATATTGACAATGTTACATACGAAAATATAGATTCAAGAATTTGGCAGTAAGTTAGGAATAGTAAAAGAAATGATTTTGAAATTGAAGATTACATTGAGTCAAAAGACTAAAATTTAAAATTTGAAAACATAAATCTGATCAACCATGTAAAAAATGAAATACGTTCACACCTTGTATATTGGATTGTTATTGTATTGGCAAGTGTTATAATTTTAACATTGTAAAGTATAATATTTGTAGTAGTGTATTTGTGGTGCTGATGGCAACCATCTACATAGGTGTCATGTTCTATATTTTTGCTAATGACAACCCTATGTTAATAATTTTGCGAAACAACGAAAGGAGAAAATAAGGCAAATGCTTCGTTAAGTTTTTATAACTGTTGGCCTTTGAATAGAAGGGGTAACTCTCCAATTCTTTTTTCTTCCTTCGCTCTCCGTGTATGTACATACATACATACATATGTGTATGCGTGTGTATGTAAGCTAAAACAAGGCCTTTCGTTGTATCGCGGAAGTGGTTGAATTTAATTGTCAATTGCCATTGGACCGAGTTGGTGTAAAAAAAATCTAAACGCAATTTAAAAAAAAAAATAAAGACTTTGGGCAAGAAACCATTTTTATTTCTGAGCGGCTTGTTTAATTTTTGCCACGTGCAATTACATGAGGTGTGGTGTCTGAATATGACCCGTTTAACAAAACGAAGTACTTTGTTCCAGTCCAGTGGCAATTTGTGAAGCCACTCGCGACCCAACAATGGATGACGGTTTGACTCGACGATGTATAATCGTAGCTTGTAATATTTTCCCTTAGAAGCGACGTTCACGCACACAAATCCGAGCACATTGATGTTGTTCCCCGTGTAACTGACCAGGTCTATGTCCGGTTCGTGTAATTGGTGTTCTCCAATGCCTCCGATTTTGTTGTTGTAGTCAACTTTGCTCATAATTGTCACGGGTGCACCACTGTCAATTTCGAAATCTATAAAGAAGGAGTTTACTTGTATTTTTTTCCAAAACTTTTCTCTATACGCGTGTTTAGCTTTTGCTTCCGCCATGTGGCAGATCTCCTCAACTTCTCGATGTTCCGCGTAGTTAGCCTCCGTTTTGTCCTTCTGCTTACGCTTCGACTTGATGCACACCTGTTTTGTATGGCCGGCTATGCGACACTCAGTGCAGTACAATTTTTTTTCTGGACATTGTCGCGAAAGGTGCGGACCACCGCAACGGTAACAGCTTTTGCTGCACTTGTTTTCTGATGCTTTTTGTTTTGCTTTGTTGGTGTTCTTCCAACGATTTCCAGGTAATGAACGATTTTCTTTTTTGTTATGTGATACATACCCAACTTGGTTTAGGTTGTGTGACATTTCTGCACTGCCTTTCTCCGACAGCTCCATGGCACGTGTTGTCTTCAATGTACTCTCGAGTGTCAAATCCGTTTTTTCTAGTAATCGGTTTCGCATTACCTTGCTTTTTAGGCCGAAAACTAGTTGATTTCTCAAGGCAGTGTCGAGGTACGTGCCGAAATTGCAATGCGTAGCTATTTTTTTTAGCTCAATAAGGAATTCCTCGACCGATTGGTGCTCCTGTTGCCGGCTTAGATGGAAACGATAATTTTCCATGATTTCTAATGGCTTTGGTTCGAATATGTCAGCCAATATATTGCAAATTTCAATGTATTTTTTCTTTTCGGGCTCGGCTGGTGATAGCTTGTCGCACAGCGTGTGTAAGTTGCATAACCTATGTAATGCAATAGCAAGTGCACTTTTTTTCTTCCTGCGTCTCATTTATAGCAAATGCGCTTTCTAAGCGATTCCGCCAACGACTCCATTGTATTTTTTCTTTATCAAATTCTTCGAATTGGAAAAATGCTGATTTCCGCGTGTTGTTGATGATTGTAGCATCTGATGGTGATGGAGTCATTGTAATTTTATTACTGATGTTTGTAATAATTTTCGCTATAAACCAACGTGTTTTTTACAATAATGTGATTATTGAAAACGTGCGTTATGTATGTTGGAATGGAATTTTCCGTAGAGTTCTGCTCTCCTCGTCGCCACTCTGTTGTAACTCTTGATTAGAAAGATGGTTTATTCAATAATAAAGATGGGAGTTACAGCTAGTATCAATTACAATGCTTAGTGCTATTATCGATTTCAATACTTAAGGCTAGTTTATGCAAAGTTATAGCAATACTAATAGAAGATGGTGATGTTGCCTTATACCGAAGTTTTGGAACAATTTTTCACATAACCAATTTAACTTATCTTGGATATAATAATTTACAAGAAACGTCTGAAGTAACGGATATTAAAATTTCAGACTTAGAATTTGAAACTGATTTAATAGAAACTTTATTGGGGCAACTACTAAAAAAGAATGGAAGAAGTAAAAGGGGTATTAATGAATTAGGGACAATATGGAAATGGATAGCAGGACCAGACCATGATGATTTGGTACTAGGAAACAATAAATTAAACGAATTAGCAGTAAATAATGATAAACAGTACACTACAACCTCGGAAATTTTTAAAGAAATTTATAGATTAACTGAAAAAATAAGAAGTTTGAATGGAAATGAACATGTTAGATTACTTATAAAACGAAGGAATGAATTTTTAATGTCAGAATTACAAAACCTCGTTAATACTATAGCAATGGCAAAAGTATGAATTTTAAATCCCGTAATTTTACATTATTATGATAGAAAATGTAGAAAATGAGCACGGACGAATGTCTGTATCAGATTTAATAGATATATCTACTTTTAAAATATTGCAAAATGAAGATTTAATAGTTATTTACATAAAATATCCAAAAATTATATTTGATTGTAAATTGTTTGAAGTAAGGCCAATTGCTAAAATAGATGGTAAGCTATTAATTGCAAGAGAAATTGCAAAATGTAACAATAAATACTTAAATGTTGAAAATTGTAAAAAAGAATTTACATAAAGCATATTATTTATAATCAGAAAGTAGATGGAATTTACTTAGTTATATTTGAAAATCAAACAAATATTGACAATGTTACATACGAAAATATAGATTCAAGAATTTGGCAGTAAGTTAGGAATAGTAAAAGAAATGATTTTGAAATTGAAGATTACATTGAGTCAAAAGACTAAAATTTAAAATTTGAAAACATAAATCTGATCAACCATGTAAAAAATGAAATACGTTCACACCTTGTATATTGGATTGTTATTGTATTGGCAAGTGTTATAATTTTAACATTGTAAAGTATAATATTTGTAGTAGTGTATTTGTGGTGCTGATGGCAACCATCTACATAGGTGTCATGTTCTATATTTTTGCTAATGACAACCCTATGTTAATAATTTTGCGAAACAACGAAAGGAGAAAATAAGGCAAATGCTTCGTTAAGTTTTTATAATAGAATAGAAGGGGTAACTCTCCAATTCTTTTTTCTTCCTTCGCTCTCCGTGTATGTACATACATATATACATATGTGTATGCGTGTGTATGTAAGCTAAAACAAGGCCTTTCGTTGTATCGCGGAAGTGGTTGAATTTAATTGTCAATTGCCATTGGACCGAGTTGGTGTAAAAAAAATCTAAACGCAATTTAAAAAAAAAATAAAGACTTTGGGCAAGAAACCATTTTTATTTCTGAGCGGCTTGTTTAATTTTTGCCACGTGCAATTACATGAGGTGTGGTGTCTGAATATGACCCGTTCAACAAAACGAAGTACTTTGTTCCAGTCCAGTGGCAATTTGTGAAGCCACTCGCGACCCAACAATGGATGACGGTTTGACTCGACGATGTATAATCGTAGCTTGTAATATTTTCCCTTAGAAGCGACGTTCACGCACACAAATCCGAGCACATTGATGTTGTTCCCCGTGTAACTGACCAGGTCTATGTCCGGTTCGTGTAATTGGTGTTCTCCAATGCCTCCGATTTTGTTGTTGTAGTCAACTTTGCTCATAATTGTCACGGGTGCACCACTGTCAATTTCGAAATCTATAAAGAAGGAGTTTACTTGTATTTTTTTCCAAAACTTTTCTCTATACGCGTGTTTAGCTTTTGCTTCCGCCATGTGGCAGATCTCCTCAACTTCTCGATGTTCCGCGTAGTTAGCCTCCGTTTTGTCCTTCTGCTTGCGCTTCGACTTGATGCACACCTGTTTTGTATGGGGCAACTACTAAAAAAGAATGGAAGAAGTAAAAGGGGTATTAATGAATTAGGGACAATATGGAAATGGATAGCAGGACCAGACCATGATGATTTGGTACTAGGAAACAATAAATTAAACGAATTAGCAGTAAATAATGATAAACAGTACACTACAACCTCGGAAATTTTTAAAGAAATTTATAGATTAACTGAAAAAATAAGAAGTTTGAATGGAAATGAACATGTTAGATTACTTATAAAACGAAGGAATGAATTTTTAGTGTCAGAATTACAAAACCTCGTTAATACTATAGCAATGGCAAAAGTATGAATTTTAAATCCCGTAATTTTACATTATTATGATAGAAAATGTAGAAAATGAGCACGGACGAATGTCTGTATCAGATTTAATAGATATATCTACTTTTAAAATATTGCAAAATGAAGATTTAATAGTTATTTACATAAAATATCCAAAAATTATATTTGATTGTAAATTGTTTGAAGTAAGGCCAATTGCTAAAATAGATGGTAAGCTATTAATTGCAAGAGAAATTGCAAAATGTAACAATAAATACTTAAATGTTGAAAATTGTAAAAAAGAATTTACATAAAGCATATTATTTATAATCAGAAAGTAGATGGAATTTACTTAGTTATATTTGAAAATCAAACAAATATTGACAATGTTACATACGAAAATATAGATTCAAGAATTTGGCAGTAAGTTAGGAATAGTAAAAGAAATGATTTTGAAATTGAAGATTACATTGAGTCAAAAGACTAAAATTTAAAATTTGAAAACATAAATCTGATCAACCATGT
Organism: Sphenella marginata; assembly: GCA_951509765.1. NCBI lineage: Eukaryota > Metazoa > Arthropoda > Insecta > Diptera > Tephritidae > Sphenella > Sphenella marginata. Next base: position 54,727,386 of record OX608078.1, on the reverse strand, counting down.
AAAAAATGAAATACGTTCACACCTTGTATATTGGATTGTTATTGTATTGGCAAGTGTTATAATTTTAACATTGTAAAGTATAATATTTGTAGTAGTGTATTTGTGGTGCTGATGGCAACCATCTACATAGGTGTCATGTTCTATATTTTTGCTAATGACAACCCTATGTTAATAATTTTGCGAAACAACGAAAGGAGAAAATAAGGCAAATGCTTCGTTAAGTTTTTATAACTGTTGGCCTTTGAATAGAAGGGGTAACTCTCCAATTCTTTTTTCTTCCTTCGCTCTCCGTGTATGTACATACATACATACATATGTGTATGCGTGTGTATGTAAGCTAAAACAAGGCCTTTCGTTGTATCGCGGAAGTGGTTGAATTTAATTGTCAATTGCCATTGGACCGAGTTGGTGTAAAAAAAATCTAAACGCAATTTAAAAAAAAAAATAAAGACTTTGGGCAAGAAACCATTTTTATTTCTGAGCGGCTTGTTTAATTTTTGCCACGTGCAATTACATGAGGTGTGGTGTCTGAATATGACCCGTTTAACAAAACGAAGTACTTTGTTCCAGTCCAGTGGCAATTTGTGAAGCCACTCGCGACCCAACAATGGATGACGGTTTGACTCGACGATGTATAATCGTAGCTTGTAATATTTTCCCTTAGAAGCGACGTTCACGCACACAAATCCGAGCACATTGATGTTGTTCCCCGTGTAACTGACCAGGTCTATGTCCGGTTCGTGTAATTGGTGTTCTCCAATGCCTCCGATTTTGTTGTTGTAGTCAACTTTGCTCATAATTGTCACGGGTGCACCACTGTCAATTTCGAAATCTATAAAGAAGGAGTTTACTTGTATTTTTTTCCAAAACTTTTCTCTATACGCGTGTTTAGCTTTTGCTTCCGCCATGTGGCAGATCTCCTCAACTTCTCGATGTTCCGCGTAGTTAGCCTCCGTTTTGTCCTTCTGCTTACGCTTCGACTTGATGCACACCTGTTTTGTATGGCCGGCTATGCGACACTCAGTGCAGTACAATTTTTTTTTCTGGACATTGTCGCGAAAGGTGCGGACCACCGCAACGGTAACAGCTTTTGCTGCACTTGTTTTCTGATGCTTTTTGTTTTGCTTTGTTGGTGTTCTTCCAACGATTTCCAGGTAATGAACGATTTTCTTTTTTGTTATGTGATACATACCCAACTTGGTTTAGGTTGTGTGACATTTCTGCACTGCCTTTCTCCGACAGCTCCATGGCACGTGTTGTCTTCAATGTACTCTCGAGTGTCAAATCCGTTTTTTCTAGTAATCGGTTTCGCATTACCTTGCTTTTTAGGCCGAAAACTAGTTGATTTCTCAAGGCAGTGTCGAGGTACGTGCCGAAATTGCAATGCGTAGCTATTTTTTTTAGCTCAATAAGGAATTCCTCGACCGATTGGTGCTCCTGTTGCCGGCTTAGATGGAAACGATAATTTTCCATGATTTCTAATGGCTTTGGTTCGAATATGTCAGCCAATATATTGCAAATTTCAATGTATTTTTTCTTTTCGGGCTCGGCTGGTGATAGCTTGTCGCACAGCGTGTGTAAGTTGCATAACCTATGTAATGCAATAGCAAGTGCACTTTTTTTCTTCCTGCGTCTCATTTATAGCAAATGCGCTTTCTAAGCGATTCCGCCAACGACTCCATTGTATTTTTTCTTTATCAAATTCTTCGAATTGGAAAAATGCTGATTTCCGCGTGTTGTTGATGATTGTAGCATCTGATGGTGATGGAGTCATTGTAATTTTATTACTGATGTTTGTAATAATTTTCGCTATAAACCAACGTGTTTTTTACAATAATGTGATTATTGAAAACGTGCGTTATGTATGTTGGAATGGAATTTTCCGTAGAGTTCTGCTCTCCTCGTCGCCACTCTGTTGTAACTCTTGATTAGAAAGATGGTTTATTCAATAATAAAGATGGGAGTTACAGCTAGTATCAATTACAATGCTTAGTGCTATTATCGATTTCAATACTTAAGGCTAGTTTATGCAAAGTTATAGCAATACTAATAGAAGATGGTGATGTTGCCTTATACCGAAGTTTTGGAACAATTTTTCACATAACCAATTTAACTTATCTTGGATATAATAATTTACAAGAAACGTCTGAAGTAACGGATATTAAAATTTCAGACTTAGAATTTGAAACTGATTTAATAGAAACTTTATTGGGGCAACTACTAAAAAAGAATGGAAGAAGTAAAAGGGGTATTAATGAATTAGGGACAATATGGAAATGGATAGCAGGACCAGACCATGATGATTTGGTACTAGGAAACAATAAATTAAACGAATTAGCAGTAAATAATGATAAACAGTACACTACAACCTCGGAAATTTTTAAAGAAATTTATAGATTAACTGAAAAAATAAGAAGTTTGAATGGAAATGAACATGTTAGATTACTTATAAAACGAAGGAATGAATTTTTAATGTCAGAATTACAAAACCTCGTTAATACTATAGCAATGGCAAAAGTATGAATTTTAAATCCCGTAATTTTACATTATTATGATAGAAAATGTAGAAAATGAGCACGGACGAATGTCTGTATCAGATTTAATAGATATATCTACTTTTAAAATATTGCAAAATGAAGATTTAATAGTTATTTACATAAAATATCCAAAAATTATATTTGATTGTAAATTGTTTGAAGTAAGGCCAATTGCTAAAATAGATGGTAAGCTATTAATTGCAAGAGAAATTGCAAAATGTAACAATAAATACTTAAATGTTGAAAATTGTAAAAAAGAATTTACATAAAGCATATTATTTATAATCAGAAAGTAGATGGAATTTACTTAGTTATATTTGAAAATCAAACAAATATTGACAATGTTACATACGAAAATATAGATTCAAGAATTTGGCAGTAAGTTAGGAATAGTAAAAGAAATGATTTTGAAATTGAAGATTACATTGAGTCAAAAGACTAAAATTTAAAATTTGAAAACATAAATCTGATCAACCATGTAAAAAATGAAATACGTTCACACCTTGTATATTGGATTGTTATTGTATTGGCAAGTGTTATAATTTTAACATTGTAAAGTATAATATTTGTAGTAGTGTATTTGTGGTGCTGATGGCAACCATCTACATAGGTGTCATGTTCTATATTTTTGCTAATGACAACCCTATGTTAATAATTTTGCGAAACAACGAAAGGAGAAAATAAGGCAAATGCTTCGTTAAGTTTTTATAATAGAATAGAAGGGGTAACTCTCCAATTCTTTTTTCTTCCTTCGCTCTCCGTGTATGTACATACATATATACATATGTGTATGCGTGTGTATGTAAGCTAAAACAAGGCCTTTCGTTGTATCGCGGAAGTGGTTGAATTTAATTGTCAATTGCCATTGGACCGAGTTGGTGTAAAAAAAATCTAAACGCAATTTAAAAAAAAAATAAAGACTTTGGGCAAGAAACCATTTTTATTTCTGAGCGGCTTGTTTAATTTTTGCCACGTGCAATTACATGAGGTGTGGTGTCTGAATATGACCCGTTCAACAAAACGAAGTACTTTGTTCCAGTCCAGTGGCAATTTGTGAAGCCACTCGCGACCCAACAATGGATGACGGTTTGACTCGACGATGTATAATCGTAGCTTGTAATATTTTCCCTTAGAAGCGACGTTCACGCACACAAATCCGAGCACATTGATGTTGTTCCCCGTGTAACTGACCAGGTCTATGTCCGGTTCGTGTAATTGGTGTTCTCCAATGCCTCCGATTTTGTTGTTGTAGTCAACTTTGCTCATAATTGTCACGGGTGCACCGCTGTCAATTTCGAAATCTATAAAGAAGGAGTTTACTTGTATTTTTTTCCAAAACTTTTCTCTATACGCGTGTTTAGCTTTTGCTTCCGCCATGTGGCAGATCTCCTCAACTTCTCGATGTTCCGCGTAGTTAGCCTCCGTTTTGTCCTTCTGCTTGCGCTTCGACTTGATGCACACCTGTTTTGTATGGGGCAACTACTAAAAAAGAATGGAAGAAGTAAAAGGGGTATTAATGAATTAGGGACAATATGGAAATGGATAGCAGGACCAGACCATGATGATTTGGTACTAGGAAACAATAAATTAAACGAATTAGCAGTAAATAATGATAAACAGTACACTACAACCTCGGAAATTTTTAAAGAAATTTATAGATTAACTGAAAAAATAAGAAGTTTGAATGGAAATGAACATGTTAGATTACTTATAAAACGAAGGAATGAATTTTTAGTGTCAGAATTACAAAACCTCGTTAATACTATAGCAATGGCAAAAGTATGAATTTTAAATCCCGTAATTTTACATTATTATGATAGAAAATGTAGAAAATGAGCACGGACGAATGTCTGTATCAGATTTAATAGATATATCTACTTTTAAAATATTGCAAAATGAAGATTTAATAGTTATTTACATAAAATATCCAAAAATTATATTTGATTGTAAATTGTTTGAAGTAAGGCCAATTGCTAAAATAGATGGTAAGCTATTAATTGCAAGAGAAATTGCAAAATGTAACAATAAATACTTAAATGTTGAAAATTGTAAAAAGGAATTTACATAAAGCATATTATTTATAATCAGAAAGTAGATGGAATTTACTTAGTTATATTTGAAAATCAAACAAATATTGACAATGTTACATACGAAAATATAGATTCAAGAATTTGGCAGTAAGTTAGGAATAGTAAAAGAAATGATTTTGAAATTGAAGATTACATTGAGTCAAAAGACTAAAATTTAAAATTTGAAAACATAAATCTGATCAACCATGTAAAAAATGAAATACGTTCACACCTTGTATATTGGATTGTTATTGTATTGGCAAGTGTTATAATTTTAACATTGTAAAGTATAATATTTGTAGTAGTGTATTTGTGGTGCTGATGGCAACCATCTACATAGGTGTCATGTTCTATATTTTTGCTAATGACAACCCTATGTTAATAATTTTGCGAAACAACGAAAGGAGAAAATAAGGCAAATGCTTCGTTAAGTTTTTATAACTGTTGGCCTTTGAATAGAAGGGGTAACTCTCCAATTCTTTTTTCTTCCTTCGCTCTCCGTGTATGTACATACATACATACATATGTGTATGCGTGTGTATGTAAGCTAAAACAAGGCCTTTCGTTGTATCGCGGAAGTGGTTGAATTTAATTGTCAATTGCCATTGGACCGAGTTGGTGTAAAAAAAATCTAAACGCAATTTAAAAAAAAAAATAAAGACTTTGGGCAAGAAACCATTTTTATTTCTGAGCGGCTTGTTTAATTTTTGCCACGTGCAATTACATGAGGTGTGGTGTCTGAATATGACCCGTTTAACAAAACGAAGTACTTTGTTCCAGTCCAGTGGCAATTTGTGAAGCCACTCGCGACCCAACAATGGATGACGGTTTGACTCGACGATGTATAATCGTAGCTTGTAATATTTTCCCTTAGAAGCGACGTTCACGCACACAAATCCGAGCACATTGATGTTGTTCCCCGTGTAACTGACCAGGTCTATGTCCGGTTCGTGTAATTGGTGTTCTCCAATGCCTCCGATTTTGTTGTTGTAGTCAACTTTGCTCATAATTGTCACGGGTGCACCACTGTCAATTTCGAAATCTATAAAGAAGGAGTTTACTTGTATTTTTTTCCAAAACTTTTCTCTATACGCGTGTTTAGCTTTTGCTTCCGCCATGTGGCAGATCTCCTCAACTTCTCGATGTTCCGCGTAGTTAGCCTCCGTTTTGTCCTTCTGCTTACGCTTCGACTTGATGCACACCTGTTTTGTATGGCCGGCTATGCGACACTCAGTGCAGTACAATTTTTTTTCTGGACATTGTCGCGAAAGGTGCGGACCACCGCAACGGTAACAGCTTTTGCTGCACTTGTTTTCTGATGCTTTTTGTTTTGCTTTGTTGGTGTTCTTCCAACGATTTCCAGGTAATGAACGATTTTCTTTTTTGTTATGTGATACATACCCAACTTGGTTTAGGTTGTGTGACATTTCTGCACTGCCTTTCTCCGACAGCTACATGGCACGTGTTGTCTTCAATGTACTCTCGAGTGTCAAATCCGTTTTTTTCTAGTAATCGGTTTCGCATTACCTTGCTTTTTAGGCCGAAAACTAGTTGATTTCTCAAGGCAGTGTCGAGGTACGTGCCGAAATTGCAATGCGTAGCTATTTTTTTTAGCTCAATAAGGAATTCCTCGACCGATTGGTGCTCCTGTTGCCGGTTTAGATGGAAACGATAATTTTCCATGATTTCTAATGGCTTTGGTTCGAATATGTCAGCCAATATATTGCAAATTTCAATGTATTTTTTCTTTTCGGGCTCGGCTGGTGATAGCTTGTCGCACAGCGTGTGTAAGTTGCATAACCTATGTAATGCAATAGCAAGTGCACTTTTTTTCTTCCTGCGTCTCATTTATAGCAAATGCGCTTTCTAAGCGATTCCGCCAACGACTCCATTGTATTTTTTCTTTATCAAATTCTTCGAATTGGAAAAATGCTGATTTCCGCGTGTTGTTGATGATTGTAGCATCTGATGGTGATGGAGTCATTGTAATTTTATTACTGATGTTTGTAATAATTTTCGCTATAAACCAACGTGTTTTTTACAATAATGTGATTATTGAAAACGTGCGTTATGTATGTTGGAATGGAATTTTCCGTAGAGTTCTGCTCTCCTCGTCGCCACTCTGTTGTAACTCTTGATTAGAAAGATGGTTTATTCAATAATAAAGATGGGAGTTACAGCTAGTATCAATTACAATGCTTAGTGCTATTATCGATTTCAATACTTAAGGCTAGTTTATGCAAAGTTATAGCAATACTAATAGAAGATGGTGATGTTGCCTTATACCGAAGTTTTGGAACAATTTTTCACATAACCAATTTAACTTATCTTGGATATAATAATTTACAAGAAACGTCTGAAGTAACGGATATTAAAATTTCAGACTTAGAATTTGAAACTGATTTAATAGAAACTTTATTGGGGCAACTACTAAAAAAGAATGGAAGAAGTAAAAGGGGTATTAATGAATTAGGGACAATATGGAAATGGATAGCAGGACCAGACCATGATGATTTGGTACTAGGAAACAATAAATTAAACGAATTAGCAGTAAATAATGATAAACAGTACACTACAACCTCGGAAATTTTTAAAGAAATTTATAGATTAACTGAAAAAATAAGAAGTTTGAATGGAAATGAACATGTTAGATTACTTATAAAACGAAGGAATGAATTTTTAATGTCAGAATTACAAAACCTCGTTAATACTATAGCAATGGCAAAAGTATGAATTTTAAATCCCGTAATTTTACATTATTATGATAGAAAATGTAGAAAATGAGCACGGACGAATGTCTGTATCAGATTTAATAGATATATCTACTTTTAAAATATTGCAAAATGAAGATTTAATAGTTATTTACATAAAATATCCAAAAATTATATTTGATTGTAAATTGTTTGAAGTAAGGCCAATTGCTAAAATAGATGGTAAGCTATTAATTGCAAGAGAAATTGCAAAATGTAACAATAAATACTTAAATGTTGAAAATTGTAAAAAAGAATTTACATAAAGCATATTATTTATAATCAGAAAGTAGATGGAATTTACTTAGTTATATTTGAAAATCAAACAAATATTGACAATGTTACATACGAAAATATAGATTCAAGAATTTGGCAGTAAGTTAGGAATAGTAAAAGAAATGATTTTGAAATTGAAGATTACATTGAGTCAAAAGACTAAAATTTAAAATTTGAAAACATAAATCTGATCAACCATGTAAAAAATGAAATACGTTCACACCTTGTATATTGGATTGTTATTGTATTGGCAAGTGTTATAATTTTAACATTGTAAAGTATAATATTTGTAGTAGTGTATTTGTGGTGCTGATGGCAACCATCTACATAGGTGTCATGTTCTATATTTTTGCTAATGACAACCCTATGTTAATAATTTTGCGAAACAACGAAAGGAGAAAATAAGGCAAATGCTTCGTTAAGTTTTTATAATAGAATAGAAGGGGTAACACTCCAATTCTTTTTTCTTCCTTCGCTCTCCGTGTATGTACATACATATATACATATGTGTATGCGTGTGTATGTAAGCTAAAACAAGGCCTTTCGTTGTATCGCGGAAGTGGTTGAATTTAATTGTCAATTGCCATTGGACCGAGTTGGTGTAAAAAAAATCTAAACGCAATTTAAAAAAAAAATAAAGACTTTGGGCAAGAAACCATTTTTATTTCTGAGCGGCTTGTTTGATTTTTGCCACGTGCAATTACATGAGGTGTGGTGTCTGAATATGACCCGTTCAACAAAACGAAGTACTTTGTTCCAGTCCAGTGGCAATTTGTGAAGCCACTCGCGACCCAACAATGGATGACGGTTTGACTCGACGATGTATAATCGTAGCTTGTAATATTTTCCCTTAGAAGCGACGTTCACGCACACAAATCCGAGCACATTGATGTTGTTCCCCGTGTAACTGACCAGGTCTATGTCCGGTTCGTGTAATTGGTGTTCTCCAATGCCTCCGATTTTGTTGTTGTAGTCAACTTTGCTCATAATTGTCACGGGTGCACCACTGTCAATTTCGAAATCTATAAAGAAGGAGTTTACTTGTATTTTTTTCCAAAACTTTTCTCTATACGCGTGTTTAGCTTTTGCTTCCGCCATGTGGCAGATCTCCTCAACTTCTCGATGTTCCGCGTAGTTAGCCTCCGTTTTGTCCTTCTGCTTGCGCTTCGACTTGATGCACACCTGTTTTGTATGGCCGGCTATGCGACACTCAGTGCAGTACAATTTTTTTTCTGGACATTGTCGCGAAAGGTGCGGACCACCGCAACGGTAACAGCTTTTGCTGCACTTGTTTTCTGATGCTTTTTGTTTTGCTTTGTTGGTGTTCTTCCAAGGATTTCCAGGTAATGAACGATTTTCTTTTTTGTTATGTGATACATACCCAACTTGGTTTAGGTTGTGTGACATTTCTGCACTGCCTTTCTCCGACAGCTCCATGGCACGTGCTGTCTTCAATGTACTCTCGAGTGTCAAATCCGTTTTTTCTAGTAATCGGTTTCGCATTACCTTGCTTTTTAGGCCGAAAACTAGTTGATTTCTCAAGGCAGTGTCGAGGTACGTGCCGAAATTGCAATGCGTAGCTATTTTTTTTAGCTCAATAAGGAATTCCTCGACCGATTGGTGCTCCTGTTGCCGGCTTAGATGGAAACGATAATTTTCCATGATTTCTAATGGCTTTGGTTCGAATATGTCAGCCAATATATTGCAAATTTCAATGTATTTTTTCTTTTCGGGCTCGGCTGGTGATAGCTTGTCGCACAGCGTGTGTAAGTTGCATAACCTATGTAATGCAATAGCAAGTGCACTTTTTTTCTTCCTGCGTCTCATTTATAGCAAATGCGCTTTCTAAGCGATTCCGCCAACGACTCCATTGTATTTTTTCTTTATCAAATTCTTCGAATTGGAAAAATGCTGATTTCCGCGTGTTGTTGATGATTGTAGCATCTGATGATGATGGAGTCATTGTAATTTTATTACTGATGTTTGTAATAATTTTCGCTATAAACCAACGTGTTTTTTACAATAATGTGATTATTGAAAACGTGCGTTATGTATGTTGGAATGGAATTTTCCGTAGAGTTCTGCTCTCCTCGTCGCCACTCTGTTGTAACTCTTGATTAGAAAGATGGTTTATTCAATAATAAAGATGGGAGTTACAGCTAGTATCAATTACAATGCTTAGTGCTATTATCGATTTCAATACTTAAGGCTAGTTTATGCAAAGTTATAGCAATACTAATAGAAGATGGTGATGTTGCCTTATACCGAAGTTTTGGAACAATTTTTCACATAACCAATTTAACTTATCTTGGATATAATAATTTACAAGAAACGTCTGAAGTAACGGATATTAAAATTTCAGACTTAGAATTTGAAACTGATTTAATAGAAACTTTATTGGGGCAACTACTAAAAAAGAATGGAAGAAATAAAATTGGTATTAATGAATTAGGGACAATATGGAAATGGATAGCAGCACCAGGCCATGATGATTTGGTACTAGGAAACAATAAATTAAACGAATTAGCAGTAAATAATGATAAACAGTACACTACAAACTCGGAAATTTTTAAAGAAATTTATAGATTAACTGAAAAAATAAGAAGTTTGAATGGAAATGAACATGTTATATTACTTATAAAACGAAGGAATGAATTTTTAATGTCAGAATTACAAAACCTCGTTAATACTAGAGCAATGGAAAAAGTATGAATTTTAAATCCCGTAATTTTACATTATTATGATAGAAAATGTAGAAAATGAGCACGGACGAATGTCTATATCGGATTTAATAGATATATCTACTTTTAAAATATTGCAAAATGAAGATTTAATAGTTATTTACATAAAATATCCAAAAATTATATTTGATTGTAAATTGTTTGAAGTAAGGCCAATTGCTAAAATAGATGGTAAGCTATTAATTGCAAGAGAAATTGCAAAATGTAACAAATACTTAAATGTTGAAAATTGTAAAAAAGAATTTACATAAAGCATATTATTTATAATCAGAAAGTAGATGGAATTTACTTAGTTATATTTGAAAATCAAACAAATATTGACAATGTTACATACGAAAATATAGATTCAAGAATTTGGCAGTAAGTTAGGAATAGTAAAAGAAATGATTTTGAAATTGAAGATTACATTGAGTCAAAAGACTAAAATTTAAAATTTGAAAACATTAATCTGATCAACCATGTAAAAAATGAAATACGTTCACACCTTGTATATTGGACTGTTATTGCATTGGCAAGTGTTATAATTTTAACATTGTAAAGTATAATATTTGTAGTAGTGTATTTGTGGTGCTGATGGCAACCATCTACATTCTTGTGACACCTATGTTTTATATTTTTGCTAATGACAACCCTCTGTTAAGAATTTTGCGAAACAACGAAAGGAGAAAATAAGGCAAATGCTTCGTTAAGTTTTTATAACTGTTGGCCTTTGAATAGAAGGGGTAACTCTCCAATTCTTGTTTCTTCCTTCGCTCTCCGCGTATGTACATACATACATACATATGTGTATGCGTGTATATGTAAGCTAAAACAAGGCCTTTCGTTGTATCGCGGAAGTGGTTGAATTTAATTGTCAATTGCCATTGGACCGAGTTGGTGTAAAAAAAATCTAAACGCAATTAAAAAAAAAAATAAAGACTTTGGGCAAGAAACCATTTTTATTTCTGAGCGGCTTGTTTAATTTTTGCCACGTGCAATTACATGAGGTGTGGTGTCTGAATATGACCCGTTTAACAAAATTTGAGTTGCAAAACGCCCTGGAAAAGGCTGGTATTGAATATCCTGCTACTGCTACTGTTTCACAGCTACGTGCCTTATTGGAAGGGGATTATGGAGACGACTCGGATTCTGGTGTTGCTGCTGCTGTTGCTGCTGGTGGCGAGAAAATTCTGTTGCTACAAAAAGAATTGCAAGCGTTGGAATTATATGCTGCTAGTGCTCGTCGGCGTATCACTTTAAAAAAAAAATAAAGACTTTGGGCAAGAAACTATTTTTATTTCTGAGCGGCTTGTTTAATTTTTGCCACGTGCAATTACATGAGGTGTGGTGTCTGAATATGACCCGTTTAACAAAATTTGAGTTGCAAAACGCCCTGGAAAAGGCTGGTATTGAATATCCTGCTACTGCTACTGTTTCACAGCTACGTGCCTTATTGGAAGGGGATTATGGAGACGACTCGGATTCTGGTGTTGCTGCTGCTGTTGCTGCTGGTGGCGAGAAAATTCTGTTGCTACAAAAAGAATTGCAAGCGTTGGAATTATATGCTGCTAGTGCTCGTCGGCGTATCACCGTTATGGATATCGATGGGATGGTATGGGATGAGTTGAAAGCTGCACTCGTAAATCAATTTCATCGAAACGTCCCGACCAATGACGTATATAAGGACCTGTACCGACTGCCTAATGAAAGCATTATTGCTTATATGCTGTCTATAAAGGAGATTTGCAGCCCAGGCAAATCTAAATGAAGATGAAATAATCAATGCAGTGATTGAGGGTTTGCGCGACAACACCGCTTATACCTCAATATTGTACACAGCGAAAAACTTGGATGAGCTCCAGCAGCTTCTTCTCAAATATGACAAAAAGAAAGCAAGTGACAATACTACAAAAAACATGCAGATTTCAGGAGGTAGCGCTACAACAACAACAGGCAGTAAGACATCATCGTCCACAAGGTGCTTTACAATATGGACACCTCTCACAACAGTGCAAAGAACCAAAACGTATCAAAGGCTCCTGCTTCCGCTGCGGCAGCAAAGATCATATGCTTAATCAGTGCAAGCATCCACCAATGAAAACCGTGAACGCTGTAGATGAGGAACCGACCCATGAGGATATGATGTCAAATGTTGAGCCATATCAAACTGTAAGTATTGCGTTTTGTAATCGGAACATGAACAATAAAAAGTTCACGAAGTGTATTTCTTTGATTGACAGTTATAGTCCTGCCAGCTTCATAAGCAAGATGCTTTTGCCTTTTGATACAACTGATGATGAATTAATTGTATCCAATTTTTACAGCCTAGGTGGCAATAAATTAAAAACTTTTGGAAAAATTGATTGTGAGATTTTTCTCAACAGAAAATCTAAAATAATTTCATTATTTATTGTTTCGGATGGCATTTTGTCTCAGCCATTACTTCTCGGAAGAGATTTTTTCAAATTATTTAATATTAAACTTTATATGTTAAATTGTAACAAGCTCAAGTTGGAATTAAATGAGTCAAATTCAAGTGTGTCTTTAATTGATATTGTTCGGGTTCCAAATAATGTGCAACATTGTTATATTGATTGTCCTGTTGATCATTCCATAACTCCTGGTTTTGATGTTAATACCTGTGGGGGCATTCCCCCAGATAGATTGTTAAGAGATTCTCTCTCAAGTAAGGCTCATTGCGCCGTAGGGGCCAGTATTGTTGAAGAATTGCATAGTGAAATTTTAAGTGAAGAATGGAACGAAGATTGTTTTACCTTTATTGAAGGGAATATTGCATGCGCGATTGATGCTGAAGCTTTTTGTAATAGCAGTGCTAATGATTATAATATTGATTCTGCATTGCATAATGACTCCCGTTCAGAAATAAATCGTATTATTCGTAATTGTTATTTACAGTTAAGCGCAAAACCCTATGAAATGTCCACCAGTTTATTCACATCCTCGAAGATTATCTTATAAAGATAAATTTGAAGTTCAGAGGATCGTACAGGAGCTCTTAGATAAAGGTATTGTTCGTCATACTGATTCCCCATATGCGTCACCGATAGAGTTAGTAAAAAAGAAAAGTGGTGAAACTCGTATGTGTATCGACTACCGGGATTTAAATAAAATAACTATTAGAGTAAATTATCCACTTCCACTCATCGAGGATTGTCTGGAGTAATTAGGCGGAAAAAAATATTTCACATTGTTAGACTTAAAAAGTGGGTTTCATCAAGTAAAGGTAACTGAGGAATCAATAAAATATACAGCATTCGTTACACCAAGTGGACAGTTTGAATACGTTATGATGCCATTCGGTCTTAAAAACGCCCCGTCCGTATTTCAAAGATTCATTTCTTTTATTTTGAAAGATTTCATTTCAAAAGGTCTCCTAATCGTTTATATGGATGACATATTGCTAACCACAGTGGACTTAGATGAGCATTTAGCTCTATTGGAATCGGTACTGAAGCAGATAGCCAAGCACGGTCTTGAACTTAAATTATCAAAATGTAAGTTTTGTCATAGCAGCAGGTTCAAACCCCCACCCCCCCCCCCCCCGAAATTTCAGAAAATTAAAAATTAAATGTCTGTACTAGAATAATTATACTCTATTCACTTTTAAAACTTCTGTTAAGAAAATAGCATTAATAGAAATAATGAAAATACGAAAGAATAAAATTACATAAATAATATTTCACACTGAGAGAAGTTATTGGTAGTCCCTAATCAATTATCAGAGCAAGTCTGAGAGGTCACAACTAAACTCCTGCAACGGTTCACTCATTTGGCGCTTTAAGAAATTCGCGCAAAACTATCAGACTTGCTCTGCATAAGATCAACTTAGCACCTCAACTACATAGCATGCTAACAATAGCAAGAGTGATTCGAACTCAAGTCTGCTTTTCGAGTTATGAATACAGCGGGCAAAAATCGTAAAAATGAGTGTCTCTCTTTATTGTAGTCACGGTTGCCATAAGTTTAATCCAAAAAATGACCACGAAGTTAAAACAAAAATACCAAAAATTACCAAGCAGTACACAACGCAGTCGTATTGAATTATCAAAGAAAGTAACAATTAAATTGTACTTATACTTGTCAGGGGATAAAAGTTTAAAAGTTAAAGTCTGGTATGCTGTTAAAAAGAAAATACTGAAGAAATATTGTCAATTATTTCTTGACCATGAAATTGTCATGAATAGCCAAGAAATTTTGACGTTCCGTTCTCCATGTTGAATAATGTTATTTTATTATATTCTTTGTCTTTTTTTCCGAAACTTCAGTTTTTCTTCAGGAAATAAAGCGACAACTATTTATTTCTTGCCAAAGCCAGATTTTCGCAGGTCGCTTTTTTGTAAAAATTTTCCAGAATTTAGCAGTAGAAAAGTAGAAGAGATTCTGACACAAGAAATTTTTCTTAAGCTCTTCATGTGTCATTTTATATAGAGTTTTTGGATTTCTTTTGAACAGCGTAAAGCCCTAAAAAAGAAAAATATTTTCCAATCCCAAAGGAGGAACGACCAAGCACGTTCATTGATGCATTAAATAATTGTTCCGTGTCTTCTCCATAGGGAAAGAAAGAAAAGATATATAAAAAATGCTGCAAATCTTCCAGTTTCCGTTGCTCCTTCGGTACAGTCTTTCTCTTCCCTTCGAAGGTTAAAACTTATCTAAGAAGTACAATGGGGCAGGAGAGGCTCTACTCAACATCCACTATACTTTTGAAGTAACTTCTGAACAAATTCTAAACAAAATTTCAAAACAAACAAGAAAAATAAATAATGTTTTGTACACGGCTAAAAATTTTAGCCTAGATTTAAAAGTTTTTGGGGCTACGTATACATTTCTTGAATTTTCAACAAAGTTCTCAACTTTGAGTTGCAGTATTTTTATTGTGAATTTACACATACTTTCATTCAAAAATAATGAAATTAGTCTAAAGAAGTTAATTTTACTGGACATTCCAAAAAAACCCTTTGAACGCAGATATACTGGTCTAGGTGTATGACCAAACCAAATTTGGTTTAGAATTAAGTTTACGCAGGCTGTCATAGAAATGCGCGTAATAAAAATTATTTAAATTTTAAATAGAAAATGTTAACAATTTTTATTTTTTTTTTTAATGTTTGGACTCGAACCGACGTGCCCCAAATCAGTGCGCAATGCTCTAGCTACCGAGCTACGGCGCACTCATGAATTTTGTGCGAAAAGTACACATATTCGCTGTGTATACGACTTTTGTTGTATTTTTGTTTATCCCAGTTAAGTTTTAAATCTAAACCGCAAAAAATTGAGAATTTGTGTGGCTAATTGAAAGGTTTGGAATTTATTACCAAAAAGTTTTAAAAATTGTGTAAACCAATGAATGCTTTAAAATTTAGGATCAAATTTTTAGCCGTGTAGAAAGAGAAAAATTTCAAATAAATAAAAGTATAAATTACATGTTACATGTATGTACAGGTAATTCTTATTTACTGACAATTTGGCCAAAAACCCCCCGGAATTCTGGCTACGCGCCTGGACATGGTCCTTCGAGCCGGTTTTTCACAACGAAAATGAGGAAGCCAATCTCGCGCCATGCCTCAGAGACAACAGTGCTCGCCACCTACAAATACATTTAGGGTGTCACAGGTGTCCCGCACGTCCCGTTCTCTAAAGAACAAAATGTTTTTAACATTTGCGCAACACGGTCATCAGAACCTGAGCCAAATGATTTAATAAATACCTTTTGAGCAAGACGGTCGCCTAGGCCTGAGCCAAAAGGTGGGTTTTCACAACGAAAATGAGGAAGCCAATCGCGCCATGCCTCAGAGCCAACAGTGCTCGCCACCAACAAATACATATAGGGTGTCACAGGTGTCCCGCACCTCCCGTTTTCTAAAGAACAAAATGTTTTTAACATTTGCGCAACACGGTCATCAGAACCTGAGCCAAATGATATAATAAATACCTTTTGAGCAACACGGTCGCCTAGGCCTGAGCCAAAAGGTGGTTTTTCCAAGCGAAAATGAGGAAGCCAATCGCGCCATGCCTCAGAGCCAACAGTGCTCGCCACCAACAAATACATACAGGGTGTCACAGGTGTCCCGCACCTCCCGTTCTCTAAAGAATAAAATGTTTTTAACATTTGCGCAACACGGTCATCAGAACCTGAGCCGAATGATTTAATAAATACCTTTTGAGCAATACTTAGCCAGAAGGTGGTTTTTCATACAGAAAATGAGGAAGCCAATCGCGCCATGCCTCAGCCACCAATAATATATACATACCCTCTCGTTCTCCAAAGAACAATTTTGAACATTTAGGCAAACATGGTCGTCAGAACCTGAGCCAAATGAATACATAAAATTTGAGCAAAACGGTCACATAGCACCTGAGCCAAAAACAACTCACCTACTCTAAAGCTTAGACAGCTATTTTTTTTAGCTTTTTTTAAATCGAGTTAGCTATTTTAGCTAAAACATTTTTGTAATTTGCCAAATTATTTTCACAGAACTTTTTAGAATATACATAAATATCGACCATTTCCACAATTTTATTATTCTTTTGAAGAATATATACAATTAAAAAAAGACGAAGGTAGCATTGATGAAAATGCAGAACAATGCATTCGGAAATTTTGTCAGACTTTTATTATCAAGTTAATTGAGCAGCTACGTCAACGCCTACCACAAAATATTCAATCTTTAAAAAATATTGAGTTGTTTGCTATAAAAAATGCTTTAAATGTTGTGAAGCCCAAAATATTTGATACTTTTAAGGCAGAAAAGGGCTCTTTTAACGATGATGAAATTACTGTTATAGAAATGGAATGGAAAAAACTCTATTCATATCCATGGCAAGAGACCACTTTTACAGTTAAGTTTGGGATAGAGGTAAGGAAGTTTAGAAATGCCATTAATGAAAATCCGTTTGAGGAATTACAACAGTTCGTATTTAATTTGCTAATCCTACCGCTTAGTAATGCGGAAATAGAACGAAGTTTTTCTGTAATGAATTTAATAAAAACCAAGCAAAGGAATAGAATGCAGATTTTGATGTTAAACTCTTTACTAACTATAAGATACGGTCTTAAAAGACTTGGAAAATGTTGTCATAACTTTGGTATACCTACTGATCTCATAAAATCAATGAATTCAGGAAATATATACGATTCAACATGTGAATTAAACGAAGACAATGACTTTGTTTTTGAACAGTGGACAGCTGTGATTTAACTTCAGTTTTGAATAAAACTTGAGTGATGTATGTACATATATCAACTATTCGTGATTATAATTTATGTTACTATTTTAATTTAATTTATGTACTTAAAAAGTACATATATTTTCAATGACTGAACTATTATTGTTTTTATTATTATTATTTTTTGCTTTATAATAATTTAGTAACTACGGACATACATATGTGGTGTAATTTCATGTGAAATAAAAGCTCATTTAGCTATTTTTACAGAAAAAAAATTTTTGCTATTTTTTTTGGCTATGCAATTTTTTTTTATAAGCTCTAAAAATTTCTGACAACACTGGTTATGATGTTAGTTATGAGGGTATTAATCCAAGTCAGGAACACACACAAACTGTCGCGAAATTTCCATTACCGAAAACTTTAAAGCAATTGCATTCATTTATTGGCCTATGTTCCTATTTTAGGAAATTTGTTCCGTAGTTTTCAAAAATTGCCAAACCATTGTATAACTTGTTGAAGAAAAATTCTAAATTCGAGCTTGATAAAGCTTGTTTGAATGCGATTGCTGAATTAAAAGCGAGGCTCACTGATCCTCCAGTTTTGTCAATATACAATCCCAAAAATGAGACTGAATTGCATTGCGACGCAAGTACTCAGGGTTATGGTGCCATTTTGTTACAGCGTCAATCAGATGGAATGTTCCATCCAACTTTTTACTTCTCGCAGCGAACTACTAATACTGAGAGCAAATATCACAGCTTCGAACTGGAAACGTTAGCTATTATTTACGCTTTGCGACGTTTTAGAGTTTATCTCTAGGGAATCCCCTTTAAGATTATCACAGATTGTAATTCACTTACGCTTACTTTAAGCAAATGAATGGTAATGAATGGTCAGCTATATTTCTATGTTCCCCGAGAGATGGTAAGTAATGTTATTCGTTGTATACAAGAGAAGATTGAGCACTTTGGGGTAGATAAAACTTTTAATGAAATAAAACTACTCTATTGGTTTCCGGAAATGAAGTCCAAGATTGATAAATTTATAAAAAATTGTTTTAAATGCATTGTATATTCAGCCCCTGCCCGAGTGAACGAACGGAATTTTCATAGTATACCTAAGAAGCCAATACCGTTCGACACTATTCATATTGACCACCTAGGACCCCTTCCCGCTTTAAAGTCAAAACGAAAATTTCTGCTAATGGTAATTGACGCTTTCACCAAGTATGTAAAACTGTACCCAGTTAACTCAACTAGTACTAAAGAAGTTGTCGAGTCTTTAAAGAAATATTTTCAGTATTATAGTCTACCAACTAGGATAATATCGGATAGGGGAACCTGTTTTACATTGTTTGAGTTTACTGAGTTTCGAATGAAAAACAATATAGATCATGTTAAAGTCGCCACTGGGTCTCCGCAAGCAAACGGTCAGGTTGAAAGGGTAAACAGAGTTTTAACTCCTATGCTTAGTAAATTGAGTGAGCCAATTCAACATTCCGATTGGGTTTCAAAGTTAAGTACGATTGAGCTTGCCATTAATAACACAGTACACAGCTCAACTGGTAAAACTCCTGCCAATTTACTTTTTGGGACCACTCAAAAGGGCCCCAATGTTGACGAATTTACTGAATTTTTATGCGACCAACGGGATATTGAACAATGTGATCTAACTAAATGTAGACAGGAAGCGAATGAGGCTATATTGGCATCCCAACGGCGCAATGAGGGATATTTTTTGAGAAATAACAGACCTGCTAGAGATTTTGAAGTTGGTGAATATGTCATGATAAAGAATGTAGATAGCACAGTTGGTGTTAATAAAAAACTTATACTGAAGTTCAAAGGTCCATATATTATAGCTAAAAAACTTCCAAATGATAGATATGTTGTAAGGGATATTGAAAATTGTCAGGTCACTCAACTTCCGTATAACGGCATTATTGAGTCACGATTTATATGACTATGGAGGAGGAATGATGCTTGAAGATGTTGTAATAGATGAATAACAAAAAGCAATATATTTTTATATATTTATTATATTATTAATTCATGATTAACCTAATTATTTACCCAAGAAATATACCCAATATCTAGTATCATTGTTATTAACTGTAGTTAGTTTTAAGAATATTATTAGTTAGCATGATCGCGGTAGATCATGTGTCAGATTGGCCGAGCTGTAAAGTATAATATTTGCAGTAGTGTATTTGTGGTGCTGATGGCAACCATCTACATTCTTGTGACACCTATGTTCTATATTTTTGCTAATGACAACTCTATGTTACTAATTTTTCGAAACAACGAAAGGAGAAAATAAGGAAAATGCTTCGTTAAGTTTTTATAACTGTTGGCCTTTGAATAGAAGGGGTAACTCTCCAATTCTTTTTTCTTCCTTCGCTGGCGGCGTATGTACATACATATGTGTATGCGTGTATATGTAAGCTAAAACCCTGCCAACCATGATCGGATAAAAATCTGGATAATCATTGAGCCGCGCTTACCAAAAAAGAGGATAAAAAAGTGGGTAATTTTTTTTAGAGAGTTTCACTTGTTACCCATGTTGAAAAGATTTTTGCGTATGAGTGTGAGTTCATACTTTTAGGCACTTGTGGTTTTCCATACAAATTCTAAAAATATGCGATGGTGTTAGTAAAAATAGGTGAATTTTTGGGATCAGAGTTTCACCATGGTTAGCTATGGTTGGTAGGGAACAAGGCGTTTCGTTGTATCGCGGAAGTGGTTGAATTTAATTGTCAATTGCCATTGGACCGAGTTGGTGTATAAAAAATCTACGCGCAATTTTAAAAAAATAAAGACTTTGGGCAAGAAACCATTTTTATTTCTGAGCGGCTTGTTTAATTTTTGCCACGTGCAATTACAACATATGTACATATATATTTTTTAAGATCAAAAAATGGTTGAGAGATGGAAAATAAATAGACAGTTAATAAAACAAGAAGAAATTATTAATGAGCTAACTGTTAAAATTAATAAACTTACAAACAAAATTACAGAATCGGGACGAAAGAAAGGGGGGAGTTAACAGTACACTTCCCACAGTGCCGTTATGTCAATTATAAACAAATATTCCATTTCTCAAGCTACTGGTATTTCATTAAAGAGACTGATGCAATATCGAGTGAAATGTTTATTAACAAATACTCAATTTCTAAGACATCGGCTTTCATTGGTTTCCGATGCAATGCTAAGTGTCCAGTTATTATAAAGATTTAAGTAAGTTAGGCTTCAAATTCAGTAAGCTAAAATTAAGTTATAAATAAGAGTAAATTAAATGAATAAAGGCAGTTTGGTGTCAACGTTGCTGTCAACGTTGCTGTCGGCAACTAACCACTCGAAATTTTACTATCTTTTTAAAAATACCTCCTAAAGTAGGAGGTTATTAATTTGTACCTAACAAATTGTCTGTCTGTCAACACACTTACTATCCCTGCTAGATCTGAAGTCATTAGACAAGTCAAAGTAAACACCGATAACAAAAACATCTTCGTACCACACCAACAATTATCTGAAGGCATTTTCATAGCAAACACTATCACAAATAAAGATCAAATTTTGTTACAATTATCAACACAACACATAAAAACACAACTATTCAAAATTACAAGATTAATAACGAAAATTTAGACGTAAAACAAACACACACAATAAAAATTGCAAGGATACAGAGAAAATAAAAAAATTAACCCAAAACTTTCCACAATTTGTCAAACCTCAGCTAGCAACACTATGCACAGAATTCATAGACATATTTGCACTAGAAACAGAACCAATTTCCTCTAATAATTTCTATAAACAAAAATTGCACATGAAGGATGACACCCCCGTCTACATAAAAAATTAAAGATTGCAAAAAGGAGAAACAAGCAAACAAGTAACTAAGCTAATCGAAGATGACAAAATAAAACCTTCTCAGAGTATAATAGCCCAATCTTATTAGTCCCTAAAAAATCACTCCCAGGCAAAACATAATAAAGATGGAGATTAGTGGTAGACTACAGACAGGTAAATAAAAAGCTAGCAGCAGACAAATTCCCACTTCCAAGAATTGACGACATTTTGGATTAACTTGGAAGAGCAAAATATTTTTCATGCCTAGACATTATGTCAGGTTTTCATCAAATCGAATTACACCTCGACTCCAGTGATATAACCTCATTTACAGCCGATAATGGCACATATAGATTCAAAAGACAACCCTATGGATTAAAGGTAGCACCGAATTCATTCCGAAGAATGATGACCCTAATTTGAAACAGTCCAAAACTACCCAACACCAAAAACAGCCGATGAAGTTAAGAGATTCGTAGCTTTCTGCAACTATTACAGAAGATTCGTACCGAACACTCACGAAAATTAACTAGGCTTTGCAAAAAGAATGTTTCCTTCGAATGGACAGAACAATGTCAAAAAGCTTTTGTCTACTTAAAGGAAGCATTAATTAGTCCTAAACTTATGCAATACCCATACTTCGATAAAAAAATTCTGCATAACAACAGATGCTAGTGGGTACGCTTGTGCGGCAGTCCTTAGCCAAGAACATAATGGCAAACAGTTACCAATGGCTTACGCTTCTAGGTCCTTCACCAAAGGTGAAACCAACAAAGCCACAATAGAAAAAGAATTTTCCGCAATCCATTGGGTCTTCAGACCATATGTTTATGGCAGAAAATTTCTAGTTAAAACTGACCATCGTTCTTTAACATACCTATTCTCGATGAAGAGCCCTTCATCTAAGCTGACACGAGTAATACTCGATTTAGAAGAGTACGATTTTAAAGTGGAGTATATAGGCGGAAAAGAAATTCATATTGAGGACGCATTATCCCGCATAACAATTACAAATTTTAAAGACTTGTCAGTGGAAGCAAGTCAAATATTAACTAGTAAGGAAGTCTAAGTTCGGGTGTAACCGAACATTAAATACCTAGTAGTGATCTGTTGCGTCAACCCAATTAACTCAGGTCTATTTTAATACCTGAAAAGGTTGTATAAAACAACTGATTGTTTTCGATTAAAAACACTTCTGTTGTAAGTGGTAAATTAAATTATCACTAAATAACAAAATATAAATAGTTTTGCATGGGGCTTATGAAAGGTATGAAAATAAAAAAAATTAATAAAAAAAAAGGCTATAGGGAGTTAACTACTTTCCCGTAAATCTTGCTTGTTTGTCATTCGATTTGCATAATTTTTGGCAGGAGTATACTACATACTATTGGAAAGCATCTCACTAACTTTCATTGAAATACCTTCTTGCAATTTCAAGCAATCGCTTTTGAAAATAACAGACCTTTTTTGCTGAAAAGTGGGCGGCGCCACGCCTACTTCAACAAAATCCACAAAATTTTTTTGCAGTTTAGTTTTTCTTAAAAAGCTTATTAAGTGTGTAAAATCTTATATATATAACTTATACAGTTATGGAAATATCGCAATTTTAATTTTACGAAGAAATTTTTTAGAACTGTGTTCAAAAAGTGGGCGTGTCCGTTCACCGATTTTGTTTATTTTTACAGCAAAGAGTTAGCTTTATATGTTGAACACTTTCTGTAAATATCGTTTCAATAAGTCAATTTTTACCGGAGTTATGGCATGGAAAGTTTTATGGAATAATCCCCCATAAAGGGGCGGGGCCACGCCCATTTTCCAAAAATTTTGTGCATTCGACTTTCTTTGCCCACGAACACTTTAGAGGTGAAATAGAAATGATATACAGCTAGTTTAAGCAAAGTTATAGCATATTCAATATATCTATGATCCTTTTCAAAATCTTTCGTATAAAATTTTGCGTGTACCTAACCCGATTTCGATAATTTTTTTTCGAAATATTGCCTTTATTAATATAAATATGTGTGCTGAATTGCACTTTGCTATCTTGAGCGGTTTTTGATTTATGATTAACAATATTTCCAAATTTGACTTAATCAAAAGTGGGCGGTACCACGCCCCATTTTAAAAATTTCTTCAAAAATGTATTTCCTGCCTTAACGCTAAAGCACACACCAAATATTATCCTCACAGGTGTATTATGTACTGAATAATCACTCTTTTTGTATTTTCGAAAATATTATATATATAGAAAGTGGGCGTGGCTTTTAACCGATTTTGCCTATTTTCTATAGCGCTCCGAGATAAGTGAAAAGGAACCTGCATACCAAATTTCATTGAGATATCTCAAGATTTACTCAAGTTATCGTGTTCACAGACGGACGGACGGACGGACGGACATGGCTCAACAAATTTCTCTTTTCCTCCTGAACATTTTGATATATATAAGTCAATATCTATCTCGATTCGTTTATGCCGTTACATACTACCGTTAGGCGAATGAAGTTAATATACCTTGTGTGCGATGCACTACTAGGTATAAAAATAACAACAAGATCAGCAGCAAAACAGACCAGCAGTAATGCTGAAAATAAAGAAAGTCACACAGAGAACCCCAAAATTTACGAAGCGCTAAATAAATTTGAAGTAAAAATACATGTCGAGCTCGTTTTCAATCCTCCGAAATTTTATTTCAAAAAAGGAAAGAAAATGTGTAGCAATTTTGATACAAGCAACCTAATTGTTGATGATAAGATTGACCTAGACAATTCTTTAAAAGACTTGAAAGAGAAGCCGGCAAATTAGGAGTCGTACAAATACAGTTGTCCTTAGGGGACAAATTGTTTAAAAGTAATTATACTGCAGGAGGCAAATTTATGGAAATGGGTAAAAAAGTTCCTAAAAAGCTAACAATAGCCCTAACCCAGAGGTTATATATGTGACACATCCCGGGAAAATTATAGAAATCCTTCACAAATATCATGACGATCCTATTAGTGGTGGGAACCCAGGAATAAATCGCATGACAGACAAAATCAAGCGGAAGTATAGCTGGCTGAATATGAAAAACGACATAAGAGAATACATAAAAAACTGCATCCACTACTAGAAAAATAAGACCAATAAGCATATAAAAGAACCAATGACAATAACGGAAACACCTCCGAAGGCATTTGATATTTTAAATGGAAACGAATATGCAGTTACCATCACAAGTGATCTAACCAAATACTTGGTAGCGATCCCCGTTCCAAGCAAACACGCAGCAACAGTAGCTAAGGCCGTGTTCTAGAACGTCATTTTGATTTATGGACGCATGAATACAATAATGACAGACATGGGCACAGAATACAAAAACATCTTATTCAAAGAACTGTGCAAATTATTAAAAATTGAACATAAAACTTCAACACCGTATCACCAAACTTTGGGTACTGTAGAACGCAGCACCGGACATTCAATGAATATGTATGTACGTTCATACATATCCAGTGACAAAGATGACTGGGATGAATACCTCAGGTATTTCACGTATTGTTACTATACCACGCCATCAACCACACATAAATATTGTCCATTTGAATTAATATTTGGGAAAACTCACCGAATTATGAATGTTTAAAACAAAATAAAATCAGCCAATTATACAACCATGAAGCTTATGACAAAGAAGTAAAATATAGACTTCAAATAGCACAGCAAAGAGCTAGGAAATTAGTCCAAGAGGCTAAAGAAAAACAAAATACAAATTATGATAAAAGTAACTATAGTAAGGAAATAAACATAGGAGATTTAGTATTAGTTAGAGAAGAGGCCTCCCATAAGTAAGAAAATAGATATGACGGATACTACAAAGTTAAAAATATCTATGAAAACAACAATTTCACTTTAAAACCGCATAACATAGGAAATAGCATTAAAACAATAAAGAAATTATAATTCATAAAGTAACATAGCTCCACCAGCAACAAAAAAAAAAAAACCAAACAATAAACACTCATCTATAAATTTTGATAAACAGACACACAAACAAAATACAAAAAAAAAAGTCAGTACAATAAAGACACATGTGAAACAAATGTAAACAACTTAAAGTAAGAAAACCTTTTTACTACAGTATAACAATAAACGATGAACTAAGTGGGTCAAACATTTTATTACCGAATAATAGAATACTCATACATTAACCAAAATGTATGAGCATTCTTTTAAAGAGAGGAGGTGCCGCATGCCAGCTAAGCAAAACAAAATGTTTAATAATAATAAGTAAAAAGTTCAATATACTTTTGGCAATAACTAGGCCAAAGTTCTCAAATCAATTAAGCTTGCGCTGCACTTCTCCAATAACATAAACTCGATTGAACCCATATACATTTATGTATGCATGCACAATAACGTAGAGTCATAGGCATGACTAACAACTTAGAAATGTAAGTTTGTAAATTAGATTACTCATAAGGTAGATTGTAAGCATATACAAGAACGGAGATGAGCCGAATAAAACATTCCAACTTTAAGACTCAACTAATATGTTTTAACTTTGGGATCTTTGTGGGGTATTTTAATGCTCAGGTAAATGCGGCTGAAGAGCCAAGACAATACTTAAATCCTTCCAAACGTTACAATGGCTTTAACATCGACTGAGAGAATGAGGCGCAGGAGAGAAAAACTAAAGAAAGCCGGTAAATATAATTTTTACAAAAATAAACTTTTCAAAAAATGGCATCCAGAGATTTCAAAGCTGGAAGTCCAAGCACGAGTCCGAATCCAAAACACAACAAAATATGATGCATTCTTCCTTCGCCAACCCCCAAGCCTTGGGGAAAGCAATTGCAAGAGCGCGTAAAATACTTCCGAAATGCGTTCTAAAAAGAAAATAGGTTCGTTGGAACCTGCTAAAAGAATGTCAAATTGAAGCCGAGTTAACATCTCAGGTAACAAAGAAATCGTCGGGGAATGTAAACTTATATGACCAAATTTTGAACTTTTACGAACGTGACGATAAAAGCAGATTAGCTTCAGGCATAAAAGACTTTGTTGTTGCTCGAAAAAATGGTAGTAAACAAAAACTCCAAACACGGCATTTATATACGTCTATTATTGAAACACACTCCTTGTTTGAAAAGGAGTTCGGTGAGATTGTGTGAAAAAGCAAATTTGCCTCTTTACACCCAAATCATGTGTTTTTGGAAAGTAATTTACCTCTCAACTTATGTCTATGCAAGTACCACGAAAATTATATTTTAGCAGTGAGTGCATTGCATTCGGTGCCTAAGAGTCCTTTGTATAAATCCGATTTAGTTTTAGCAATGATATGTGACAATCCAAAGGAAAAATGAATCAAGGAAGCCCATTCAGAGAGTATGAGATTCGAAAAATGCTCTAATAACTCCGAGCAAAAAATTGTAGGGCGAGTGACGGAAAGTTCTTCTTAATTTTTTCTGTTTTGGTTTTAAAAAGCAATGTTGGTGCCGATTTTTATGATACTTTCCTAACTACTCCTACACTGTGCAATAAGATTAACGTCATGGCCAAACAATTTCCGAAATAATATTCAAGTAGCAGAAGATTTATTGAAGCTTTTTGTCCAAAACTTTGGAGAAGTTTTTGGGCCACAAAGTGTAACATATTTATAATGTTCACAGTTTGTTGCATATATCCGCTTGTGAAAAGCAGCACGGTATGCTTTATAACTTTTCGGCATATGATTTTGAAAATCGGTTACAAATTCTTTGAAAAGACGTTCGTAAACCGTCGGGTATTTTACAGCAGCTATATATTAGAAATTGTCATAAACATTTTGTTAAGCCACCAAAACATGTAGGGTTCAAGGAAAAACATGGAATAGTTCATAGCTACACATGTGGTGATTATTCCTTGAGTCTCAAACCCCCCAATAACGTATGCCTTATTATGCCCTATACACCATTCAAAATTACTAAATTTCAACGCCATGAAAATAATGAGATTTTAGTAATAGGCCACCCTTTCCAAAATACCCACTCATTTTTTGAAGAGCCAATGGACTCGTTGTCTTTGTTAAGCATTTTTACTGCTGATATCTTAGTAGACGAAAGAGAAGAAGCATTCACTGTCAGTAATATTGGTTGCAAACTTTTGCCCATGCCTTTTGAAAATAAATTTGTTTTAATGCTAATTTTACATGGTTGCACATAAAAATAAGTAAATAAAAAATCAAGAAATATGGTATTTGTTTCCGTTAGCAGATAACTGCAAACAACTCCGACCCATGGTATTCATGTGCAGAACAGGGCTGAAAAATAACGTTATTTTTATTAATAAACGAAAAAAACTTTTTATTTCGTTTTCTTTTCAATAATAATAACGTTACAAGCTCAACAAAAAAATATATCGTTGCGTTGAAAATCAAAAAATAATTATCAAAATAAATTTCGTTTCGGTTTTTATC
Source organism: Sphenella marginata (assembly GCA_951509765.1). Classification (NCBI taxonomy): domain Eukaryota; kingdom Metazoa; phylum Arthropoda; class Insecta; order Diptera; family Tephritidae; genus Sphenella; species Sphenella marginata. The sequence goes on along the minus strand of OX608078.1, from coordinate 54,699,565 downwards.
AAAACAATTCACAAAAATATTTGAAATTTTTCAAAATAATATTGGTTAATATGGGTCGCAAAAGAGAGGGGGAATCAGTGCGGTCGTGCTTTATCAATGAGAAGTGTAGGTTTTGTAATTTTGTAATTGCAAAAGACCACTTAGGAAACACAAAAAACCATTTGCTGCGAAAGCACAAAAAACATTTTCTTGCGCTTTCAGAACAGAATCCACCAGAAGCCGAAGAGGTGGTTGAAAAAAAAAAGAAAAGTGTGTCTAAACATGAGCAAAGGTGATGCTGTCAATGTATGTTCCGGTTTCGTGACGGAATGTGGTGTGCCACTGACATTTTTTAATTCCAAAAGTTTTCAAACCGTATTTGAACCCTTGACAAATAAATTCAAATAAAGTGGATTTCCGACCCAGCCTAATTTGCAAAATGAATAAACGTAAACGAAAAAAATTTTTTTGTTATTTTTTGAATTAATAATCAACGAAACAATTTTTTTTGTTATTTTTTGATTTTGATATTCAACAAAATTTTTTTTTTTGATATTTATCAAAACGAAATATATTTTTGATACTTTTTTTTGATAATTAACAAAACGAAATTTTTTCGTTTATATCGTTGTGCAGCCCTGGTGCAGAATAACCCTCAGCAGTTGTCTGGCAAAGGAAACAAATACCCAAAATATATTTTGTTTGACTGTAACACAGATTCTTTTTACCCTTTAGCAAGAACTGAAACCCAAAACAGGGTGATCAGGCCCGTGCGCACGGGGGGGGTTTTGGGGGTTAAAACCCCCCCCCATGGCCAAATCTAAGTTGCAATAATTTTGCAAAAATTTTCAAAATACAGTTTATAAATAACGTATTGAATCTTGACTCATAATTTTTGACAAAATTAGTTAAAATAATTTTACGGAAGAAGAAATTGGTGAAAGTTGCAAAGAATAAGGTTGGCCAATACATAACGTTCCTATCGACGAAAAAGGGTGCAAAGCTGTTTGTCGACGAAGAAAGGCGCAAACCTTTTTTGTTTGAAGAAAGACGCATTATAAATATCTTGAGAAAGAAAGACGCATTAAAATAATTTTTAAGAAAGAAAGGCGGTTTAATATATTTTTTAGGAAAGAAAGACGCGCTTCGATAACTAGCTGCAATATAAGTTATTCAAAAAACGAAATACTAAATAAAAATACATACGTATAATGGGCCCAATTTTTTTCAATCCAGCACCAAATCCCTTGTGAAGTTTACTGTAAATGTATACACTGCGCCTTTCTTCCTCGAAATATTTTTTAATGCGCCTTTCTTCGTTAAAATATTTTTTAATACACCTTTTTTCGTTGACAATTTGTTGAATGCGCCTTTCTACGTCGGTAGCGACTATAAGTCCGGCACTTTGAATTGCACTTGGAGCTTTCCGAAATTACAAAGTTGTGTAGGGTATGGGCATTTTTTTTTTTAATTTTACTGATGAAAACAGTGAGCAGTTTCAATTAACAGAGCGAATGAACTGATGAATGAAAGATTTCGAGTGTTTTCTGACCCTTTTTGTTGTAGGCGTAAAGAGAATTGTGAGAAAATGAACGTTGGAGAGCAGATGAGCGACACCGTTCAAATATTTGAATGTTTTCCAACATTTTCTGAGGTTTTTTTTTTATTTCACCTAACAGAAGGTAAAGATGGCATTTTTCATGGACGTTTATCAGTAGCCTGGCTTTGGTTTGTTAATCGTCGAGATCTAAAACTGCTCAGCTACAGAGAAAACCTCATCAGCTAAGTAAGGTAGATAAAAAATAGATGACACAATTAATAAATAATTAGTTGACAGCGAATAGTTATTGTAAAGAATAAAGATAAGAATCAAAGGATATGAAAGCAAATTGTTGATATGTATTTAGGATAGAAAGAATTGACTTTTTTATGCTGCATAGTGAGTCTGAAATATCAAACGTAGTTATAGATAATCTTGACACAAACAACGAAAAGGCTCATTTAATTCAAAATTAGTTCGACACTGTTTCAAGATAAGTGGTTAAAATGTCTTGATGGACGAGAAGGTACATTGAAGTTCACTTCGCTCAAAATAAACGGGCTTACGATTGAACCATTTAGTAATTTAGTCATGAAAACAGTTCCAAGCAGTTGCCTCCGACTAGAAAGGCTGTGAAGATTAATTAGTTTTAAACGACTCGTATACGATGGCAAATTATACAAGGGATCCCAGTGAAGATCTCTTGAGGCAAATATTAAAAATTGTTTTTGAACTGATTCTAAGCGATCCACGAGGACCTGGTAACGTGGGTTCCAAATTATACAACCGTCTGACTAATGTAGTAAAGAGTGTTAGTTACATAAATTCTTTAGACAATCGTTTAACAAATGCTAGAACGCCTCTAGCTTTATTGACTGTTAAGTTAATGTGGCAGTTAAAACCGAGTTTTTAGTCCATAGTAACCCCAAGGTCAACAAAATCATACATTTGCTCAAGACTATAACTGTTAATTGTATAGGAAGCTGGCTGTGATATTCCTCTCGAAAAACCCATGTACATTTAAATCGCACCAAGTAACTAGTGTATTTAGATCTGATTGAAGCTTCTTCGAATGACAAAGCTTTACATCGTCGGCATACATTAAAATTTTCTAAAACTATATTACTGTAGAAATATCATTTATAAACAACAAGAACAGAATCGGGCCAAGATAGCTTCCTTGAGGAACTCCTGAGGAGACATAGACCCGGCTGGAAACCCAACTGATCCAGTTTATGAATAAGTAAAGAGTGACACACTTTATCGAAAGCTTTGCTGAAATCAAAGTAAATTCAAGTAAGTTTGTAACGGTGGACTTTCCCTTACAGAACCCTTGTTGACAGTCGGAAATCAAGGTAGAGATAGGATTCGTAAGCTGATTGGTAACAATAGCTTCACACACTTTTGGGATGGCAGAAAGCTTTGCTATGCCACGATAGTTCTCTATAGAAGCCTTGCTTCCGCTTTTATGAAGCGGTAGAAGAAACGACTCTTTCCATGCTTTTGGAAAAACACCACACTTTAGTGACAGATTGAACAAATTGGTAAATATTGTTAGCACACTTCTTCAAGAAGCATGTAGGAATCCTATCAGGACCGCATTTAAAAGATTCCTTCAAAGTTTTCAGATAAATAAGAACATCATTGGCGCATATAGTTGGACAATTAATTAAATTGTTCCCATGTAGCTCATAGGGATAATTTAGAAAGTCAGAATTGGTGACGGCAGAATAGTTAGAAGGGAAAAATTGCGCAAAGAAGTTATGACCCAAAAGAAATAAAAAACGACCCCAAATAAGCTTCAGAAAAACACCAATAAAAGGCTCCGAAAAGAGTCCAAAAAACCTCAGAATGGATGAATAAAAGGCTCCGCAGTTCATTTAAAAATAGTCAAAAAACGCTTCAAATTCATCGGACTCATTTCGGACTCTTTTTTATGACTCCGTTGGAGTTCCCGCGTAGAGCGATTTTTCGCTCCGAAAGGAGCTCATTTTGGAGAGTAAAGCTCTGAGAAATGAGCGTTTTATGGTCCGAAAGGAGTCTTTTTTTGTACTTTTAGTTAGCTGGGATATGCCATCATATCACCAATTCTCTATCAAATACAGAAAAATGTGTACAACCAAAAAAGTTTTCTTGGGTATAGTTTTAGGTATCAGAGTATGCAGTTTCAGAAAAGTTAAAGAACATTTAAATTTATGATGTATGGGTCTAGGTATCTGTTTCAGCAAATATGTTTATCTTAGTGAAAAATGTATGTGAATGCAAATCTAAATTAAAACCCCCCCCAAGGCCAATTCCTGCGCACGGCCCTGAGGGTGATAGTGGAAATGATGGCTGATCACAATATTACATAGCAATCAATGTATCAAAACCGACAAAACCATTCAGTTATTACGAAATCCTTTCCCCTTAAAAACGAAGAGGATCTTCAAAAGATAAAAGACGGAGTTGATTCTGCTAATGAACAAAATTATGTAATTCCCCTTGCTCATTAATGATTTACTTATTTAATTGTACATGTATAAAAGCCGACAAAGCTATTCAGCTATTACGAAATCCTTTCCCCTTAAAAACAAAGAGGATCTTCAAAAGATGGAAGACAGAGTTGATTCTGCTAATGAACAAAATTATGTAATTCCCCTTGCTCATTAATGATTTACTTATTAAATTGTACATGTGCATATAAATTTCACTTAGGTGTCTGCCATTAAAATGCTGCTAGAGGGCAACACTTCCAAGAACTTGGAGAAGATATTTTACCATGTTGTTTTGAGTAAGTATAACTTTTTTTCCAGAACTTCCAATCGGTTCAGATGCTAAATAAATAGACACCATATTGAAACCCATATCTTCATCAATCAATAGGGACACGAACTTTGATACGATACAATACCATATCGATACTTTTGCCCTTCAATGCCGATATTTTGTACTCGATGCTTTTATAACGATACTTTTCGGCATCGAGTATCTAGATCCCGGTATCGTATCGAATTTTTGAAGAAATGTGGAACTAATAGAGCAAAAATACCGTTCTGCTGGTTGTCTCCCTCTAACTTGTGACTCGAATCGAAGGAAAATCAGAATCAAATATTTACAGTTAATTTTATTTTGCAGTTTTTTCAATGGCCTAGTACAAAAAGCTGTTTATTTTAAGGACGTCATACATTTTGCAATTTTTTTTTTGGGATTGTGCATTTTCTTTCTTAAAAAACTGCTACAAATCAGAAAAATGTATTACGGAATTTTGCATATATTTGAAAAATATAGTTTACATTTTCCGTATTTAATTTCGGCCTACGCATATATTTGACAAAATTATTTAAAATACTTTCACGGAGCCGACCAATACAAAAAACTATATGTGCCTAGTGTTTTAAGATTGTAACCTGAAACTTATTGTACATATCCATATGTATAACCTTATTCATTATAAATAAAAATTAGAAGTTATAAGTAAATACAGTAGAATCTGGAAAAAATTAACCAAAATGTCCCAAGGGTATTTTACTTTTCCGAAATATTTACTTTTCCAAAGGTTTCCCAAATTTGAAAAAAAAATATGGTAATGAACATAATTTTAGTGATATAATTTGTTACATTTATTTGCATGACTCACTTTTAGTCATTTAGATTTAATTAGTACAGTCCAGAAATAACTTTTTTCTTCGGACTTTTATTTTAAAAGGAATAAAAGTCCCCGTCCCTGGTATGGATGTATGTATGTTTATTCTGTACAACAGTACTAATTAAATCTAAATGACTAAAAGTGAGTCATGCAAATAAATGTAACAAATTATATCACTAAAATTATGTTCATTACCATATTTTTTTCAAATTTGGGAAACCTTTGGAAAAGTAAATATTTCGGAAAAGTAAAATACCCTTGGGACGTTTTGGTTAACTTTTTCGAGACTCTACTGTATTTACTTATAACTTCTAATTTTTATTTATAATGAATAAGGTTATACATATGGATATGTACAATAAGTTTCAGGTTACAATCTTAAAACACTAGGCACATATAGTTTTTTGTATTGGTCGGCTCCGTGAAAGTATTTTAAATAATTTTGTCAAATATATGCATAGGCCGAAATTAAATACGGAAAATGTAAACTATATTTTTCAAATATATGCAAAATTCCGTAATACATTTTTCTGATTTGTAGCAGTTTTGTAAGAAAGAAAATGCACAATCCCAAAAAAAAAATTGCAAAATGTTTGACGTCCTTAAAATAAACAGCTTTTTGTACTAGGCCATTGAAAAAACTGCAAAATAAAATTAACTGTAAATATTTGATTCTGATTTTCCTTCGATTCGAGTCACAAGTTAGAGGGAGACAACCAGCAGAGCGGTATTTTTGCTCTATTAGTTCCACATTTCTTCAAAAATTCGATACGATACCGGGATCTAGATACTCGATGCCGAACAGTATCGTTATAAAAGCATCGAGTACAAAATATCGGCATTGAAGGGCAAAAGTATCGATATGGTATTGTATCGTATCAAAGTTCGTGTCCCTATTGATTGATGAAGATGTGGGTTTCAATATGGTGTCTATTTATTTAGCATCTGAACCGATTGGAAGTTCTGGAAAAAAAGTTATACTTACTCAAAACAACATGGTAAAATATCTTCTCCAAGTTCTTGGAAGTGTTGGCCTCTAGCAGCATTTTAATGGCAGACACCTAAGTGAAATTTATATGCACATGTACAATTTAATAAGTAAATCATTAATGAGCAAGGGGAATTACATAATTTTGTTCATTAGCAGAATCAACTCTGTCTTCCATCTTTTGAAGATCCTCTTTGTTTTTAAGGGGAAAGGATTTCGTAATAGCTGAATGGCTTTGTCGGCTTTTTTACATGTACAATTAAATACGTAAATCATTAATGAGCAAGGGTAATTACATAATTTTGTTCATTAGCAGAATCAACTCCGTCTTTTATCTTTTGAAGATCCTCTTCGTTTTTAAGGGGAAAGGATTTCGTAATAACTGAATGGCTTTGTCGGTTTTGATACATTGATTGCTATGTAATATTGTGATCAGCCATCATTTCCACTATCACCCTGTTTTGGGTTTCAGTTGTTGCTAAAGGGTAAAAAGAATCTGTGTTACAGTCAAACAAAATATATTTTGGGTATTTGTTTCCTTTGCCAGACAACTGCTGAGGGTTATTCTGCACCAGGGCTGCACAACGATATAAACGAAAAAATTTCGTTTTGTTAATTATCAAAAAAAGTATCAAAAATATATTTCGTTTTGATAAATATCAAAAAAAAAAATTTTGTTGAATATCAAAATCAAAAAATAACAAAAAAAATTGTTTCGTTGATTATCAATTCAAAAAATAACAAAAAAATTTTTTTCGTTTACGTTTGTTTATTCATTTTGCAAATTAGGCTGGGTCGGAAATCCACTTTATTTGAATTTATTTGTCATCGGTTCAAATACCGTTTGAAAACTTTTGGAATTAAAAAATGTCAGTGGCACACCACATTCCGTCACGAAACCGGAACATACATTGACAACATCACCTTTGCTCATGTTTAGACACACTTTTCTTTTTTTTTCAACCACTTCTTCGGCTTCTGGTGGATTCTGTTCTGAAAGCGCAAGAAAATGTTTTTTGTGCTTTCGCAGCAAATGGTTTTTTGTGTTTCCTAAGTGGTCTTTTGCAATTACAAAATTACAAAACCTACACTTCTCATTGATAAAGCACGACCGCACTGATTCCCCCTCTCTTTTGCGACCCATATTAACCAATATTATTTTGAAAAATTTCAAATATTTTTGTGAATTGTTTTGATAAAAACCGAAACGAAATTTATTTTGATAATTATTTTTTGATTTTCAACGCAACGATATATTTTTTTGTTGAGCTTGTAACGTTATTATTATTGAAAAACAAAACGAAATAAAAAGTTTTTTTCGTTTATTAATAAAAATAACTTTATTTTTCAGCCCTGTTCTGCACATGAATACCATGGGTCGGAGTTGTTTGCAGTTATCTGCTAACGGAAACAAATACCATATTTCTTGATTTTTTATTTACTTATTTTTATGTGCAACCATGTAAAATTAGCATTAAAACAAATTTATTTTCAAAAGGCATGGACAAAAGTTTGCAACCAATATTACTGACAGTGAATGCTTCTTCTCTTTCGTCTACTAAGATATCAGCAGTAAAAATGCTTAACAAAGACAACGAGTCCATTGGCTCTTCAAAAAATGAGTGGGTATTTTGGAAAGGGTGGCCTATTACTAAAATCTCATTATTTTCATGGCGTTGAAATTTAGTAATTTTGAATGGTGTATAGGGCATAATAAGGCATACGTTATTGGGGGGTTTCAGCCTCAAGGAATAATCACCACATGTGTAGCAATGAACTATTCCATGTTTTTCCTTGAACCCTACATGTTTTGGTGGCTTAACTAAATGTTTATGACAATTTCTAATATATAGCTGCTGTAAAATATCCGACGGTTTACGAACGTCTTTTTAAAGAATTTGTAACCGATTTTCAAAATCATATGCCGAAAAGTTATAAAGCATACGGTGCTGCTTTTCACAAGCGGATATATGCAACAAACTGTGAACATTATAAATTGTTACACTTTGTGGCCCAAAAACTTCTCTAAAGTTTTGGACAAAAAGCTTCAATAAATCTTCTGCTACTTGAATATTATTTCGGAAATTGTTTGGCCATGACGTTAATCTTATTGCACAGTGTAGGAGTAGTTAAGAAAGTATCATAAAAATCGGCACCAACATTGCTTTTTAAAACTAAAACAGAAAAAATTAAGAAAAACTTTCCGTCACTCGCCCTACAATTTTTTGCTCGGAGTTATTAGAGCATTTTTCGAATCTCATACTCTCTGAATGGGCTTCCTTGATTCATTTTTCCTTTGGATTGTCACATATCATTGCTAAAACTAAATCGGATTTATACAAAGGACTCTTAGGCACCGAATGCAATGCACTCACTGCTAAAATATAATTTTCGTGGTACTTGCATAGACATAAGTTGAGAGGTAAATTACTTTCCAAAAACACATGATTTGGGTGTAAAGAGGCAAATTTGCTTTTTCACACAATCTCACCGAACTCCTTTTCAAACAAGGAGTGTGTTTCAATAATAGACGTATGTATATAAATGTCGTGTTTGGAGTTTTTGTTTACTACCATTTTTTCGAACAACAACAAAGTCTTTTATGCCTGAAGCTAATCTGCTTTTATCGTCACGTTCGTAAAAGTTCAAAATTTGGTCATATAAGTTTACATTCCCCGACGATTTCTTTGTTACCTGAGATGTTAACTCGGCTTCAATTTGACATTCTTTTAGCAGGTTCCAACGAACCTATTTTCTTTTTAGAACGCATTTCGGAAGTATTTTACGCGCTCTTGCAATTGCTTTCCCCAAGGCTTGGGGGTTGGCGAAGGAAGAATGCATCATATTTTGTTGTGTTTTGGATTCGGACTCGTGCTTGGACTTCCAGCTTTGAAATCTCTGGATGCCATTTTTTGCAAAGTATTTTTTTTTTTCTCTGCCTCCCTTTTTTTTTTTGGCCTACCTTTTGTTTATTTTTGTAAAAATTATATTTACCGGCTTTCTTTAGTTTTTCTCTCCTGCGCCTCATTCTCTCAGTCGATGTTAAAGCCATTGTAACGTTTGGAAGGATTTAAGTATTGTCTTGGCTCTTCAGCCGCATTTACCTGAGCATTAAAATACCCCACAAAGATCCCAAAGTTAAAACATATTAGTTGAGTCTTAAAGTTGGAATGTTTTATTCGGCTCATCTCCGTTCTTGTATATGCTTACAATCTACCTTATGAGTAATCTAATTTACAAACTTACATTTCTAAGTTGTTAGTCATGCCTATGACTCTACGTTATTGTGCATGCATACATAAATGTACATGGGTTCAATCGAGTTTATGTTATTGGAGAAGTGCAGCGCAAGCTTAATTGATTTGAGAACTTTGGCCTAGTTATTGCCAAAAGTATATTGAACTTTTTACTTATTATTATTAAACATTTTGTTTTGCTTAGCTGGCATGCGGCACCTCCTCTCTTTAAAAGAATACTCATACATTTTGATTAATGTATGAGTATTCTATTATTCGGTAATAAAATGTTTGACCCACTTAGTTCATCGTTTATTGTTATACTGTAGTAAAAAGGTTTTCTTACTTTAAGTTGTTTACATTTGTTTCACATGTGTCTTTATTGTACTGACTTTTTTTTTTGTATTTTGTTTGTGTGTCTGTTTATCAAAATTTATAGATGAGTGTTTATTGTTTGGTTTTTTTTTTTTGTTGCTTTGTTACTTTATGAATTATAATTTCTTTATTGTTTTAATGCTATTTCCTATGTTATGCGGTTTTAAAGTGAAATTGTTGTTCTCATCGATATTTTTAACTTTGTAGTATCCGTCATATCTATTTTCTTACTTATGGGAGGCCTCTTCTCTAACTAATACTAAATCTCCTATGTTTATTTCCTTACTATAGTTACTTTTATCATAATTTGTATTTTGTTTTTCTTTAGCCTCTTGGACTAATTTCCTAGCTCTTTGCTGTGCTATTTGAAGTCTATATTTTACTTCTTTGTCATAAGCTTCATGGTTGTATAATTGGCTGATTTTATTTTCTTTTAAACATTCATAATTCGGTGGGTTTTTCCCAAATATTAATTCAAATGGACAATATTTATGTGTGGTTGATGGCGTGGTATAGTAACAATACGTGAAATACCTGAGGTATTCATCCCAGTCATCTTTGTCACTGGATATGTATGAACGTACATACATATTCATTGAATGTCCGGTGACTGCGTTCTAAGGTACCCAAAAATTTGGTGATACGGTGTTGAAGTTTTATGTTCAATTTTTAATAATTTGCACAGTTCTTTGAATAAGTTGTTTTTGTATTCTGTGCCCATGTCTGTCATTATTGTATTCATGCGTCCATAAATCAAAATGACGTTCTAGAACACGGCCTTAGCTACTGTTCCTGCGTGTTTGCTTGGAACGGGGATCGCTACCAAGTATTTGGTTAGATCACATGTGATGGTAACTGCATATTCGTTTCCATTTAAAATATCAAATGCCTTCGGAGGTGTTTCCGTTATTGTCATTGGTTCTTTTATATGCTTATTGGTCTTATTTTTCTAGCAGTGGATGCAGTTTTTTATGTATTCTCTTATGTCGTTTTTCATATTCAGCCAGCTATACTTCCGCTTGATTTTGTCTGTCATGCGATTTATTCCTGGGTTCCCACCACTAATAGGATCGTCATGATATTTGTGAAGGATTTCTATAATTTTCCCGGGATGTGTCACATATATAACCTCTGGGTTAGGGCTATTGTTAGCTTTTTAGGAACTTTTTTACCCATTTCCATAAATTTGCCTCCTGCAGTATAATTACTTTTAAACAATTTGTCCCCTAAGGACAACTGTATTTGTACGAGTCCTAATTTGCCGGCTTCTCTTTCAAGTCTTTTAAAGAATTTTCTAGGTCAATCTTATCCTCAACAATTAGGTTGCTTGTATCAAAATTGCTACAAATTTTCTTTCCTTTTTTGAAATAAAATTTCGGAGGATTGAAAACGAGCTCGACATGTATTTTTGCTTCAAATTTATTTAGCGCTTCGTAAATTTTGGGGTTCTCTTTGTGACTTTCTTTATTTTCAGCATTACTGCTGGTCTGTTTTGCTGCTGATCTTGTTGTTATTTTTATACCTAGTAGTGCATCGCACACAAGGTATATTAACTTCATTCGCCTAACGGTAGTATGTAACGGCATAAACGAATCGAGATAGATATTGACTTATATATATCAAAATGTTCAGGAGGAAAAGAGAAATTTGTTGAGCCATGTCCGTCCGTCCGTCCGTCCGTCTGTGAACACGATAACTTGAGTAAATCTTGAGATATCTCAATGAAATTTGGTATGCAGGTTCCTTTTCACTTATCTCGGAGCGCTATAGAAAATAGGCAAAATCGGTTAAAAGCCACGCCCACTTTCTATATATATAATATTTTCGAAAATACAAAAAGAGTGATTATTCAGTACATAATACACCTGTAAGGATAATATTTGGTGTGTGCTTTAGCGTTAAGGCAGGAAACACTTTTTTGAAGAAATTTTTAAAATGGGGCGTGGTACCGCCCACTTTTGATTAAGTCAAATTTGGAAATATTGTTAATCATAAATCAAAAACCGCTCAAGATAGCAAAGTGCAATTCAGCACACATATTTATATTAATAAAGGCAATATTTCGAAAAAAACTTATCGAAATCGGGTTAGGTACACGCAAAATTTTATACGAAAGATTTTGAAAAGGATCATAGATATATTGAATATGCTATAACTTTGCTTAAACTAGCTGTATATCATTTCTATTTCACCTCTAAAGTGTTCGTGGGCAAAGAAAGTCGAATGCACAAAATTTTTGGAAAATGGGCGTGGCCCCGCCCCTTTATGGGGGATTATTCCATAAAACTTTCCATGCCATAACTCCGGTAAAAATTGACTTATTGAAACGATATTTACAGAAAGTGTTCAACATATAAAGCTAACTCTTTGCTGTAAAAATAAACAAAATCGGTGAACGGACACGCCCACTTTTTGAACACAGTTCTAAAAAATTTCTTCGTAAAATTAAAATTGCGATATTTCCATAACTGTATAAGTTATATATATAAGATTTTACACACTTAATAAGATTTTTAAGAAAAACTAAACTGCAAAAAAATTTTGTGGATTTTGTTGAAGTAGGCGTGGCGCCGCCCACTTTTCAGCAAAAAAGGTCTGTTATTTTCAAAAGCGATTGCTTGAAATTGCAAGAAGGTATTTCAATGAAAGTTAGTGAGATGCTTTCCAATAGTATGTAGTATACTCCTGCCAAAAATTATGCAAATCGAATGACAAACAAGCAAGATTTACGGGAAAGTAGTTAACTCCCTATAGCCTTTTTTTTTATTAATTTTTTTTATTTTCATACCTTTCATAAGCCCCATGCAAAACTATTTATATTTTGTTATTTAGTGATAATTTAATTTACCACTTACAACAGAAGTGTTTTTAATCGAAAACAATCAGTTGTTTTATACAACCTTTTCAGGTATTAAAATAGACCTGAGTTAATTGGGTTGACGCAACAGATCACTACTAGGTATTTAATGTTCGGTTACACCCGAACTTAGACTTCCTTACTAGTTAATATTTGACTTGCTTCCACTGACAAGTCTTTAAAATTTGTAATTGTTATGCGGGATAATGCGTCCTCAATATGAATTTCTTTTCCGCCTATATACTCCACTTTAAAATCGTACTCTTCTAAATCGAGTATTACTCGTGTCAGCTTAGATGAAGGGCTCTTCATCGAGAATAGGTATGTTAAAGAACGATGGTCAGTTTTAACTAGAAATTTTCTGCCATAAACATATGGTCTGAAGACCCAATGGATTGCGGAAAATTCTTTTTCTATTGTGGCTTTGTTGGTTTCACCTTTGGTGAAGGACCTAGAAGCGTAAGCCATTGGTAACTGTTTGCCATTATGTTCTTGGCTAAGGACTGCCGCACAAGCGTACCCACTAGCATCTGTTGTTATGCAGAATTTTTTTATCGAAGTATGGGTATTGCATAAGTTTAGGACTAATTAATGCTTCCTTTAAGTAGACAAAAGCTTTTTGACATTGTTCTGTCCATTCGAAGGAAACATTCTTTTTGCAAAGCCTAGTTAATTTTCGTGAGTGTTCGGTACGAATCTTCTGTAATAGTTGCAGAAAGCTACGAATATCTTAACTTCATCGGCTGTTTTTGGTGTTGGGTAGTTTTGGACTGTTTCAAATTAGGGTCATCATTCTTCGGAATGAATTCGGTGCTACCTTTAATCCATAGGGTTGTCTTTTGAATCTATATGTGCCATTATCGGCTGTAAATGAGGTTATATCACTGGAGTCGAGGTGTAATTCGATTTGATGAAAACCTGACATAATGTCTAGGCATGAAAAATATTTTGCTCTTCTAAGTTGATCCAAAATGTCGTCAATTCTTGGAAGTGGGAATTTGTCTGCTGCTAGCTTTTTATTTACCTGTCTGTAGTCTACCACTAATCTCCATCTTTATTATGTTTTGCCTGGGAGTGATTTTTTAGGGACTAATAAGATTGGGCTATTATACTCTGAGAAGGTTTTATTTTGTCATCTTCGATTAGCTTAGTTACTTGTTTGGTTGTTTCTCGTTTTTGCAATCTTTAATTTTTTATGTAGACGGGGGTGTCATCCTTCATGTGCAATTTTTGTTTATAGAAATTATTAGAGGAAATTGGTTCTGTTTCTAGTGCAAATATGTCTATGAATTCTGTGCATAGTGTTGCTAGCTGAGGTTTGACAAATTGTGGAAAGTTTTGGGTTAATTTTTTTAATTTCTCTGTATCCTTGCAATTTTTATTGTGTGTGTTTGTTTTAATTATTGTGTAATCGTCTAAATTTTCGTTATTAATCTTGTAATTTTGAATAGTTGTGTTTTTATGTGTTGTGTTGATAATTGTAACAAAATTTGATCTTTATTTGTGATAGTGTTTGCTATGAAAATGCCTTCAGATAATTGTTGGTGTGGTACGAAGATGTTTTTGTTATCGGTGTTTACTTTGACTTGTCTAATGACTTCAGATCTAGCAGGGTTAGTAAGTGTGTTGACAGACAGACAATTTGTTAGGTACAAATTAATAACCTCCTACTTTAGGAGGTATTTTTAAAAAGATAATAAAATTTCGAGTGGTTAGTTGCCGACAGCAACGTTGACACCAAACTGCCTTTATTCATTTAATTTACTCTTATTTATAACTTAATTTTAGCTTACTGAATTTGAAGCCTAACTTACTTAAATCTTTATAATAACTGGACACTTAGCATTGCATCGGAAACCAATGAAAGCCGATGTCTTAGAAATTGAGTATTTGTTAATAAACATTTCACTCGATATTGCATCAGTCTCTTGAATGAAATACCAGTAGCTTGAGAAATGGAATATTTGTTTATAATTGACATAACGGCACTGTGGGAAGTGTACTGTTAACTCCCCCCTTTCTTTCGTCCCGATTCTGTAATTTTGTTTGTAAGTTTATTAATTTTAACAGTTAGCTCATTAATAATTTCTTCTTGTTTTATTAACTGTCTATTTATTTTCCATCTCTCAACAATTTTTTGATCTTAAAAAATATATATGTACATATGTTGTAATTGCACGTGGCAAAAATTAAACAAGCCGCTCAGAAATAAAAATGGTTTCTTGCCCAAAGTCTTTATTTTTTTAAAATTGCGCGTAGATTTTTTATACACCAACTCGGTCCAATGGCAATTGACAATTAAATTCAACCACTTCCGCGATACAACGAAACGCCTTGTTCCCTACCAACCATGGCTAACCATGGTGAAACTCTGATCCCAAAAATTCACAAATTTTTATTAACACCATCGCATATTTTTAGAATTTGTATGGAAAACCACAAGTGCCTAAAAGTATGAACTCACACTCATACGCAAAAATCTTTTCAACATGGGTAAAAAGTGAAACTCTCTAAACAAAATTACCCACTTTTTTATCCTCTTTTTTGGTAAGCGCGACTCAATGATTATCCAGATTTTTATCCGATCATGGTTGGCAGGGTTTTAGCTTACATATACACGCATACACATATGTATGTACATACGCCGCCAGCGAAGGAAGAAAAAAGAATTGGAGAGTTACCCCTTCTATTCAAAGGCCAACAGTTATAAAAACTTAACGAAGCATTTTCCTTATTTTCTCCTTTCGTTGTTTCGAAAAATTAGTAACATAGAGTTGTCATTAGCAAAAATATAGAACATAGGTGTCACGTAGATGGTTGCCATCAGCACCACAAATACACTACTACAAATATTATACTTTACAGCTCGGCCAATCTGACACATGATCTACCGCGATCATGCTAACTAATAATATTCTTAAAACTAACTACAGTTAATAACAATGATACTAGATATTGGGTATATTTCTTGGGTAAATAATTAGGTTAATCATGAATTAATAATATAATAAATATATAAAAATATATTGCTTTTTGTTATTCATCTATTACAACATCTTCAAGCTGATCATTCCTCCTCCATAGTCATATAAATCGTGACTCAATAATGCCGTTATACGGAAGTTGAGTGACCTGACAATTTTCAATATCCCTTACAACATATCTATCATTTGGAAGTTTTTTAGCTATAATATATGGACCTTTGAACTTCAGTATAAGTTTTTTATTAACACCAACTGTGCTATCTACATTCTTTATCATGACATATTCACCAACTTCAAAATCTCTAGCAGGTCTGTTATTTCTCAAAAAATATCCCTCATTGCGCCGTTGGGATGCCAATATAGCCTCATTCGCTTCCTGTCTACATTTAGTTAGATCACATTGTTCAATATCCCGTTGGTCGCATAAAAATTCAGTAAATTCGTCAACATTGGGGCCCTTTTGAGTGGTCCCAAAAAGTAAATTGGCAGGAGTTTTACCAGTTGAGCTGTGTACTGTGTTATTAATGGCAAACTCAATCGTACTTAACTTTGAAACCCAATCGGAATGTTGAATTGGCTCACTCCATTTACTAAGCATAGGAGTTAAAACTCTGTTTACCCTTTCAACCTGACCGTTTGCTTGCGGCGACCCAGTGGCGACTTTAACATGATCTATATTGTTTTTCATTCGAAACTCAGTAAACTCAAACAATGTAAAACACTATAATACTGAAAATATTTCTTTAAAGACTCGACAACTTCTTTAGTACTAGTTGAGTTAACTGGGTACAGTTTTACATACTTGGTGAAAGCGTCAATTACCACTAGCAGAAATTTTCGTTTTGACTTTAAAGCGGGAAGGGGTCCTAGGTGGTCAATATGAATAGTGTCGAACGGTATTGGCTTCTTAGGTATAATATGAATATTCCGTTCGTTCACTCGGGCAGGGGCTGAATATACAATGCATTTAAAACAATTTTTTATAAATTTATCAATCTTGGACTTCATTTCCGGAAACCAATAGAGTAGTTTTATTTCATTAAAAGTTTTATCTACCCCAAAGTGGGCAATCTTCTCTTGTATACAACGAATAACATTACTTTCCATCTCTCGGGGAACATAGAAATATAGCTGACCTTTCATATCTTTTCTATAAACCAAACCATTTTTAAGATCGAAAAGTTTCGATGGCTCCTTTTCCAATCCATCCCGTATTTTAACTATGTCAGGGTCTCGACTTTGAGTTGCCTGCAACTGAAATTCTAAGTCGTCTTCATTTATAGCAAAAATTACCTCGCTTCGACTGAGAGCGTCAACATCGCCACCTCTATGTTTATTAATAAAAATAACGTTATTTTTCAGCCCTGTTCTGCACATGAATACCATGGGTCGGAGTTGTTTGCAGTTATCTGCTAACGGAAACAAATACCATATTTCTTGATTTTTTATTTACTTATTTTTATGTGCAACCATGTAAAATTAGCATTAAAACAAATTTATTTTCAAAAGGCATGGACAAAAGTTTGCAACCAATATTACTGACAGTGAATGCTTCTTCTCTTTCGTCTACTAAGATATCAGCAGTAAAAATGCTTAACAAAGACAACGAGTCCATTGGCTCTTCAAAAAATGAGTGGGTATTTTGGAAAGGGTGGCCTATTACTAAAATCTCATTATTTTCATGGCGTTGAAATTTAGTAATTTTGAATGGTGTATAGGGCATAATAAGGCATACGTTATTGGGGGGTTTCAGACTCAAGGAATAATCACCACATGTGTAGCAATGAACTATTCCATGTTTTTCCTTGAACCCTACATGTTTTGGTGGCTTAACTAAATGTTTATGACAATTTCTAATATATAGCTGCTGTAAAATACCCGACGGTTTACGAACGTCTTTTTAAAGAATTTGTAACCGATTTTCAAAATCATATGCCGAAAAGTTATAAAGCATACGGTGCTGCTTTTCACAAGCGGATATATGCAACAAACTGTGAACATTATAAATTGTTACACTTTGTGGCCCAAAAACTTCTCCAAAGTTTTGGACAAAAAGCTTCAATAAATCTTCTGCTACTTGAATATTATTTCGGAAATTGTTTGGCCATGACGTTAATCTTATTGCACAGTGTAGGAGTAGTTAAGAAAGTATCATAAAAATCGGCACCAACATTGCTTTTTAAAACTAAAACAGAAAAAATTAAGAAAAACTTTCCGTCACTCGCCCTACAATTTTTTGCTCGGAGTTATTAGAGCATTTTTCGAATCTCATACTCTCTGAATGGGCTTCCTTGATTCATTTTTCCTTTGGATTGTCACATATCATTGCTAAAACTAAATCGGATTTATACAAAGGACTCTTAGGCACCGAATGCAATGCACTCACTGCTAAAATATAATTTTCGTGGTACTTGCATAGACATAAGTTGAGAGGTAAATTACTTTCCAAAAACACATGATTTGGGTGTAAAGAGGCAAATTTGCTTTTTCACACAATCTCACCGAACTCCTTTTCAAACAAGGAGTGTGTTTCAATAATAGACGTATATAAATGTCGTGTTTGGAGTTTTTGTTTACTACCATTTTTTCGAGCAACAACAAAGTCTTTTATGCCTGAAGCTAATCTGCTTTTATCGTCACGTTCGTAAAAGTTCAAAATTTGGTCATATAAGTTTACATTCCCCGACGATTTCTTTGTTACCTGAGATGTTAACTCGGCTTCAATTTGACATTCTTTTAGCAGGTTCCAACGAACCTATTTTCTTTTTAGAACGCATTTAGGAAGTATTTTACGCGCTCTTGCAATTGCTTTCCCCAAGGCTTGGGGGTTGGCGAAGGAAGAATGCATCATATTTTGTTGTGTTTTGGATTCGGACTCGTGCTTGGACTTCCAGCTTTGAAATCTCTGGATGCCATTTTTTGCAAAGTATTTTTTTTTTTCTGCCTCCCTTTTTTTTTTGGACTACCTTTTGTTTATTTTTGTAAAAATTATATTTACCGGCTTTCTTTAGTTTTTCTCTCCTGCGCCTCATTCTCTCAGTCGATGTTAAAGCCATTGTAACGTTTGGAAGGATTTAAGTATTGTCTTGGCTCTTCAGCCGCATTTACCTGAGCATTAAAATACCCCACAAAGATCCCAAAGTTAAAACATATTAGTTGAGTCTTAAAGTTGGAATGTTTTATTCGGCTCATCTCCGTTCTTGTATATGCTTACAATCTACCTTATGAGTAATCTAATTTACAAACTTACATTTCTAAGTTGTTAGTCATGCCTATGACTCTACGTTATTGTGCATGCATACATAAATGTATATGGGTTCAATCGAGTTTATGTTATTGGAGAAGTGCAGCGCAAGCTTAATTGATTTGAGAACTTTGGCCTAGTTATTGCCAAAAGTATATTGAACTTTTTACTTATTATTATTAAACATTTTGTTTTGCTTAGCTGGCATGCGGCACCTCCTCTCTTTAAAAGAATGCTCATACATTTTGGTTAATGTATGTGGGATTGCACTTACCGGCATTAAACTATTACCTGAATATTGAATAGATTTAATTATTATTTAATATATTAGTAAGCGCAGTTTAGTTTTTATTTAAAGTTTAAATAAAAATGTATAGAATTGAATTGGAAGTTATTGAAATTTGATAAAAGTTAGATTATTCTTTACGTCGTTTTCGTCTTCATTTTAACAGCGTTATTTCTCAACTGAAATTGTTTCTTATTGTTTTAAAAAATTTGGTTGTCACTTGCTCTTTAACCCTTTCACTCCCACATTCGGCCATCCTGTTATGCATTCGTCCCGAATGTTGTGTTACAATTTTTTTGCCCATGGTTTAATATACTCGGCGCATGTTGTTGTATTATTCGGACCTTCAGTATTTGTAATTTTTTGAACATCATATGAATTGTTGCCTTTAATTTTCGTTATTTTGTAGGGCCCAAAAAATTTTGGTTTCAGCTTGAGACCACCTCCGAATTGTGTACGTTTGATCGCGACTAAATCGCCGATGTTATATTGCTGTGCTGGCTTACGTCTCAAATTATACGTTTTTCTGTTTTCTTGCTGAACTTTGAGAATTTGTGTTTTCGCCTCCTTACGTCGTTGTAATCGTTCTTCGTTGAATAAATTTGTGATCTCTTGCTGGATTAGGTCGTTTAATTTGTGGTCATCTTTGCTTCTCATTTTTGTGCCAATTAATAATTCAAAAGGTGTCGTATTAATGCTTCTTGAAAATGTAGAATTTATTGATTGTTGAACCCTGTCGACGTACTTAAACCATTTTGTCGGGTCATCGATACAAAGTTTAGTTAAAACCGAAATAATTGTTGAATTTAGTCTCTCTACTTGACCATTAACGCGTGGTAAACCCGTTGTTATATGTACTTTCTTTATATTTTCATCATCACAATATGTTTGGAAATCATTTGAAGTAAAAGCTGCGCCTCTATCGCATATAATAAATGCTGGATTTCCAAAAACTGTACTCTGGCTTCGTAACTTTGCTATAACTTCGTGTGCAGTGGTGGATTTTGTTGGATACAGCCAGCAAAACTTCGTAAAGGAATCGATTACTGCCAAGATGTGTTTATAGTTTTTGTTTGTCGACTCTAATGGACCCAGAAAGTCTACGTGGTAAGTATATAATGGTGTCTCCTCCTTATGCAATGGTTGGAGAAAGCCCTCTTGCTTTCCCATTTTACGATTACTCAGTATATACGGCACACTGCAAGAAATATGTTTTTTAATCTTTTCTTCGACGTTCGGTATAAAATAGTTTTTGATAATAAGCTCTTTCGTTTTTTTAACTGAAAAATGACCTCTGTCATGAGCGTCACTAATAATTTGATCTGCATGTCTTCTGGAACTACTATCAGTTCGTCATCATTGCAGACTTTGTATAAAACATTTGACTTTATAAAATAATTATCATAGGAACTATTACTGTTACTCAGGATTTCACGAATAGCTTTTAGTTTTTCGTCTTGTAGTTGTGCGTTGCCTATTCTAACGGTTAAATCGTCTTCCCGTATCCTCATGACGGCATATCGGCTTAAGGCATCGACATGCTTCATACGAACGCCGCTTCTATGCTCAACGATGTAGTCAAACTCTTGTAACAGTAAGATCCATCTCGCTACTCTTGTACATAAATCTTTCTTTTCTAAGGTTTTTGTGAACGCATTACAGTCCGTGACTAATTTGAATCTAATGCCTAGAAGATAAACTCTGAACTTGTTTAACGCTTCTACAACGGCAAGTATTTCTAATTCGTAGCTTGTGAACTTTCTTTGCGCGTCTGTGGTCTTCTTGCTCATATAATAAATTGGGTGAAGTTGTCCATCTTCTGGTGACTTTTGCATTAAAACAGCTCCAAACCCGTCTATGGATGCGTCAGTGTGTAGCTCTGTTTCGCATTTTTGATTATAAATACCAAGTACTGGATTTTCAATAAGCGCATTCTTAAGAATATTAAATGCTTTTTCTTCCTCGACACCGATTTTGAATGAACAACTTTTCTTCGTCATGTCCGTTAGGGGTTTTGCGATAATTGAGTAGTTAGGTATAAACTTTCTAAAATGCCCTGCTAAACCCAAAAAACTAAGAAGCTGTTTTGCTGTTTGCGGTATTTTATAATTTAATACCGCATGAACTTTTTCCGGCGATGCGTGGAGCTTGTGGTTTTCAATAACATATCCCAAGAATGTTACTCTATGCTTCAAGAAATGGCACTTTTTGATGTTGAGCTCCAAGCCGTAATCACGGCACGTATTTATTACTTTTTCAATATTTTCTAACGCTTGTATTTCGTCTTTCGCTGGGATAATAACGTCGTCGATATAAGGTAGTGCAATGCCTTCACGTGTTAAGTCTGTAAATATAGCGTTGATATGCCTTTGAAAAACTCCAGGCGAATTGGACAGACCAAATGGAACTTTACAAAATTGGTACTGGCCGTCACTAGTTACGAATGAGGTGTACTTTCTACTAGTCTCTTCTACAGACACGTGGAAGAAGCCATTTTTGAGGTCAATAGTTCTAAAAATTTTAGCATCTTGCAGGCGATCAAGCAGATCGTCTATAAGTGGAAGTGGAAAATGGTCTTTAACAATTACCTTATTGATTCGTCGAAAATCTACGCAAAGCCTGTGTGATCCGTCCTTTTTCTTTGCTAAAACTACTGGGCTGGTAAATTCGGAATTTGATGGTTCAATTATACCACCCTTTAGCCATTCGTCAACTTGTGCATCAACAATATTTACCTGTGAGAAAGGCAACCGCCGTGGTCTTGAAAAAATTGGTGCATCGTCGTTTAAAACTATGCGCATTTCCACATTTGTTGTTTTGGTTTTGTTTTGTTTATATTCTGATATTAGTTTACGAACTTTTTGTTTTGCCACTTCACTTGCACTTTCATCAATATCTACCTCATTCTCATTAGCTATTGCATCTATTTTCATAAAAGCAATTTCTTCGTCTACTTCTTTGTTGTCTAATTGCATCTTTTTAATTGTTAAACCGTCGCGATTTTTTGTTATTTCTGCCACTGTACACAACTCTTCACCAAGAACCATTGCTATGTCCATACATTTCGACGGAACAACATAAAATCGCAAATAAAATGTTTGTTCGTCTATTTGCACATCGCACTCAAAATATCCTTTTGGTTTAATTTTGTTTTCGTTTGCATTTCCGCCGAACCCGATCAAAGTTATATTGCACGCACTCAGCTTAGGCATATTTATATTTTTATACACGTCTTCCGTTACAATATTAAATTTACTTCCGGTGTCAAATAATGCTTCATAAATTTTATTGCGGATTTTCACATTTTTGTTGTTTATTTCGCGTTTGACAACTATTTGACGTGCATTTGCATTTGTTTTTTCTTTTTTGTTTTCATCGCAATTTGCCGAAATATGACCAAAGCGATTTCATTTAAAACACTTTCTTCCTTTTTCTTTGTTTTTGCAATCTTTTGACAGATGTCCTTTTTCACCACAGTTAAAACAACTAATTTCTCTATTCTCGCTCTTTTGCACATAGCTCTTTGAGCTTTTTATTTTCTCGACTTTTATTTTGGTATCTTTATTTGTAGCGCGCTTATGCATCGTTTCGTAACACTTCAATCGTTCTTTAAAATCAATCAAGTTTTTAGCACCGTATAGCATTGATTTGTTTACACTTAAATCGTTTATCCCGCCAATTATGTATTGCATCAACGCATCGTTTTCAATATTGCCTTGGGAAGCCATTTCCCTCATAGCATAAAAATACTCTTGAATTGTTTCTGATTCTTTAATCTTTCGCTCGCACAGCCGCTTGTGCAATAACGCGCTATTTGTTACCGATTTAAACTCACTTATTAACGCGTTTTTTAATGCTTGCCACGAATTCAGGCCTCTTTCACTCAACACAAATAATTTTGCTACACCGCGCAGCGATTTTTTTGCAAACACCAATTTCTGCAAATTATCCCATTGCATCAAAAATGCTTGTTCTTCGAATTCTTGTACCCAAACTTCTATTGGCATCTTATCAGAACCATCAAAAATTCGAATGGAGTCCTCAACATCACGCATTGTCATTGTAAATTTTGGTGTGCGGTGTATACTAGCATTTGAAAGTATGTCGTTTTGTGTTCCACGTGATCTATTTCTGCTCATGGATTCGTCGTTTCTTCCGATGGCGGCAGGAGTAAAACTATAGTAAGAAGAAGTTTCACCACCATTTACGCTCACTATGCTGTTTCGAGCTCTATTGTTTCTTGCTCTGTTGTCATTCTTCATTCTGCTGTCACCTTCTTTATTTTTATCATTTTCCTTTTCAGCTTCTTTATTTTCATCATTTTCAGCATTTACATTTTCGTCGTTTTCATTTTCTTCTCTCTCGTCGTCGTTGGCTTCGTCGTTGGTTTCGGCTTCATCTTCTCTGTCGTCGTCGTTAACTTCGTCTTCATCAGCTTCTTCGATTATTCGCTCTGCGAACAAATGATTTCGTCGTAAATTTTTGAAAATATACAGCTTAACGTCAGCGACATTGTAATCAAGTTCAAGCAAATTGCAAATGGTTACCAGGTCGCGCACATTCAAATTTGCTCTCACGTACTCAGACTTTTGCTCAAATTCTGCGCTGCCTTCGTCATAGGCAAAGCCACAAAATTCTCGCAGCCGTTTTCGGTTGTTTCTGTCACCTTCACTTTCAAAAATGTATTTATGTAGCGCAACAATTTTTTCTTTGCTACTATTTCTCAAAACGTTTGGAATAAAATCATTCAAACACGCCATGCTGAAAATGTCAAAATTTTTCACTAAATGTCAAAATTTTTTCACTGAATGTCACAATTTTTCACTATTTCATTTTAAACTTTTGCAATTTTGGCAATGCAAAATTTGATACCGTAGACAATGTAGATATATTGGAACCACATTTAGCACAAAATTCTTCTTTTAGTTATGTATTTAATCAATTTGTTCGCGGCGCTTTACACGTTCGGCTTTTAAGATAGGTTGAGCCCCCAAATTATGTGGGATTGCACTTACCGGCATTAAACTATTACCTGAATCAGGCGCGTATTCAGGGGGGGGTTTCGGGGGTTGAAACCCCCCCCGAAATTTCCGAAAATTTAAAAATATATGTCTGTACGAGAATAATTACTCTATTCACTTTTAAAACCCCTGTTAAGAAAGCAGCATTAATAGCAATAATGAAAATACGAAAGAATAAAATTAAATAATATTTCACACTGAGAGAAGTTATTGGTAGTCGCTAAACAATTGTCAGAGTAAGTTTGAGAGGTCACAACTAAATTCCTGCAACGGTTCACTCACTTGGCCCTTTAAGAAATTCGCGCAAAACTATCAGACTTGTTCTGCATAAGATCAACTTAGCATCTCAACTACATAGCATGTTAACAACAGTAAGAGTGATTCGAACTAAAGTCTGTTGAAATTTAAATTAACTGCTTTTCGGGATATGAATACAGCGGGCAAAAATCGTAAAAATGAGTGTCTCTCGTTATTACAGTCACGGTTGCCAGAGGTTTAACCAAAAAAGGAACAAGAAGTTAAAAAAGATTTCCAAAATTACTAAGCTGTACACAACGCAGTCGTATTGAATTATCAGAGAAAATAACAATCAAATTGTACTTATACTTGTGAGGTGATAATAAAAAGTGACGCTAATTTTGCAAAAAAGGATTGAAAAAGTTTAAAAGAAAGTTCGGTATGCTGTTGAAAAGAAAATGCTTAAGAAATATTTTCAAGTATTTCTTGACTATGAAATGGTCATGAATAGCCAGCAAATGTTGACGTTCCGTTTTGCATGTTTAATAATTGCAATTTTCCGCTTTTTATATGAATTTCAATGTTATTTCTTTATATTTTTTTTTTGTTTTTATTTTTTCGAAGCTTCAGTTTTTCTTCAAGAAATAAAGCGACAACTATTTACTTCTTGCCAAAGCCTGAAGAAATCCTACACAAAATTTCAAAACAAACAATAAAAATAAATATTGTTTTGTACACGGCTAAAAGATTTAGCCTAGATTTCAAACTTGTTGGGGCTACATATACACCTAGACCAGTATGTTTGCGTTCAAGGTGTTGTTTGGAATTTCCAGTAAGATTAACTTCCTTTGACTAATTTCATTATTTTTGTATGAAAGAATGTGCAAAAACACAATAAAAGTACTGCAACTCAAAGTTAGGAACTTTGTGGAAAATTCATGAAAATTCAAGAAAACTCGAAAAAATTTCATAAAAATTTCTAACTTTTTAGTTCAATTAAAGTGAACAGAGATAGCAATCTTAAGCCGCTAGAAGAATTACTCGATTTTTGGCAATTTATTTTCTAGCCAAGTGCATTATCTTCCATACAAATTTATAAGCGTAATATTTTTATATTGAAGAAAATGCTCTTGGTCGGCTTTTGACAATTGAACGAGCAGCAAAACTGCATACTCGAAAATAGTCAAAAAAAATTTACGAGAAAGTTAGAAATTTCGATGAAATTTTTTCGAGATTTCTTAAATTTTCATGTATTTTCCACAAACTTTTTAGTTTGGATTTGCAGAATTTTCATTATGTATTTACACATACTTTCTTCAAAAATAATGAAATTAGTCTAAAGAAGTCAATTTTACTGGAAATTCCAAAAAAACTCTTTGAATGCAGACATACTGGTCTAGGTGTATGACCAAATTTGGTTTAGAATTAAATTTGTCATAGAATAAAAATTATTTAAATTTTATACCGAAAATGTTGTTAACAATTTTGTATGTTTTTTTAAAAAATGTTAGGACTCGAACCAACGTGCCCCAAATCAGTGCGCAATGCTCTACCTACTGAGGTACGGCGCACTCATGAATTTTCTGCGAAAACTGCACATATTCGCTGTCTATAAGACTTTTGTTGTATTTTTGTTTATCCCGGTTAAGTTTTAAATCTAAACCGCAAAAAATTGAGAAAGGTTTAGAATATATTACCAAAAAGTTTTAAAAATTGTGTAAACCAATGAATGGTTTAAAATTTAGGCTCAAATTTTTAGCCGTGTAGAAAGAGGAAAATTTCAAATAAATAAAAGTATAAATATGTAATATGTGAAAATATAAATATGTGTGTATTTACAGGTAATTCTTATTTACTGAAACTTTGGCCAAAACCCCCCCCGAAATTTTTTTCTGGCTACGCGCCTGACCTGAATATTGAATAGATTTAATTATTAAGTATTTAATATATTAGTAAGCGCAGTTTAGTTTTTATTTAAAGTTTAAATAAAAATGTATAGAATTGAATTGGAAGTTATTGAAATTTGATAAAAGTTAGATTATTCTTTAC
The DNA here is from genome assembly GCA_951509765.1 of Sphenella marginata. Lineage (NCBI taxonomy): Eukaryota > Metazoa > Arthropoda > Insecta > Diptera > Tephritidae > Sphenella > Sphenella marginata. The sequence goes on along the minus strand of OX608078.1, from coordinate 54,673,141 downwards.
GTCGTTTTCGTCTTCATTTGAACAGCGTTATTTCTCAACTGAAATTGTTTCTTATTGTTTTAAAAAATTTGGTTGTCACTTGCTCTTTAACCCTTTCACTCCCACATGTATGAGTATTCTATTATTCGGTAATAAAATGTTTGACCCACTTAGTTCATCGTTTATTGTTATACTGTAGTAAAAAGGTTTTCTTACTTGAAGTTGTTTACATTTGTTTCACATGTGTCTTTATTGTACTGACTTTTTTTTTTGTATTTTGTTTGTGTGTCTGTTTATCAAAATTTATAGATGAGTGTTTATTGTTTGGTTTTTTTTTTTTTTGTTGCTGGTGGAGCTATGTTACTTTATGAATTATAATTTCTTTATTGTTTTAATGCTATTTCCTATGTTATGCGGTTTTAAAGTGAAATTGTTGTTCTCATCGATATTTTTAACTTTGTAGTATCCGTCATATCTATTTTCTTACTTATGGGAGGCCTCTTCTCTAACTAATACTAAATCTCCTATGTTTATTTCCTTACTATAGTTACTTTTATCATAATTTGTATTTTGTTTTTCTTTAGCCTCTTGGACTAATTTCCTAGCTCTTTGCTGTGCTATTTGAAGTCTATATTTTACTTCTTTGTCATAAGCTTCATGGTTGTATAATTGGCTGATTTTATTTTGTTTTAAACATTCATAATTCGGTGGGTTTTCCCAAATATTAATTCAAATGGACAATATTTATGTGTGGTTGATGGCGTGGTATAGTAACAATACGTGAAATACCTGAGGTATTCATCCCAGTCATCTTTGTCACTGGATATGTATGAACGTACATACATATTCATTGAATGTCCGGTGACTGCGTTCTAAGGTACCCAAAAATTTGGTGATACGGTGTTGAAGTTTTATGTTCAATTTTTAATAATTTGCACAGTTCTTTGAATAAGTTGTTTTTGTATTCTGTGCCCATGTCTGTCATTATTGTATTCATGCGTCCATAAATCAAAATGACGTTCTAGAACACGGCCTTAGCTACTGTTGCTGCGTGTTTGCTTGGAACGGGGATCGCTACCAAGTATTTGGTTAGATCACATGTGATGGTAACTGCATATTCGTTTCCATTTAAAATATCAAATGCCTTCGGAGGTGTTTCCGTTATTGTCATTGATTCTTTTATATGCTTATTGGTCTTATTTTTCTAGCAGTGGATGCAGTTTTTTATGTATTCTCTTATGTCGTTTTTCATATTCAGCCAGCTATACTTCCGCTTGATTTTGTCTGTCATGCGATTTATTCCTGGGTTCCCACCACTAATAGGATCGTCATGATATTTGTGAAGGATTTCTCTAATTTTCCCGGGATGTGTCACATATATAACCTCTGGGTTAGGGCTATTGTTAGCTTTATAGGAACTTTGTTACCCATTTCCATAAATTTGCCTACTGCAGTATAATTACTTTTAAACAATTTGTCCCCTAAGGACAACTATATTTGTACGAGTCCTAATTTGCCGGCTTCTCTTTCAAGTCTTTTAAAGAATTTTCTAGGTCAATCTTATCCTCAACAATTAGGTTGCTTGTATCAAAATCGGAGGATTGAAAACGAGCTCGACATGTATTTTTACTTCAAATTTATTTAGCGCTTCGTAAATTTTGGGGTTCTCTTTGTGACTTTCTTTATTTTCAGCATTACTGCTGGTCTGTTTTGCTGCTGATCTTGTTGTTATTTTTATACCTAGTAGTGCATCGCACACAAGGTATATTAACTTCATTCGCCTAACGGTAGTATGTAACAACATAAACGAATCGAGATAGATATTGACTTATATATATCAAAATGTTCAGGCGGAAAAGAGAAATTTGTTGAGCCATGTCCGTCCGTCCGTCCGTCCGTCTGTGAACACGATAACTTGAGTAAATCTTGAGATATCTCAATGAAATTTGGTATGCAGGTTCCTTTTCACTTATCTCGGAGCGCTATAGAAAATAGGCAAAATCGGTTAAAAGCCACGCCCACTTTCTATATATATAATATTTTCGAAAATACAAAAAGAGTGATTATTCAGTACATAATACACCTGTAAGGATAATATTTGGTGTGTGCTTTAGCGTTAAGGCAGGAAATACATTTTTGAAGAAATTTTTAAAATGGGGCGTGGTACCGCCCACTTTTGATTAAGTCAAATTTGGAAATATTATTAATCATAAATCAAAAACCGCTCAAGATAGCAAAGTGCAATTCAGCACACATATTTATATTAATAAAGGCAATATTTCGAAAAAAAATTATCGAAATCGGGTTAGGTACACGCCCAATTTTATACGAAAGATTTTGAAAAGGATCATAGATATATTGAATAGGCTCTTTGCTTAAACTAGCTGTATATCATTTCTATTTCACCTCTAAAGTGTTCGTGGGCAAAGAAAGTCGAATCCACAAAATTTTTGGAAAATGGGCGTGGCCCCGCCCCTTTATGGGGGATTATTCCATAAAACTTTCCATGCCATAACTCCGGTAAAAATACACTTATTGAAACGATATTTACAGAAAGTGTTCAACATATAAAGCTAACTCTTTGCTGTAAAAATAAACAAAATCGGTGAACGGACACGGACACTTTTTGAACACAGTTCTAAAAAATTTCTTCGTAAAATTAAAATCGCGATATTTCCATAACTGTATAAGTTATATATATAAGATTTTACACACTTAATAAGCTTTTTAAGAAAAACTAAACTGCAAAAAAATTTTGTGGATTTTGTTGAAGTAGGCGTGGCGCCGCCCACTTTTCAGCAAAAAAGGTCTGTTATTTTCAAAAGCGATTGCTTGAAATTGCAAGAAGGTATTTCAATGAAAGTTAGTGAGATGCTTTCCAATAGTATGTAGTATACTCCTGCCAAAAATTATGCAAATCGAATGACAAACAAGCAAGATTTACGGGAAAGTAGTTAACTCCCTATAGCCTTTTTTTTATTAATTTTTTTTATTTTCATAAGCCCCATGCAAAACTATTTATATTTTGTTATTTAGTGATAATTTAATTTACCACTTACAACAGAAGTGTTTTTAATCGAAAACAATCAGTTGTTTTAAACAACCTTTTCAGGTATTAATGGTAATAATGTTCGGTTACACCCGAACTTAGACTTCCTTACTAGTTAATATTTGACTTGCTTCCACTGACAAGTCTTTAAAATTTGTAATTGTTATGCGGGATAATGCGTCCTCAATATGAATTTCTTTTCCGCCTATATACTCCACTTTAAAATCGTACTATTCTAAATCGAGTATTACTCGTGTCAGCTTAGATGAAGGGCTCTTCATCGAGAATAGGTATGTTAAAGAACGATGGTCAGTTTTAACTAGAAATTTTCTGCCATAAACATATGGTCTGAAGACCCAATGGATTGCGGAAAATTCTTTTTCTATTGTGGCTTTGTGGTTTCAACTTTGGTGAAGGACCTAGAAGCGTAAGCCATTGGTAACTGTTTGCCATCATGTTCTTGGCTAAGGACTGCCCCACAAGCGTACCTACTAGCATCTGTTGTTATGCAGAATTTTTTTTATCGAAGTATGGGTATTGCATAAGTTTAGGACTAATTAATGCTTCCTTTAAGTAGACAAAAGCTTTTTGACATTCTTCTGTCCATTCGAAGGAAACATTCTTTTTGCAAAGCCTAGTTAATTTTCGTGAGTGTTCGGTACGAATCTTCTGTAATAGTTGCAGAAAGCTACGAATCTCTTAACTTCATCGGCTGTTTTTGGTGTTGGGTAATTTTGGCCTGTTTCAAATTAGGGTCATCATTCTTCGGAATGAATTCGGTGCTACCTTTAATCCATAGGGTTGTCTTTTGAATCTATATGTGCCATTATCGGCTGTAAATGCGGTTATATCACTGGAGTCGAGGTGTAATTCGATTTGATGAAAACCTGACATAATGTCTAGGCATGAAAAATATTTTGCTCTTCTAAGTTGATCCAAAATGTCGTCAATTCTTGGAAGTGGGAATTTGTGTGCTGCTAGCTTTTTATTTACCTGTCTGTAGTCTACAACTAATCTCCATCTTTATTATGTTTTGCCTGGGAGTGATTTTTTAGGGACTAATAAGATTGGGCTATTATACTCTGAGAAGGTTTTATTTTGTCATCTTCGATTAGCTTAGTTACTTGTTTGGTTGTTTCTCCTTTTTGCAATCTTTAATTTTTTATGTAGACGGGGGTGTCATCCTTCATGTGCAATTTTTGTTTATAGAAATTATTAGAGGAAATTGGTTCTGTTTCTAGTGCAAATATGTCTATGAATTCTGTGCATAGTGTTGCTAGCTGAGGTTTGACAAATTGTGGAAAGTTTTGGGTTAATTTTTTTAATTTCTCTGTATCCTTGCAATTTTTATTGTGTGTGTTTGTTTTAATTATTGTGTAATCGTCTAAATATTCGTTATTAATCTTGTAATTTTGAATAGTTGTGTTTTTATGTGTTGTGTTGATAATTGTAACAAAATTTGATCTTTATTTGTGATAGTGTTTGCTATGAAAATGCCTTCAGATAATTGTTGGTGTGGTACGAAGATGTTTTTGTTATCGGTGTTTACTTTGACTTGTCTAATGACTTCAGATCTAGCAGGGATAGTAAGTGTGTTGACAGACAGACAATTTGTTAGGTACAAATTAATAACCTCCTACTTTAGGAGGTATTTTTAAAAAGATAATAAAATTTCGAGTGGTTAGTTGCCGACAGCAACGTTGACACCAAACTGCCTTTATTCATTTAATTTACTCTTATTTATAACTTAATTTTAGCTTACTGAATTTGAAGCCTAACTTACTTAAATCTTTATAATAACTGGACACTTAGCATTGCATCGGAAACCAATGAAAGCCGATGTCTTAGAAATTGAGTATTTGTTAATAAACATTTCACTCGATATTGCATCAGTCTCTTTAATGAAATACCAGTAGCTTGAGAAATGGAATATTTGTTTATAATTGACATAACGGCACTGTGGGAAGTGTACTGTTAACTCCCCCCTTTCTTTCGTCCCGATTCTGTAATTTTGTTTGTAAGTTTATTAATTTTAACAGTTAGCTCATTAATAATTTCTTCTTGTTTTATTAACTGTCTATTTATTTTCCATCTCTCAACCATTTTTTGATCTTAAAAAATATATATGTACATATGTTGTAATTGCACGTGGCAAAAATTAAACAAGCCGCTCAGAAATAAAAATGGTTTCTTGCCCAAAGTCTTTATTTTTTTAAAATTGCGCGTAGATTTTTTATACACCAACTCGGTCCAATGGCAATTGACAATTAAATTCAACCACTTCCGCGATACAACGAAACGCCTTGTTCCCTACCAACCATGGCTAACCATGGTGAAACTCTGATCCCAAAAATTCACAAATTTTTACTAACACCATCGCATATTTTTAGAATTTGTATGGAAAACCACAAGTGCCTAAAAGTATGAACTCACACTCATACGCAAAAATCTTTTCAACATGGGTAAAAAGTGAAACTCTCTAAACAAAATTACCCACTTTTTTATCCTCTTTTTTGGTAAGCGCGACTCAATGATTATCCAGATTTTTATCCGATCATGGTTGGCAGGGTTTTAGCTTACATATACACGCATACACATATGTATGTACATACGCCGCCAGCGAAGGAAGAAAAAAGAATTGGAGAGTTACCCCTTCTATTCAAAGGCCAATAGTTATAAAAACTTAACGAAGCATTTTCCTTATTTTCTCCTTTCGTTGTTTCGAAAAATTAGTAACATAGAGTTGTCATTAGCAAAAATATAGAACATAGGTGTCACGTAGATGGTTGCCATCAGCACCACAAATACACTACTACAAATATTATACTTTACAGCTCGGCCAATCTGACACATGATCTACCGCGATCATGCTAACTAATAATATTCTTAAAACTAACTACAGTTAATAACAATGATACTAGATATTGGGTATATTTCTTGGGTAAATAATTAGGTTAATCATGAATTAATAATATAATAAATATATAAAAATATATTGCTTTTTGTTATTCATCTATTACAACATCTTCAAGCTGATCATTCCTCCTCCATAGTCATATAAATCGTGACTCAATAATGCCGTTATACGGAAGTTGAGTGACCTGACAATTTTCAATATCCCTTACAACATATCTATCATTTGGAAGTTTTTTAGCTATAATATATGGACCTTTGAACTTCAGTATAAGTTTTTTATTAACACCAACTGTGCTATCTACATTCTTTATCATGACATATTCACCAACTTCAAAATCTCTAGCAGGTCTGTTATTTCTCAAAAAATATCCCTCATTGCGCCGTTGGGATGCCAATATAGCCTCATTCGCTTCCTGTCTACATTTAGTTAGATCACATTGTTCAATATCCCGTTGGTCGCATAAAAATTCAGTAAATTCGTCAACATTGGGGCCCTTTTGAGTGGTCCCAAAAAGTAAATTGGCAGGAGTTTTACCAGTTGAGCTGTGTACTGTGTTATTAATGGCAAACTCAATCGTACTTAACTTTGAAACCCAATCGGAATGTTGAATTGGCTCACTCCATTTACTAAGCATATGAGTTAAAACTCTGTTTACCCTTTCAACCTGACCGTTTGCTTGCGGCGACCCAGTGGCGACTTTAACATGATCTATATTGTTTTTCATTCGAAACTCAGTAAACTCAAACAATGTAAAACACTATAATACTGAAAATATTTCTTTAAAGACTCGACAACTTCTTTAGTACTAGTTGAGTTAACTGGGTACAGTTTTACATACTTGGTGAAAGCGTCAATTACCACTAGCAGAAATTTTCGTTTTGACTTTAAAGCGGGAAGGGGTCCTAGGTGGTCAATATGAATAGTGTCGAACGGTATTGGCTTCTTAGGTATACTATGAATATTCCGTTCGTTCACTCGGGCAGGGGCTGAATATACAATTGCATTTAAAACAATTTTTTATAAATTTATCAATCTTCATTTCCGGAAACCAATAGAGTAGTTTTATTTCATTAAAAGTTTTATCTACCCCAAAGTGGGCAATCTTCTCTTGTATACAACGAATAACATTACTTTCCATCTCTCGGGGAACATAGAAATATAGCTGACCTTTCATATCTTTTCTATAAACCAAACCATTTTTAAGATCGAAATGTTTCGATGGCTCCTTTTCCAATCCATCCCGTATTTTAACTATGTCAGGGTCTCGACTTTGAGTTGCCTGCAACTGAAATTCTAAGTCGTCTTCATTTATAGCAAAAATTACCTCGCTTCGACTGAGAGCGTCAACATGGCCCATGTTAGCGCCACCTCTATGTTGCACGGAGTAATCATAGTTCTGTAATTCAAGGGCCCACTTCGCAATACGTAGGTTAAGTGCCTTTTTGCTTAAAGTAAGCGTAAGTGAATTACAATCTGTGATAATCTTAAAGGGGATTCCCTAGAGATAAACTCTAAAACGTCGCAAAGCGTAAATAATAGCTAACGTTTCCAGTTCGAAGCTGTGATATTTGCTCTCAGTATTAGTAGTTCGCTGCGAGAAGTAAAAAGTTGGATGGAACATTCCATCTGATTGACGCTGTAACAAAATGGCACCATAACCCTGAGTACTTGCGTCGCAATGCAATTCAGTCTCATTTTTGGGATTGTATATTGACAAAACTGGAGGATCAGTGAGCCTCGCTTTTAATTCAGCAATCGCATTCAAACAAGCTTTATCAAGCTCGAATTTAGAATTTTTCTTCAACAAGTTATACAATGGTTTGGCAATTTTTGAAAACTACGGAACAAATTTCCTAAAATAGGAACATAGGCCAATAAATGAATGCAATTGCTTTAAAGTTTTCGGTAATGGAAATTTCGCGACAGTTTGGTTGTGTTCCTGAGGATTAATACCCTCATAACTAACATCATAACCAGTGTTGTCAGAAATTTTTAGAGCTTATAAAAAAAAATTGCATAGCCAAAAAAAATAGCAAAAATTTTTTTTCTGTAAAAATAGCTAAATGAGCTTTTATTTCACATGAAATTACACCACATATGTATGTCCGTAGTTACTAAATTATTATAAAGCAAAAAATAATAATAATAAAAACAATAATAGTTCAGTCATTGAAAATATATGTACTTTTTAAGTACATAAATTAAATTAAAATAGTAACATAAATTATAATCACGAATAGTTGATATATGTACATACATCACTCAAGTTTTATTCAAAACTGAAGTTAAATCACAGCTGTCCACTGTTCAAAAACAAAGTCATTGTCTTCGTTTAATTCACATGTTGAATCGTATATATTTCCTGAATTCATTGATTTTATGAGATCAGTAGGTATACCAAAGTTATGACAACATTTTCCAAGTCTTTTAAGACCGTATCTTATAGTTAGTAAAGAGTTTAACATCAAAATCTGCATTCTATTCCTTTGCTTGGTTTTTATTAAATTCATTACAGAAAAACTTCGTTCTATTTCCGCATTACTAAGCGGTAGGATTAGCAAATTAAATACGAACTGTTGTAATTCCTCAAACGGATTTTCATTAATGGCATTTCTAAACTTCCTTACCTCTATCCCAAACTTAACTGTAAAAGTGGTCTCTTGCCATGGATATGAATAGAGTTTTTTCCATTCCATTTCTATAACAGTAATTTCATCATCGTTAAAAGAGCCCTTTTCTGCCTTAAAAGTATCAAATATTTTGGGCTTCACAACATTTAAAGCATTTTTTATAGCAAACAACTCAATATTTTTTAAAGATTGAATATTTTGTGGTAGGCGTTGACGTAGCTGCTCAATTAACTTGATAATAAAAGTCTGACAAAATTTCCGAATGCATTGTTCTGCATTTTCATCAATGCTACCTTCGTCTTTTTTTAATTGTATATATTCTTCAAAAGAATAATAAAATTGTGGAAATGGTCGATATTTATGTATATTCTAAAAAGTTCTGTGAAAATAATTTGGCAAATTACAAAAATGTTTTAGCTAAAATAGCTAACTCGATTTAAAAAAAGCTAAAAAAAATAGCTGTCTAAGCTTTAGAGTAGGTGAGTTGTTTTTGGCTCAGGTGCTATGTGACCGTTTTGCTCAAATTGTATGTATTCATTTGGCTCAGGTTCTGACGACCATGTTTGCCTAAATGTTCAAAATTGTTCTTTGGAGAACGAGAGGGTATGTATATATTATTGGTGGCTGAGGCATGGCGCGATTGGCTTCCTCATTTTCTGTATGAAAAACCACCTTCTGGCTAAGTATTGCTCAAAAGGTATTTATTAAATCATTCGGCTCAGGTTCTGATGACCGTGTTGCGCAAATGTTAAAAACATTTTATTCTTTAGAGAACGGGAGGTGCGGGACACCTGTGACACCCTGTATGTATTTGTTGGTGGCGAGCACTGTTGGCTCTGAGGCATGGCGCGATTGGCTTCCTCATTTTCGCTTGGAAAAACCACCTTTTGGCTCAGGCCTAGGCGACCGTGTTGCTCAAAAGGTATTTATTATATCATTTGGCTCAGGTTCTGATGACCGTGTTGCGCAAATGTTAAAAACATTTTGTTCTTTAGAAAACGGGAGGTGCGGGACACCTGTGACACCCTATATGTATTTGTTGGTGGCGAGCACTGTTGGCTCTGAGGCATGGCGCGATTGGCTTCCTCATTTTCGTTGTGAAAAACCACCTTTTGGCTCAGGCCTAGGCGACCGTCTTGCTCAAAAGGTATTTATTAAATCATTTGGTTCAGGTTCTGATGACCGTGTTGCGCAAATGTTAAAAACATTTTGTTCTTTAGAGAACGGGACGTGCGGGACACCTGTGACACCCTAAATGTATTTGTAGGTGGCGAGCACTGTTGTCTCTGAGGCATGGCGCGAGATTGGCTTCCTCATATTCGTTGTGAAAAACCGGCTCGAAGGACCATGTTCAGGCGCGTAGCCAGAATTCCGGGGGGTTTTTGGCCAAATTGTCAGTAAATAAGAATTACCTGTACATACATGTAACATGTAATTTATACTTTCATTTATTTGAAATTTTTCTCTTTCTACACGGCTAAAAATTTGATCCTAAATTTTAAAGCATTCATTGGTTTACACAATTTTTAAAACTTTTTGGTAATAAATTCCAAACCTTTCAATTAGCCACAAAAATTCTTAATTTTTGCGGTTTAGATTTAAAACTTAACTGGGATAAACAAAAATACAACAAAAGTCGTAAACACAGCGAATATGTGTACTTTTCGCACAAAATTCATGAGTGCGCCGTAGTTCGGTAGGTAGAGCATTGCGCACTGATTTGGGGCACGTCGGTTCGAGTCCAAACATTAAAAAAAAAATAAAAATTGTTAACATTTTCTATTTAAAATTTAAATAATTTTTATTACGCGCATTTCTATGACAGCCTGCGTAAACTTAATTCTAAACCAAATTTGGTTTGGTCATACAGCTAGACCAGTATATCTGCGTTCAAAGGGTTTTTTGGAATGTCCAGTAAAATTAACTTCTTTAGACTAATTTCATTATTTTTGAATGAAAGTATGTGTAAATTCACAATAAAAATACTGCAACTCAAAGTTGAGAACTTTGTTGAAAATTCCAGAAATGTATATGTAGCCCCAAAAACTTTTAAATCTAGGCTAAAACTTTTAGCCGTGTACAAAACATTATTTATTTTTCTTGTTTGTTTTGAAATTTTGTTTAGAATTTGTTCAGAAGTTACTTCAAAAGTATAGTGGATGTTGAGTAGAGCCTCTCCTGCCCCATTGTACTTCTTAGCGAAGTACCGAAGGAGCAACGGAAACTGGAAGATTTGCAGCATTTTTTATATATCGATGTACCATAGGGAAAGAAGACACGGAACAATTATTTAATGCATCAATGAACGTGCTTGGTCGTTCCTCCTTTGGGATTGGAAAATATTTTTCTTTTTTAGGGCTTTACGCTGTTCAAAAGAAATCCAAAAACTCTATATAAAATGGCACATGAAAAGCTTAAGAAAAATTTCTTGTGTCAGAATCTCTTCTACTTTTCTACTGCTAATTTCTGGAAAATTTTTACAAAAAAGCGACCTGCGCAAATCTGGCTTTGGCAAGAAATAAATAGTTGTCGCTTTATTTCCTGAAGAAAAACTGAAGTTTCGGAAAAAAAGACAAATTTCTTGGCTATTCATGACAATTTCATGGTCAAGAAATAATTGACAATATTTCTTCAGTATTTTCTTTTTAACAGCATACCAGACTTTAACTTTTAAACTTTTATCCCCTGACAAGTATAAGTACAATTTAATTGTTACTTTCTTTGATAATTCAATACGACTGCGTTGTGTACTGCTTGGTAATTTTTGGTATTTTTGTTTTAACTTCGTGGTCATTTTTTGGATTAAACTTATGGCAACCGTGACTACAATAAAGAGAGACACTCATTTTTACGATTTTTGCCCGCTGTAGTCATAACTCGAAAAGCAGTTAATTTGAATTTCAACAGACTTGAGTTCGAATCACTCTTGCTATTGTTAGCATGCTATGTAGTTGAGGTGCTAAGTTGATCTTATGCAGAGCAAGTCTGATAGTTTTGCGCGAATTTCTTAAAGCGCCAAATGAGTGAACCGTTGCAGGAGTTTAGTTGTGACCTCTCAGACTTGCTCTGATAATTGATTAGGGACTACCAATAACTTCTCTCAGTGTGAAATATTATTTATGTAATTTTATTCTTTCGTATTTTCATTATTTCTATTAATGCTATTTTCTTAACAGAAGTTTTAAAAGTGAATAGAGTATAATTACTCTAGTACAGACATTTAATTTTTAGTTTTCTGAAATTTCGGGGGGGTTTGAACCCCCGAAACCCCCCCCCCCCCGCCCCCCCCCCCCCCGTGAATACGCGCCTGACCATGTCTAAGCAATTTGAGCAAAACGGTCACATAGAACCTGAGCCAAATAATAAATAAAATAAAAAATAATAATTCAAAAAAACAACTCGCCTTCTCTAAAGCTTAGACAATAGCTAATAGCTAAACCCGAATTTCTATAGCTAAACGTCAAAATAAATAGATAGCTAAAACGGCAACACTGATCATAACCTAAGTACTGAATGCTGCTATGACAAAACTTACATTTTGATAATTTAAGTTCAAGACCGTGCTTGGCTATCTGCTTCAGTACCGATTCCAATAGAGCTAAATGCTCATCTAAGTCCACTGTGGCTAGCAATATGTCATCCATATAAACGATTAGGAGACCTTTTGAAATGAAATCTTTCAAAATAAAAGAAATGAATCTTTGAAATACGGACGGGGCGTTTTTAAGACCGAATGGCATCATAACGTATTCAAACTGTCCACTTGGTGTAACGAATGCTGTATATTTTATTGATTCCTCAGTTACCTTTACTTGATGAAACCCACTTTTTAAGTCTAACAATGTGAAATATTTTTTTCCGCCTAATTACTCCAGACAATCCTCGATGAGTGGAAGTGGATAATTTACTCTAATAGTTATTTTATTTAAATCCCGGTAGTCGATACACATACGAGTTTCACCACTTTTCTTTTTTACTAACTCTATCGGTGACGCATATGGGGAATCAGTATGACGAACAATACCTTTATCTAAGAGCTCCTGTACAATCCTCTGAACTTCAAATTTATCTTTATAAGATAATCTTCGAGGATGTGAATAAACTGGTGGACATTTCATAGGGTTTTGCGCTTAACTGTAAATAACAATTACGAATAATACGATTTATTTCTGAACGGGAGTCATTATGCAATGCAGAATCAATATTATAATCATTAGCACTGCTATTACAAAAAGCTTCAGCATCAATCGCGCATGCAATATTCCCTTCAATAAAGGTAAAACAATCTTCGTTCCATTCTTCACTTAAAATTTCACTATGCAATTCTTCAACAATACTGGCCCCTACGGCGCAATGAGCCTTACTTGAGAGAGAATCTCTTAACAATCTATCTGGGGGAATGCCCCCACAGGTATTAACATCAAAACGAGGAGTTATGGAATGATCAACAGGACAATCAATATAACAATGTTGCACATTATTTGGAACCCGAACAATATCAATTAAAGACACACTTGAATTTGACTCATTTAATTCCAACTTGAGCTTGTTACAATTTAACATATAAAGTTTAATATTAAATAATTTGAAAAAATCTCTTCCGAGAAGTAATGGCTGAGACAAAATGCCATCCGAAACAATAAATAATGAAATTATTTTAGATTTTCTGTTGAGAAAAATCTCACAATCAATTTTTCCAAAAGTTTTTCATTTATTGCCACCTAGGCTGTAAAAATTGGATACAATTAATTCATCATCAGTTGTATCAAAAGGCAAAAGCATCTTGCTTATGAAGCTGGCAGGACTACCACTGTCAATCAAAGAAATACACTTCGTGAACTTTTTATTGTTCATGTTACGATTACTAAACGCAATACTTACAGTTTGATATGGCTCAACATTTGACATCATATCCTCATGGGTCGGTTCCTCATCTACAGCGTTCACGGTTTTCATTGGTGGATGCTTGCACTGATTAAGCATATGATCTTTGCTGCCGCAGCGGAAGCAGGAGCCTTTGATACGTTTTGGTTCTTTGCACTGATGTGAGAGGTGTCCATATTGTAAAGCACCTTGTGGACGATGATGTCTTACTGCCTGTTGTTGTTGTAGCGCTACCTCCTGAAATCTGCATGTTTTTTGTAGTATTGTCACTTGCTTTCTTTTTGTCATATTTGAGAAGAAGCTGCTGGAGCTCATCCAAGTTTTTCGCTGTGTACAATATTGAGGTATAAGCGGTGTTGTCGCGCAAACCCTCAATCACTGCATTGATTATTTCATCTTCATTTAGATTTGCCTGGGCTTCAAATCTCCTTTATAGACAGCATATAAGCAATAATGCTTTCATTAGGCAGTCGGTACAGCTCCTTATATACGTCATTGGTCGGGACGTTTCGATGGAATTGATTTACGAGTGCAGCTTTCAACTCATCCCATACCATCCCATCGATATCCATAACGGTGATACGCCGACGAGCACTAGCAGCATATAATTCCAACGCTTGCAATTCTTTTTGTAGCAACAGAATTTTCTTGCGTTTCTCTAGCACGGCTATATGTTCGTCCAAGTCACCATCACCATTGTGAGACTCGCCACCATCAGCAACATCAGCAACAGCAGCAGCAACACCAGAATCCGAGTCGTCTCCATAATCCCCTTCCAATAAGGCACGTAGCTGTGAAACAGTAGCAGTAGCAGGATATTCAATACCAGCCTTTTCCAGGGCGTTTTGCAACTCAAATTTTGTTAAACGGGTCATATTCAGACACCACACCTCATGTAATTGCACGTGGCAAAAATTAAACAAGCCGCTCAGAAATAAAAATGGTTTCTTGCCCAAAGTCTTTATTTTTTCTTTTAAATTGCGTTTAGATTTTTTTTACACCAACTCGGTCCAATGGCAATTGACAATTAAATTCAACCACTTCCGCGATACAACGAAAGGCCTTGTTTTAGCTTACATATACACGCATACACATATGTATGTATGTATGTATGTACATACGCGGAGAGCGAAGGAAGAAAAAAGAATTGGAGAGTTACCCCTTCTATTCAAAGGCCAACAGTTATAAAAACTTAACGAAGCATTTGCCTTATTTTCTCCTTTCGTTGTTTCGCAAAATTCTTAACAGAGGGTTGTCATTAGCAAAAATATAAAACATAGGTGTCACAAGAATGTAGATGGTTGCCATCAGCACCACAAATACACTACTACAAATATTATACTTTACAATGTTAAAATTATAACACTTGCCAATGCAATAACAGTCCAATATACAAGGTGTGAACGTATTTCATTTTTTACATGGTTGATCAGATTAATGTTTTCAAATTTTAAATTTTAGTCTTTTGACTCAATGTAATCTTCAATTTCAAAATCATTTCTTTTACTATTCCTAACTTACTGCCAAATTCTTGAATCTATATTTTCGTATGTAACATTGTCAATATTTCTTTGATTTTCAAATATAACTAAGTAAATTCCATCTACTTTCTGATTATAAATAATATGCTTTATGTAAATTCTTTTTTACAATTTTCAACATTTAAGTATTTGTTACATTTTGCAATTTCTCTTGCAATTAATAGCTTACCATCTATTTTAGCAATTGGCCTTACTTCAAACAATTTACAATCAAATATAATTTTTGGATATTTTATGTAAATAACTATTAAATCTTCATTTTGCAATATCTTAAAAGTAGATATATCTATTAAATCCGATATAGACATTCGTCCGTGCTCATTTTCTACATTTTCTATCATAATAATGTAAAATTACGGGATTTAAAATTCATACTTTTTCCATTGCTCTAGTATTAACGAGGTTTTGTAATTCTGACATTAAAAATTCATTCCTTCGTTTTATAAGTAATATAACATGTTCATTTCCATTCAAACTTCTTATTTTTTCAGTTAATCTATAAATTTCTTTAAAAATTTCCGAGTTTGTAGTGTACTGTTTATCATTATTTACTGCTAATTCGTTTAATTTATTGTTTCCTAGTACCAAATCATCATGGCCTGGTGCTGCTATCCATTTCCATATTGTCCCTAATTCATTAATACCCCTTTTATTTCTTCCATTCTTTTTTAGTAGTTGCCCCAATAAAGTTTCTATTAAATCAGTTTCAAATTCTAAGTCTGAAATTTTAATATCCGTTACTTCAGACGTTTCTTGTAAATTATTATATCCAAGATAAGTTAAATTGGTTATGTGAAAAATTGTTCCAAAACTTCGGTATAAGGCAACATCACCATCTTCTATTAGTATTGCTATACCTTTGCATAAACTAGCCTTAAGTATTGAAATCGATAATAGCACTAAGCATTGTAATTGATACTAGCTGTAACTCCCATCTTTATTATTGAATAAACCATCTTTCTAATCAAGAGTTACAACAGAGTGGCGACGAGGAGAGCAGAACTCTACGGAAAATTCCATTCCAACATACATAACGCACGTTTTCAATAATCACATTATTGTAAAAAACACGTTGGTTTATAGCGAAAATTATTACAAACATCAGTAATAAAATTACAATGACTCCATCACCATCAGATGCTACAATCATCAACAACACGCGGAAATCAGCATTTTTCCAATTCGAAGAATTTGATAAAGAAAAAATACAATGGAGTCGTTGGCGGAATCGCTTAGAAAGCGCATTTGCTATAAATGAGACGCAGGAAGAAAAAAAGTGCACTTGCTATTGCATTACATAGGTTATGCAACTTACACACGCTGTGCGACAAGCTATCACCAGCCGAGCCCGAAAAGAAAAAATACATTGAAATTTGCAATATATTGGCTGACATATTCGAACCAAAGCCATTAGAAATCATGGAAAATTATCGTTTCCATCTAAGCCGGCAACAGGAGCACCAATCGGTCGAGGAATTCCTTATTGAGCTAAAAAAAATAGCTACGCATTGCAATTTCGGCACGTACCTCGACACTGCCTTGAGAAATCAACTAGTTTTCGGCCTAAAAAGCAAGGTAATGCGAAACCGATTACTAGAAAAAACGGATTTGACACTCGAGAGTACATTGAAGACAGCACGTGCCATGGAGCTGTCGGAGAAAGGCAATGCAGAAATGTCACACAACCTAAACCAAGTTGGGTATGTATCACATAACAAAAAAGAAAATCGTTCACTACCTGGAAATCGTTGGAAGAACACCAACAAAGCAAAACAAAAAGCATCAGAAAACAAGTCCAGCAAAAGCTGTTACCGTTGCGGTGATCCGCACCTTTCGCGACAATGTCCAGAAAAAAAATTGTACTGCACTGAGTGTCGCATAGCCAGCCATACAAAACAGGTGTGCATCAAGTCGAAGCGCAAGCAGAAGGACAAAACGGAGGCTAACTACGCGGAACATCGAGAAGTTGAGGAGATCTGCCACATGGCGGAAGCAAAAGCTAAACACGCGTATAGAGAAAAGTTTTGGAAAAAAATACAAGTAAACTCCTTCTTTATAGATTTCGAAATTGACAGTGGTGCACCCGTGACAATTATGAGCAAAGTTGACTACAACAACAAAATCGGAGGCATTGGAGAACACCAATTACACGAACCGGACATATTATTATTATTATTAATTTATTGAGAAGATTAAATAAATTAACCTAAACAATGTAATAGAGCTTTAGCAACATCGGCCATCAAGCTTTACATAAACATAGTTTAAAATAAATTAAATAACTTCTTAAATAAAGAAAAGGAAAAAATAAAATCAATACAGTGTTAATTATACTTCAAAATATAAGTTGAGCTTACAAAGGAATTTAACAAATTTTTTTACGTTTTCATAATTTACATTGACTAGGATCTCCCTAAAGTTGGTTGTACTTATTTGCTGCCGCAGGTTGTTTAAATTCGGACATGTTTCAACGATGTGAGTTATGGTGAGGATGCTGGTGGGGTTGTTGCAGAATGGACAGGTAGGCGGCTGAGTGTTTTCCATGAAGTGTTTGTGTGTTTTTCTTGAATGGCCAAGGCGGAACCGTGTGTATGCAATATTATGTCTTTTTGGTAGCCCAATAGGAAAAACAGGCGCTTGTCTTGTAGGGTTTATACTTGTATAGTAATGTGAGTAGTTGGCATAGTGTTGATTGGTTGATAGCACATAGGACTTGAAAACGAGGCCTTTTATATCCTTTTTGCTTAGGATATCTACCAGTTTCAGTGGAGATTTTGTAGCTAGTTTTGCTTCGGAATCTGCAAGGGAGTTACCTTGTATTCCTACATGACTGGGTATCCATAAAAGTTTGATTTTGTAACGGTTTGTGATTACTAGATCTCTTATTTCGGAAATGATTTTGTCGCAATAGTTTATGTTCTTGATAGCTTTTAATGTAGATAGAGAGTCAGAGCAGATAATATATTTCTGACGGCTGCGTATTGCGTTTTTGATTGCGTATAGTATTGCTGTTGCTTCTGCGGTGAAAATGGAGGCGGATGGGGGAAGTGTGGCTGATGTTATTGTATTATTTTCGGTTGTGATGGTAAATGCAACGCTGTGCTGGTACTTGGAACCATCTGTGTAAAGAATGTTCCAGTTGGAATGGTTTTCAAGAATGTGCAGAAATTCCTGCAGGTATATGTCCGGCGCTGTGTCTTCCTTTTTGTATTTGGTGAGATCTAGTAAGATTGAATTTTCTTTTAAGTGCCATGGGGGATTACGGGGTCTGAAGGGTTTTGTATTTTTGATTGAAACATCCATTTCCTTAGCGATATCAATAACTTTTTGCAGTGCTGGAGTGTGTTTGGTTCTACGTTTTCTCTTTAATCTGTTTTTTAGGATAGGTGTTAGTGGGGAGTCCACCTTGTGCGCCAGCTTGGTAATTAAGCAGACGGTTATATATGTTATTCTGTCTTTTATTTGTGGTAATCCGGCTTCGGTGAGAATGTTGGTAATTGGTGTTGTGCGAAAAGCACCAATCGCTAAGCGAGCTGCGGAATGATATATCGAGGATATTTTTGAAAGGTTTCTTTGCGATGTTGAACCGAAGATAGGGAGGCCGTAGTCAATTTTGCTCAGAATTATTGATCTAGTTATTTTTATAAGTGTATTTGTATTACATTCTAATTTAATATTGCTAAGGCATTTAATAACATTAAGTCTATTTTGCAGAGATTCACACAAGTAGTTGGTGTGGTCATTCCAATTATATTTATTATTAAATATTAAGCCTAGTATCTTGAGGGTATTTACATTTTGTACTTGTTGATTGTTTATTCTTATATCTAAGGTGTTACAGTTTCGTATGTTACATATATGTAAATGTTTTGACTTCACAATAGAAACTCTTGAGCCACTCATTTTACACCAGTCTATAATCTTATAGAGTAATTCATTAATTTCATTCATAAATTTGCTTACGTTTGAGACCTTTGAAAAAATGTAAAGGTCGTCTGCATAAAGAATATGGTTGAAATATTTCTGTTCCTGTATGATGCGACTAAGCCTATCGTATGCAATCAGGAATAAGGTTACCGAGAGGGGAGAGCCTTGGGGAATACCATTTTCAAGGGGCCATTGGCCGGTTATGAAGTTATTGGCTCTAACTCGTATTTTCCGGTTTAACAGATAGTTGCGAATATAGTTTATCATTTTTTGCCCAATTGCCCAAGATTTCAACTGTTCAATGATCGAGTGTAGACCGACACGGTCGAATGCCTTTTCCATGTCAATTGATAGAATGGAGAGGTGGTTTTTTGCAGAAAGTGCATTGGAGATTTGTTCGTCTAGGACAAGAAGTGAGTCTATGGTGCCGCAGCCTGGTTTAAAGGCTGTTTGCTGGCTGGAAATAAGATTTTTACTTTGAATATACCACATCAGGCGGCGAGCTATCATTTTCTCCATTACTTTTGACATGCAGGAAATTAATGATATGGGGCGATATCCTTCGGGCTTGTCTTTCGGTTTTCCGGGTTTGGGAATTGGGGTTACCAGTGAAGTTTTCCACTGTTGTGGTATGGTACCGGATGTATATATTAAGTTGTATAGCTGGAGTAGTTTCTGTTTGGCTATAGCAGGAAGATTTTTTAGGAGAGGATAGGATATATTATCTAATCCAGGCGTATGACCTTTCAGTGTAGAAAGGCAAGAGTTGAGCTCATTGAGACTAAGAGGTACTTCAAGTTGGCTTGCTTTATCGTCTAAGGTATATGTGGGATTAAATGGACTTAGATTGGCGTGTTTTTTAGAAATAAATTCTGCAGAAAAGTTTGTATCATTGGAGTATTTTGACCACGTTTTGGCCAGTGTATTACTAATTTCCTCTGGTGTAGATGCAACTGGACCGTCATCCGTTTGAAGGATGTGGATGTGTGACGACGGGTGGTGGCCATATAATGCGTTCACCTTTTGCCAAAGAGTTTTTGTCGGTGTGTTGCAGTTGATGTCTTCAGTGAAGCTTACAAAGGAAGCTCTTTTTGCCTTTTTAACTTCATGTTTAAATTTTGCGTTTGCTCTTTTATATGCTATTATGTTATTGTTTGTTGGAGATCGTTTTGCAACTTTCCAAAGTTTTACTTTTTCGTCTCTAAGAGTCGAAACGCTGTCATTCCACCAGTAAATGGCATGATTGTGCTTCCTGGGTTTGGCAACTGGTATTGTAAGGTTAGCGCTATGGCGGATTTTTCTTAGCATAACTGCCGCTGTATGGTTGATATTGACGTTTGGGTTAAGGGTGAGATCCTCCATATTGGCCACTATTGAATTTTGGTAAGACGACCAGTCGGCCAGGTCTAATTTATATCTATAGGTAGGGTTGGGGTTTGTGTAGTTGTATTGACTAAAAAGGCACAAAGAAATGGGAAAATTATCACTTCCATGTGGATCGTCTGCAGTTTCCCATGTAGCGGCGATATTCAGTGGTGGACTGCAAATGCTTAGATCGATATGTGTGAGTGTTGAGTGGGTAGAGAAGTGGGCTGGGGATTTGTCATTCAAAATCAAGAGATTGTTGTTCTGGATGAAATTAGATATTAATCTACCTCTTTTGTTAAAGTTTGGCGAGCCCCACATGGGACTCCAGGCATTGAAATCTCCTAATAAACATAATGGGTCATTGAAATTAGTTAGGAGCTGGTGTAAGTCGTGCTCAGAAATATGCTCTGATGGAGAGATGTAGATGCTAGTTATTACGAATGGAATTGAAGATTTTATTTTAACCGCGACGGCTAAAATTCTAGTGTGTATAACGATTTCGCAATGTTCCAGTGAACTATGCACTAGAAGTGATACTCCTCTTTTGATTGGAGAGCTTTGGTTGATGTCATTTTTGTTATACATAAGAAAGTTTTTTGGTATTATGTGTGTTTTGGAATTAGGATCTAGGTGAGTTTCTTGTAGTGCTATTATTTTATATTTTTTTTCTTTTATTAGTAATAAGAGTTCATTGTAATTATTTTGGTAACCATTAAGATTCCACTGAAGAATCTTAAGGACCATACTTAAAAGGAAGATAGAAACATTTGAAATTTCAACGCAGCGAAATCACTCACAATACCGAGAGTCACAGAAGAGAATAGCAAGTACGTCTGAACTGGTTGACAGTAAATTACTCACTGCGAACCGGACATAGACCTGGTCAGTTACACGGGGAACAACATCAATGTGCTCGGATTTGTGTGCGTGAACGTCGCTTCTAAGGGAAAATATTACAAGCTACGATTATACATCGTCGAGTCAAACCGTCATCCATTGTTGGGTCGCGAGTGGCTTCACAAATTGCCACTGGACTGGAACAAAGTACTTCGTTTTGTTAAACGGGTCATATTCAGACACCACACCTCATGTAATTGCACGTGGCAAAAATTAAACAAGCCGCTCAGAAATAAAAATGGTTTCTTGCCCAAAGTCTTTATTTTTTTTTTTAAATTGCGTTTAGATTTTTTTTACACCAACTCGGTCCAATGGCAATTGACAATTAAATTCAACCACTTCCGCGATACAACGAAAGGCCTTGTTTTAGCTTACATACACACGCATACACATATGTATGTATGTATGTACATACGCGGAGAGCGAAGGAAGAAAAAAGAATTGGAGAATTACCCCTTCTATTCAAAGGCCAACAGTTATAAAAACTTAACGAAGCATTTGCCTTATTTTCTCCTTTCGTTGTTTCGCAAAATTATTAACATAGGGTTGTCATTAGCAAAAATATAGAACATGACACCTATGTAGATGGTTGCCATCAGCACCACAAATACACTACTACAAATATTATACTTTACAATGTTAAAATTATAACACTTGCCAATACAATAACAATCCAATATACAAGGTGTGAACGTATTTCATTTTTTACATGGTTGATCAGATTAATGTTTTCAAATTTTAAATTTTAGTCTTTTGACTCAATGTAATCCTCAATTTCAAAATCATTTCTTTTACTATTCCTAACTTACTGCCAAATTCTTGAATCTATATTTTCGTATGTAAAATTGTCAATATTTGTTTGATTTTCAAATATAACTTAGTAAATTCCATCTACTTTCTGATTATAAATAATATGCTTTATGTAAATTCTTTTTTACAATTTTCAACATTTAAGTATTTATTGTACAATTTTGCAATTTCTCTTGCAATTAATAGCTTACCATCTATTTTAGCAATTGGCCTTACTTCAAACAATTTACAATCAAATATAATTTTTGGATATTTTATGTAAATAACTATTAAATCTGATACAGACATTCGTCCGTGCTCATTTTCTACATTTTCTATCATAATAATGTAAAATTACGGGATTTAAAATTCATACTTTTGCCATTGCTATAGTATTAACGAGGTTTTGTAATTCTGACATTAAAAATTCATTCCTTCGTTTTATAAGTAATCTAACATGTTCATTTCCATTCAAACTTCTTATTTTTTCAGTTAATCTATAAATTTCTTTAAAAATTTCCGAGTTTGTAGTGTACTGTTTATCATTATTTACTGCTAATTCGTTTAATTTATTGTTTCCTAGTACCAAATCATCATGGTCTGGTCCTGCTATTTATTTCCATATTGCCCCTAATTCATTAATACCCCTTATACTTCTTCCATTCTTTTTTAGTAGTTGCCCCAATACAGTTTCTATTAAATCAGTTTCAATTTCTACGTCTGAAATTTTAATATCCGTTACTTCAGACGTTTCTTGTAAATTATTACATCCAAGATAAGTTAAATTGGTTATGTGAAAAATTGTTCCAAAACTGCGGTATAAGGCAACATCACCATCTTCTATTAGTATTGCTATAACTTTGCATAAAGTAGCCTTAAGTATTGAAATCGATAATAGCACTAAGCATTGTAATTGATACTAGCTATAACTCCCATCTTTATTATTGAATAAACCATCTTTCTAATCAAGAGTTACAACAGAGTGGCGACGAGGAGAGCAGACTGGAACAAAGTACTTCGTAGCGAACACACACACACACTTTCAAAAATAGACGCACAAATATCTCTGAAAAACCTGAGGCAGAAGTATCCACGAGTATTCGACACAACGTCGATGGGAAAACTCACTGACTTAAAGGCACGGATTCGCTTAAAACCGAATGTGGTTCCAATATTCAAGAAAGCACGGCGACCAGCATTCTCAATTCGTGCACGTATCGAAACAGAAATTGACGACTTAGTACAAATTGGCGTGTTGAAAAAAGTCGAAACCAGCGAGTGGGCGACACCAATCGTACCAGTACCCAAAAGTAATGACAAAGTCCGAATTTGCGGCGATTACAAGATCACCGTAAATAATTGCACTTTTATTGATGAACATCCATTGCTGTCTATTGAAGAGCTTTTCTCACAAATGGCAGGCGGCGAAAAGTTCACTAAAATTGACCTCACTAAGGCGTATCTCCAAATGGAAGTGCACGAAGAAGACCAAGCCATCCTAACACTTTCAACACATAAGGGGTTATACCAGCCGACTAGGTTAATGTACGGCATAGCAACAGGGCCAGCAAAATGGCGGCGCGAAATTGAAAATATTCTTAAAGACATCGACGGCGTTACAGTTTTTCTTGATGACAAAATAACAGCTCCGGATGACACATTGCACATTCAACGTTTAGAAATGGTACTACAACGCCTCGAGAAGCACAACATGAGGGCAAATTTCAACAAATGTGAGTTCATGGCAGATTCGATCACATATTGCGGTTATAAAATTGATCGGCACGGCATACATAAAATACAAGAAAAAATGGATGCAATACAGCAGATGAAAGAGCCCACAACCAAGGATGAGGTACGTTCCTTTATCGGTTTAGTTAATTATTATGGCAGATTTTTTGAAAATTTAAGCACTGTGCTATATCCACTAAATAATTTGCTCAAAGACAAAGTTCAGTTCAATTGGGACGCAAAATGCAAACTAGCTTTTAATACGGTCAAACAAAAAATTTCATCTACGGATCATTTAGTACATTATGACCCAAAGTTACCGCTTGTTCTAGCAACCGACGCAAGTCCGGTCGGAGTAGGTGCAGTATTAAGCCACGTGTATCCGGACGGTACAGAGCGACCTATACAGTTCGCATCGCAAACATTGACACCTACGCAACAACGATACAGCCAGTTCGACCGAGAGGCATACGAAATAGTGTACGGCGTAAAGAAGTATTACCAGCATGTTTACGCCCGACATTTCATTTTACAGTGTGATAATAAACCAGTCACACAGATTTTTTCACCGCAACAGGGTCTTCCGATTTTGTCAGCAACACGTATGCAGCATTATGCAATTTTTTTATCCTCATTCGATTATGAAATTAGGTACCGTAAATCAGCTGAGCACAGCAACGCAGATGCACTGTCCCGGTTACCACAATCACAAATAGCAGCAACATTATCTGAAATAGACATTATCGAAAATATGCCAGTCACAGTTAAGGAATTGGCTAGAGCTATAGAACACGACAAAACAGTAAGTAAACTTGTTAAGGGTCTAGCAGATGGAAATGCAGTTGCCAAAGAACACCGCTTTGGAATAGACCAACAAGAATTTGCACTTCAAGAGGGCTGTTTGTTAAGGGGAACACGCGTCTACATACCCCCACCACAAAGAAAGGCTGTACTTGACGAATTACATCAGGCACATTTTGGTACATCAAAAATGAAAGCGCCAGCACGTAGCTACATCTGGTGGCCTGGGTTAGATTCGGATGTTGAAAGCATCACAATCAACTGCAGCACCTGTCAACACAATAGAAATGGCCCAAATAAAATTTCAACGCACGTCTGGGCGCCACCATCAAGCGTTTTTGAAAGGGTGCACGTCGATGGGGAAGTATTTCTCCATCATGGTAGACGCGTACAGTAAATGGCCAGAGATACATATCATAAACAATATAACGGCACAGACTACAATCAAAATCTGTCGCCAAATTTTCGCAACATTCGGAATTCCAAAATTATTAGTGAGCGACAACGGAACACAGCTCACGTCGCACGAGTTCCAGCAATTTTTACGAATGAATGGAATTATACATCGACGAACCGCACCATTTCACCCAGCAACAAATGGACAGGCCGAAAGGTATGTTCAAACGCTTAAAAATAAGCTCAAAGCTATGCGCTGCAGTACCAACGACCTAGACAAAGATTTGGCTCAAATTTTAATGTGTTATCGTCGAATGGTAAATACCGCGACGGGCGAGTCACCGGCACAGCGAATGTTTAATAGACAGATCCGGTCAAGATTAGATTTGCTCATGCCATCAGCACCAACAGAACAAGAAAAAGTTATTAAGCCAGTTAATCGACACTTGTACGAAGGGGAACGTGTCTCGGTTCGTGACTACTACGATGAAAAGTACCAATTCGGGCGCATCCTTAAAAAACTTGGAAAATTACACTACAACGTACTACTGAACGACGGCAGAATATGGAAACGTCACATAAATCAAATTCATCGAATAGGCAGCGACATTGCGGAGCACACAGATAGTTATTATACCTGATGAAGCGAGCGCAACCCAAATACCATCGGTGGCGACCACATCTGAGCCCACCAATATTCGACCTGGGGGAGATAAACCACCGACTACTGAAATTGCGGCTCAGTCCACAGACAGTCAGGCTGATGAAAATATTCAATCTTCGGATGAAATCATTACCGATCAGCAGACACCGTCAGATCCTATCAAACAGTCACAACGTCAGCGCACTTGGAAACAACGACTAACGTATGACGAGAATTTTAAACCCTATGAAGAAAAGTTGAACTAAATGAAATTTGAATATTTCCTTGAGGGGGAAAGTTGCTATAACTTTGCATAAACTAGCCTTAAGTATTGAAATCGATAATAGCACTAAGCATTGTAATTGATACTAGCTGTAACTCCCATCTTTATTATTGAATAAACCATCTTTCTAATCAAGAGTTACAACAAGTATATAATCCTCCCGTGTATATTCTACTATGTCTGATACCGCTAGAGCACTTAGGCTGTGTGCCAATCGGTAACTTTTTACTCAGAGTAAAAATGAGATGAACAAATTTTCTATGGTGTACAAATATTTTCCATTTTGCTGTGCCAAACGAAATGGGAAATTTTGACATATGTAAATGATCTCGAGAAAAGTAACATTTTGCGAATAAAATTTAATTTTTTAATTAAAAATAAATAGATTACTGCGAAAATATTTTTCCTTGCTTATTTCGTTATGAATGGAAACAGAAGTCATGTATTCCTTTGATGATTTGGATGAAATTCAGACCCTTAGAGAACGCATAAGCCGTCAGGTAATATCTTCGTTAAGAGAAGCTCGATGCCTGAAGATTTGAGCGACATTATGTCTGGTGATATAACGAAGACTCGTGCACATTTAAGGACTTCGGGATGGTGAAGAGCAGATGGAGAAATATTTTCAATGAAGATCTAGATTTAAAAATTTTTACCAAAACTGTGTTTAGTGCATTTGTTCTGCATAACATTTGTGTACTGAACGAAGATTTGGATCTTTCTATTCTTTCAGTGGACGAGTCTAACTATGTGCATGATCGAAACGAAGTAACGCTATTCGATTCTGCTGATGGTTTGAGAGAAAGATCTGAAATTTTTTTATCATTTTTGGAACATGAAAATTCCATATTTTATTATCATATGTAAGAAAATCATCAATGTAACACCTAAAAGAGCAACAATAAAACTCTGAAAATTTATAACAATAACTTACTTAATTTAAATATATTCATTAAAAATTATACAGGTAGGTAAGGCACAGCAGTTTAAAATTAAGTCTAAGTTTCACCCATCCATTGGGACTTACACGTCGGCCCATCCTTGGATTCGGGAAAGGATTGCGGCACTTTTCTGCAAATAAATATTTTAAATTAAATTAAAGAGGTCATTTAAAATTAGTCAAAATTAACATAAAAAACACTGGCGGAACTTATTTAATGTATTTATTATCATGATTATGCATTAAATCATTAAAATTAAACAATTTTTAACAAAAATATTCATTCACATGTGAAATAATAAGTATTTAATACCAATGTTTACATTCGACATTGCACTAGAACACTGCTGTGGAGAGGTCATTTAAAATTAGTAAAATTTTACATAAAAAACACTGCCGGAACTTATTTGATGTATTTATTATCATGATTATACTTTTAAACATCTACTTACTTCCAGCCTTCGTTGGAATTGGCGTTTTTGCCACTGAAGAGTGCCTCTTCCTCCTTGCGTCTTTTAATTAGCAGAAGCATTTCTGCATGATTACCTTTAAATAAACAGAAAATTAATACAATTCATATGTAGTTGTAAACAATATAACTTACATGTTACATATGATGTCTTCCTTCTTTTTTCTGCCATATTTTTATAATAATACTAATATTTTTGGCGGTTTTATTTGCAATTGTCAGATATAAATACCAATTTGTCAATGTATGTGTGCACATTCATAGTTGTCAAAATTTTACCTAGCCCCATGGGCTAGCGGAAATAGGACATTCGTACTCACCCCAATATATGTCAGAATTTTCTCCCGGACTGTCAAAATTTTGCTATTTTCAACCGCTTTAGTGATAAAATTATTACTAGTATCATCTAAAAATATATGTATAATTAAGATTTTATATTATCTTTGTGCACTATTCTGTTCCTTTGATTAATTTTAACCGTATTGCCTAAATCCTCCTTTACTATCTGTTTCTTATACCTAATTCTTAGTTTATTCCTCTCCCCTATTATTTTCTCGTATATAACATTGCCACATGAATAAGTTTTCATTTTTCTGTTTTTGTTTTGTCTATCTAACATCTTTTCCTTCGCTAATAGTAATCTTTGTGGCACAGTATCATGTTTAACCTTATTGTAAAGTACCTCAAATGGTTTATTTTCTATTACGGAGTGTATTGTTTTGTTATATTGTTGAACCGCTCTATATATCGATTCAGGAAAACTGATCAAATCATATTCTTCCTTCATTCATCTTGCAATCTCAATTATCGTCGAATGAACTCTTTCAACCTGCCCATTTGTTGTACCGTGATTTGGGTCACAAAAATATACCTCAATATAAAGTATCTGCATGTTATAAATTTCAAAGATTGAGCATAAAATATATCCATATGAACCTGTATTCCCTCTTCATTAGGTACAGGAGCCTCCCCAATCGGTATTTTCTTCGGGTGTTTGTCATATTTATTTCTATTACAAATATCGCAGTTTCTAGTATATTCTCTGAATTTCTAATGCATTTCAGGCCAATAGTACATCGTACAAATTTGTTTAATATTTTCCTCAAAACTCCTGTGTGCTCTGTTATGCGTTTTTCCTACTATCGCACCTTGGGCCTCCCTATTTGTTACATCCATAGGAAAATTTCTAGCATACAAAAATTTATTTGTAAACGTTTCTCTTAATTTAATTTTAATCGCATAGAGACCATCTGGTGTACAGTGAATTGCAGTCACAAGATTTGGTTGCACAAATTCTTTTAAAATTGTTATTACATTTTCCACCGTATCATATTCAATAAGGTGTCTTGTCCTACCAAAATTTACCACTTACTGATGTATGGTAAAACGTCCTTTACTCAGCAATATCTGCTGTTTAAACTGATTCAAAGGTTTTTTCGTTTCGGGAATTTCTACACCATCCGAGCTTTCCGCAGAATGCTGCGTAGCATGATCTGATCACTCATCAGATACCTGATTCAAAAATTGTCTAGATAATGCATCCGCTACTATGTTCACTTTACCTGGTTTATAAATTATTTTTGGAGCATATTCTTCGATTATAGTATGCCATCTTTTCATTTTGTATTAGGGTTTCTTGGAGAAACCGCAAAAGATAATGGTTGATGGTCTGTGTGAATCTCTAAATCTGATACTCCGTAAAGGTAATTTCTTAAAGTTTTCAATGCCCAAACTATGGCATAAAGCTCCTTTTCGTTTGTTGCATAATTTCTTTCTGTCGAATTCAATGTTTTCGATATAAAAGTAATGGGCTTTCCTTCCTGACTTAACACTCCTCCCAAAGCTTCATTTGAAGCATCTGTTGGCAATAAAATTTTTTTTGTAAAATCTGGCTGAGTTAGTTAGACTTGGTTTGCAAGTAATTTCTTTAATTTTTCAAAAGCAATAATTGCGTCCTGTTCTTATCTGTTCTATTCTTTTTAGACATGTGCATCGAAACATGTCCATTTTTTCCTGATAAATGCTTCGTCAATGGCTTCGCTATCGCTGCGTAATTTTTAATACATTTTCTATAATAACCCGTCATCCCCAGAAAACTACGAAGTTGTCTCACTGTTTTAGGTAATGGATACCTAGAAATCGCTTGAATCTTTTCCGGATCAGTTTTAATAATATTCTACTTCCTTTCTGTAAAATTTGGATTTTTCCAATAAAATTTTCATATTTGCTTCCTTCAACGTATCAACAATCATTTTTAGATTTTCCGTGTGCTCCTTAAATGTTTTTGAAAACACAATGATATCATCTATATATACGTGACAAAATTTGCCAATATAATCCCTAAGAACGTTATCCATAGCTCTTTGAAAAATACTAGGGGCGTTTTTCAGTCCCGTTATTAACTGAAAATGCTGTATTTTCCACATCAATATCCTTCATCAAAATTTGGCGAAATCCCGACTCAAGGTCAATTGTAGAAAAATATTTAGAGCCCCCCAAATTAGACAGTATGACATTTGTGTCTGGAATTGGATATTTATCCGAAACTGTTACTTCGTTTAATTTTTTAAAGTCCACAACCATCCTCAACTTTTGTGTACCATCATCATTTATACCTTTTAGGTGAATTGTATGGGCTTTTACTTGGACGAACCACACCATTCTGCAACAAAACCCTGATCTCCTCATTAACAAAGCTATTTGCAGCTAGCGGATATTGATACTGCTTA
Organism: Sphenella marginata; assembly: GCA_951509765.1. NCBI lineage: Eukaryota > Metazoa > Arthropoda > Insecta > Diptera > Tephritidae > Sphenella > Sphenella marginata. The sequence goes on along the minus strand of OX608078.1, from coordinate 54,643,168 downwards.
CTCCAAACCGGAGTATTAGTCGTAGTACGAATCTCCGCTCTAATATCTGTTCTAAACGGTAAATTCATATCTATTCCAGCATGAATTTTCTTAATTTCCACTACTATTTCCTTTTCCCTAGTAATAAATTTATTTGACTTTTCCTTACAACAAGGTTTGTAATTATTTTCTGTATTGGCGGAACATACATCGGCTGGTGCTTCAAAGGATCCTTCCTCCAAAGTTATTGCATTCAATGCACCTTTCCCACTAATTATCTTGTCAGATAATTCTTCGACTGGAATTTAAGGATCTTTTCCCGAAATTTTAATATTACTATTATTTCTCCTATTAACGTTTTTTACTTTAAATTTTTTCTTTTCAATTTTCTTTCTTTTGCCGGTATTACCATCGGCGAAGTCTTTGCTCCCAAAGTATTTTCATTTTCTAAACTTTCCTGTCGCTTGGATTCACTTCCCAAGCTAAATATTTCTTCTTCTTTATCATTATTTATTATTAAACTCTTCTTTTCAAGATTAATTACCGCTTTTATATCTCTCAAAAACTTATATCCAATTAATAAGTCTGCTTCTAAATTTTCTATTTCATAAAAGTTTGCTTTTTACCGAACAGTGTTATAAAATAATAGTAACGTATTATTGAATAGCCATTAATTGTTTTGACTCTTTTTTGTATAGCCAATTCATTTCTATTCTCGTAAATACCTGACTTTATATAGCAACTAGTTGCTCCTGTATCAACTAATACTTATTTTAAAATTTTTACCTATTGCTCTGTCATACAAGAAAATGTATGGCAAAGCTAATTTCGATCTAAAAAATGATCCTCCTTAATATTGTTAACCCGTAATGTTTTATTGAGCGGTTGCACGGTCTGCTGCGTGCTTCCATGTGGTCTTTTGCCTATATTACCACTTTGATTGTTATTATTTACGTAATTATGAGCAGGCCTGAGCTGCGGCCGATTTTGTACCCTGATGCTGGAATCAACATCCATTGGGGTCGGTCGTGGTTGCGCTCTTTCAATTCTTTGGTTAAAATTTCCTTGAGGCTGTGCTTGTGCAAACCTCAAATTATTATTGAAATTATTTTTATGGTTATAGTTATTTTGCCCATTATATGCTGAGGGCGAAAAATGGTTTGAATGGGTTGTTCTACCGAACTGTAATGCAAAATTTGCTCTTATGTGAGCTGGCCTCTTGTCGGCATATGCAAAATCTAACCGTGCCAAAATGGCATCAAATTTAAGGAGAGTGCCATGATTTGATAATAAATTATTGGCCTCCTGGGTAATTTTGTTTCTCAATATAGTCAGGGCAGCGAAATACCTTCTGCTTCCCCTAATATAGAGACTCATCGTGTTGTTGGCTGATTCTCTCCAGCTAACGTACTTATTAGGGTGGTCCTTATTTTTGAACTTTAAAAAAATGGTCGGGTCACCCTGTCATATGATTCTCCTCAGAAAAAAAATTAATACATATTTTTTTATTTTAGTTTTAGAAGCATTTTAGAGGTCGCTACCATGCATCAATGTTTTGGAAAACGACTTTTGAAGAGAAAATACCTATGAATCCGTAATATTATCTAATGGCATGCTTTTATTAGTATACATATGTATTAGAGTGATTTAAAAAAAATGTCGACCTGGTCTTACCCCCTAAAAAGTTAGGTATTGATGAGAAAATAAGCCTTGCAAAAAATTTGCGCTCTAACTTCACCCTTAGAGGTTGCTATTTTTTCCGCCCTTCCCATACATTTTGTATGGGAAAAATGGCATGTTTTTCAAATTGAATTTTCCTTTAATTTTTTAAACTGACCTCGAGCCAGCAAACAAATCAATTTTTCTTACAACAGAAAGGTCGCTAAAAAAATTTTCAAATTTTTTCAAAATATTTTTACATACTCTTAAAGTTGAAGCCTTGCAGCTTCCATAATGCTAAGCCATGTGCGATTATCTTAACTATTAGAATAATTAAAATGTTTCAAAAATTAAGAGGAAATTTACTTTGAAAAATATGCCATTTTCCCCCATACAAAATGTATGGGAAAGGGCAAAAACATTGCCACCCCTTAGGGCACTCATTATTGAGGATTTAAGTGGACATGAAAATGTAGATCGGTTAAAAATTTTGGTATCTGGGGTTGGTATTGATCAGCTTCCAAAGCTTGAACATGGAACAGGCGCAGCATATGCCACAGCTGTGCACGAAACAATAAAGTACACAGTAATTAATGACGCAAATTCATCACACATCATTAATAATTTTGCGGCAGACATGCTTTCTTTTGCCCAAAAACATCTCCTAGCATATCAACCCCGAGATGATTATAAAGAGTTGCTGATTCTTACTATAATTTATTTGGGAGAAGTCCCTGAAAAAGGGGTTTCCTTTAGAAGACCTGTTGGGTTACACCGTGCTAGATGGATGGCAAAATCTATCTATTGTTTAAAGATTTTTCTATTTAAAGACCAGTTTAAGCTAACGAAAGAGTAAGAAACAGCAGTGAAAGATGTATACCTTTTGACAGTTATTATTTAAATGAAATACTAGTATTAGGCTCCTGTAGGATCCTCCTCACCAAGAAACGATCTACAGTTATTCAAAGACCTTGCATCGTATGAAGTTGTAAATGAAGCAGTAGCCATGAAATAAATACTTGGGCAGTTGTGGTATTTGTCGGAAGAGATAGTGTCTTTTGCTTTTTTTGACGATCAAAAACTGGTGGAGGCGCTGGGAGTCGGAGGCTTAGAGGACTGTCCAAAAAGAAAACAAATCAACATCAAATACTTCTCTGACATGGGTATAGAAGATTTTGTAACCAGCAACTCTTTACGATTTTTCAACATAATGGGCGTACCCAGAATTTGAAACTGCGAAGAAAATCGTTCATTCCATGCTGGTAATAAATGATATAGCTGAACGTGGTGTAGCTTTATTGGAAGAATATAATAAGTTATTAAACAATTCTCTCCAAGTGCTTAGCTGGAGCGGCCGTGGCTCGAAAGCACCTCGGTCGAATTGGTATTTTGAAATGAAATGAAAAAGAACGAGAATTCTCGTTATAAAGTGGACGTATATTTGGTATGAAATTTACAATTTTACAAGTTATTTTTACCTTCGATATTGGGTGCCGGTGAAAGTCCTGGGGTGGCCGTGATGTGGTTTCTTCAACGCTCGCTGGAAAAGTAGACGGTTGTCCAGTCGCGGACAGCCGTTGAACCCCGAATTTCATCCTCCGGTTTTAAGGGGAGGTGAACCGATACATGCACACCCACATGCATGTATATGTTTGCTGACAAACATGAATATGCGTGCATGTACATACATGTGGGCGGGTTGGTTTTGGGGTTTTGTATAAACTAAAAAGTGACATTAGGGTGGCGCATTTCATAAGACTTTAGGCATCGGGCCTAAACATGCCGGTCCCCTTGCGATACGCAACATCCTAATCCGCCCCCAGGATTTTCGACCACGTCCTCTTAAAAATACTGGCTTATAGCTAGGATGGTGAGTGCCGGATGGCGCAGTCACCATTGTCTGCCCCTGAGCGACCTCCCGAAGATTGAGGTTTCTCGTCTGGCCGTACCTCTGCTTCGTACCTAGAGCTAGGTGGAAGAAAATTTGAAAAAATAAAAAGTTTTATATTTCTTGCCAGTAAGTTATTTGATTTACGGATGTACATGTGGTAACCCATACACGAGAAGAAAAAAAATTTTATTTTTATTTTAGGCTTAATCTAATCTTACATACTAATGGTTAAGGTTGCGTAGCTAGCGCGGCAGTGTGGCCAGTCTACGCAGGTGTAAATCCCGGAGCTGGGACCTAGCTGGCACGGCTGAATGGCCAGTCTAAGTTTTCGAGTTTATATGAAAACTCATTCGAAAGGGTCGGAAAGGCAGTGAGTCCGATACCCCGTGTACTGGTCGGAACGGCCGTGGTTCCGAGCCAGATTCGATGCTTACGCCGTTATTCGAACGACGCTGGTAAGCGTGGGTGGCGAGAGCGCTATAATTTGGCGAAATTGTATATGATTTTACTTTACTTATGAGGCCTTGCAAGTTTGCAGGCTAAGGCAACTAAATGATTGGCAGACATCATTTTTTCAAAAGAAAACTTTGTTGAAACTAGGGGATCACCCTGTAGTGCGTTTTGCTATTTTATGTACATACATATGTACATATATCTATTCTGCTACGGTTCACTGGTGCTCACTAGGGCACCACACAGCGACATTTTCACTTTCGTCGGTACTTGGAATTCCGTACCGATCCGGGTAGAGAGTGTGAGTGGGGGGCGGTTTTCGGGTTTGTTGTGTTGTTTTGTGGGCAAAACAGTCCTGCCCCTCCGAAAAAGCAAACCCAAAATCGTAAAAAAATTCAACAACCAAAAAAAAAATTTTTTTTCGAAAATCTAATATTGTATGAGAAATGGGTATTATCTGGTAAACAGCAGGCAATACATTATTTATACCCACAGCTTGGATTCATGCCGTATACACACCTACAGATACATTAGTATTTGGTGTTAATTTTTTATTTTTTTTTACATTCCTTCGGTATTGTTAAGCAACTTAACGCAGCACAAGTGGAGGATGCCACCAAAGTACCACAAAAATTTCGTTATCCTTTTTTTTTCGAAATGTTATGGTATGTGCTAGCACGTTATGTATACCCATTATTGGGCCATTCTCATCTGCATGATGAGGTATCGATTGGTGAAGAAGAAATATCTAAACGCAGTATTTTACATCTAACGCACTACGACCTATTTGGTTCGAAAGAAGTTGTAATGTTATATGATTTACCGCCACAAAGGAAAAATGTACCAGAATTAGTACGTGATCCAGTGGCATTGATTAAGGATTTACGTTAAAGGAATGTTCGGTATGTTACGAGATGGCACATCCTGATGGTGCTTTGTCGCTGCGGGATGGCACCGAAGATGCAGCAGATGCTAAGGGCATTGTAAATGAGGATTTAACCATCTGCTGCGTATGTCCGAATTGCTGCAGATCGGAAAAAAATTATGATTACAAGAGCTCGACAAAAATTTTCAGAGGTTCGTCGCACATCCGTAGGCGGTTCTAATATTGCCACAATTGGACCGATCATGATAGTAATCGATTGCCGCCACCCATTGGACAATATAATGATTTTGTTTTTACAAGCGAGTCGGAAATGGAACATGGTTCGGCTAATGTTACACACTGGAAGCATGGTGCTAAACGTCATCACCATCATATTGCAGTAAAGACTGAACGTAGTTATAATACTTCCTCACCGGGAATTTCACGCAATGCAGCTAACGATCGTATCAAAAGACGTAAGTTTCATTGGTAGCTGGTACAGTGAATCGTGGTAGTGGTGAGTAGTAATTAAAGGTAGTACTATGTATTTTATTTTTGTATGGTGTAATATGTAATTGCCATTGTTCTGTTCAAAGTAATAATCCGATCGAAAATTTAAACCCATTGCCATAGTCATGTTTTGTCAGACTGTCCGCCCGTCTGTCCGAATGAATTTTTAGATAGCTATAGGGTACAAACTAGGATATTTTCGTGTTATGCTAACATATCGCTGTTTATTTGGCGGCGTTGTGGCTCTGCCAGCCCATCAATTCCAGGGGTTAATGGGATTGACTCCGTTCTTTCGGTACTGCGCGAGTTTTAATGGGTTCCATTCGCATTGTAAGAGTTCCTTCTCTTGATTATTGAACTTTTGTGGTAATTGTATGCCATAACTGGCAACTGCTAAAACACTTCCGAAAATATCTGGAAAGGTGTCAAGCGACGCGTTTTGGCCTTAGTGACAAGATATCGCGGAAGTTCGATAATCTCGTTACGTCAAGAGATATTTGTATTAAAGATTGGAATTGTTAGGGCGTATGAATACATCAGTGAGAATAGATATGTATATTATTAATCCTTGCAGATCAATACTCATATTTCTTATTTTCAGGTATGATTAAAGTGCGGTATGATGATGTAGGTGTTCTCCAGGGCGAGTGACTCTGGTAATTTATATATATATGTTTATTTATTTTGTATTTTGGGGTATGTATACAAGGGTGGGTCCATCTGCTGCCAACTTGTCGTGGCAGGTGGATTAATTTTCAGTGGCAGAAAGGTTCGCCCTTCTGCGTTAGGTTTTCTCTGGCCTCGTTTTCGAGTGCAATTAGGTTTTCTTTGGCAGAATGGTTCGACCTTCTGCGTTAGGCTTTCTGTTGTCCTCGTTAAGGGTAGCGAGTGAAGGGTTGAAATTTGGGATATGGGAGATGGTAGGGTCTTGGTTGGAGGTGGAGTGGATGGTTACGATGAGGTAGCGGGCCTCTCGCCATCCATTCCTTCCATAGGGAGCAGAATCAGTTTGACCAACGGTCTTCTGATCTGACCCTTTTCGGTGACGAGGTCCCCTACACGCACTCGGTTATCTTCGCCGGGGTGTACGTGGGTAACTTGGCCGAGTATCCATTCATTCGGAGTCAAGTTGTCTTCTTTGATGACAACAAGATCTCCCACCTTAATGTTTTGTTTTGGATGCTTCCACTTCACTCGTTTTTGAAGTTCGGATAAGTATTCCACTTTCCATCGCCTGCAGAATGTTTGATGAAGAGCCTTGACCTTCTGCCACCTATTGATAATGGAGGCAGGGCTCTCATTCACCTCTGGTTCTGGCGGAGCCAGGAGATGACTTCCCGTAAGGAAGTGCCCAGGGTTCAACGGTTACAGGTCCGAGGGTTCATTTGAGGCTGGACTTAGTGGTCGCGAGTTGAGGCATTCCTCAATCCGACACAATAACGTACGAAACTCTTCATGCGTGAATTTATGAGGCGAGGCTAACTTCTTGAAGTGGCTTTTGAAGCTCTTCACTCCCGCCTCCCAGAGTCCGCCCATATGTGGACCCCCGGCCGGAATAAAATGCCATGTCATGGCTTGATAGCTGTATTTTGATATGGCGTTATCTCTTGCTTCCGAAATAAATGCTTTAAATTCAGATCGTAGAGATCTTGACTCTCCGACAAAGTTGGTACCGTTGTTGGAGTATATGTTTCAGAGACATCCTCGTCTAGCGATAAAACGCGAAAAGGCTGCTAGAAAGGATGGGGTACTAAGATCACTGGTCGCTTCCAGATGGATCGCTTTGGTGGTGAAGCAAACAAAGAGGCAAACGTAGCCCTTTGATAGTCGACATCCTCTACCGCGGTAACTTTTCATATCGAAAGGGGCGGCAAAGTCCACCCCGGTATTAGTAAACACGCGGGTGAAGGTAGTGCGCTCACAAGGCAGGGTACCCATAAGTTGGGTTTGCGCTCGTTTTCGATAAATGGTGCAGACTTTACAATTATGGATGGTGGCCCTCATCATGTTCTTGACATTCGGAATCCAGTATTGGGTGCGAACGAGACGGAGCATTAGTTGGTTGTCTCCATGGAGGGAGATTTTATGTACCATTTGTACAATCAAACGCGTCAACCTACAATGGCAGTATGATTGGGTGGCGCTCGTTATAAGCTAGGCCTTGAGATGCTCCAAGACGTACACCGGCCCTAATAATATCATCATTGTCGATGAATGGGTTGAGTGGCAATATCTCGCTTTTCCTATCAATAGACTTTCTATTCTTCAAGTTAACATAATCCTCCTGATACAATTGCTTCTGATAGAGTTTTATCAAGATATGAGTCGTTGTCTTAATCTCACCGGATGAGATTAAACATGACTTTTCTTGAAATGAAGCTTTCTTCTGGGGATGAGTTCTTCGAAAGAATCTCATAACGTATGATAGAACTCTCAAAGCTCTCGGTAGATCCGAAAACCGGTCAAGAGTATCGATTTCTTGTTGCTGTGATATTGCGTAGGCCTGCGCTCTCTTTTCCTCCACGGAAGTATGGTATTCGTGCTCTTGTACTGGTCATTGGGTGTTGTCTTCTTGTAGCCAAGAAGGTCCCTGCCACCCCAAATAATTGTTGACGAAGTCCGATGCTGGTAGTCCCCTGCTTCCTAAGTCTGCTGGATTCGATTCCGAGCTGACATGAAGGCAGTCCTTGCTGCCGACCAGGTCGATGATTTTGGTTATCCTGTGTGCGACGAAAGTTGACCAGGAACTTGGTGGTTTCCTTATCCATGCCAAAACGATGGTGGAATCCGTCCATAGATGTTGTTTGACTGGTCCAAGTTTGATATTTCGGAATACTGATTCCATCATTTCTGCAGAGAGTAGAGATTCGAAAATATCCTCATTACTTTTGACTCGCATGTAGACGACTGCAGCGTATGCCTTTTCCGAAGCGTCGCAGAATCCATTAATTTCGACGTCGTCTTCTGGTGAAAAGTTTACCCATCGTGGTATCCGAATCTTGTCGATTTCGTGGTATTGCTGTCTGAAGTTGCTCCATCGCTCATACCTGTTTGACGAAACTGGTTCGTGCCAATCGGTTCCCTCTAACCAGATGTTCTGCATCAAAATTTTGGCCACAATGACCATTGGTGCAAGCCATCCTAAGGGGTCGAAAAGTTTGGCAATGGCGGACAAAATCACTCTTTTTGTCAGCTTTTCACTTTCTTCCAGTGACCCTGCTTGAAAGTAGAATAATAAGAGTGGGCATTCCATCTTATGCCCAATGCCTTAACGGTGCTGGTATCTTCAAACGCCAGAAAGTCCTCAGTCAGCCGCTCCGATTTAGGGATGTCGTTGAGAATTTCTTCAGAATTCGAAGTCCATTTCCGTAGTGGGAAGCCAGCAGAGTGTAAGACTTCTCATTTCTCGCCTTAATGGCCGATGCGAGTGTATGTCCCCCCGCTAGTACGTCGTCAACGTACATGCCTTCCCTTAATATGCTAGATGCTGTAGGATATGTACTTTCTGCATCATCTGCCAGTTGAAAAGGGTTTTTATGGCTAAGTAAGGCACGCAATTGACCCCGAAAGTGACCGTTTTTAACTCGTACAGGCTTATGGGTTCTTGCGGCGATGTTCGGTAAACAATCCGTTGAAATTTTGCGTGATCATCCCTCATCCATATTTGCCTGTACATCTTTTCGATGTCGCTATTAAACACGAAACGATATAGTCTCCAGCGAGGTATAAGTACTGGAAGATCTGATTGCACTACTGGGCAGGTAGGAGAATGTCGTTCAAACTTGTGCCATTCGCTGTTTAGCTTGAGGCGTTGAAAACGACTCGTGCCTTAGTGGTGGTACTCTCCGCCTTAACTACGGCGTGATGGGGCAGAAAATAGTTATTCGCCGAATCGGCTTGAACCATCTCCTTAATATTTTGCGTATGACCTAATGTCTCATACTCAGACAGGACCCTTATGTATTCTTTCGCTAATCTGGGTTTTTTGCTAACAGCGTTTCTTTCGAAAGAATTGCGAGCAGGCTCTACTAAGAGATCCCCCTATGTTTAGTCTTTCCGGGTATTCCTGTCTGAACGGAAGTGAGACGACATATCTCCCATCTTCTCTACGACTCGTAGTTGCCCTATATAAATCTTCGCAGTATTTGTCGTCTGCGTTTGGACTTTTAGTTCTGGGCAGATCTTCTTACTCCCAGAATGCTGTAAACTGTTTGTCCAAACCAATTTCGCTGTAAAACGACACTATATTTCTAGTTTGATTGGGTGCGTCTACACGCCCGGTTAGTATCCAACCGAACACCGTTTCTTGAGCCAGAAGTGTACTTAGTACATTTTTTTGAGTCCGCATTTGCGGATATATATCTCCGCCAAGTATGAGATCTACTTCTTCATTAACGTAGAATCTCTTATCTGCCAAGACTAAGTCTGGGAATACCTGCATAGTCGTTGCGTCGATATGGCAGGAAGGCAGATTCCAAGTTAGTTTGGCTAGAATTAGCACAGAAGTTGTTAGGCTAAAGCAAGGGTCCACTGATGAACGGAGTTCAATGTGGGAGGCATCCTTGGCTTGAGCCGACACAGCATTAGTGATACCCGAAACTTGGGCATGCATCCTTTTTGCTGGTAAATTGATTCGTCGTTTTAGTCGTTCTGTTATGAACGAGCATTCTGAGCCAGAATTTATCAGTGCTCTTGCTGGGAAGTCTGTACCATTATGATGAATGGTGACTCGAGCTGTCCCTAGCAGCACACCTGCACTTGAATGTACATGGCAGGATTTTACATTTCGGTTAGAATCCGAGCTTGATTTTGAAACTTCCCGTCTCTGTTGTGCCTGTTGAGAAGTAGAGGCATTATTATCAGCATTATACTGAGACTCCGCATGCAGGAGCGTATGATGTCGAGAGTGGCATTTCTTGCAGTCGTACGAGCTGCTGCACTTCGACACTGTGTGCCCCGGGAATAGGCATTTTAGGCAGCCCTTAGTCGATTTAACGAAATTAATTCGCTCCACCGGCGTTAACTTGAGAAAACGGGGATAGTTTCGCAATCTGTGGGAGTTTGACTTGCACTTTGTGCATAGTGACTTCATTACATCTGCTTGGTATGCACCAAGTCTTTTTGTAGGGGTTTCGTTGGCAGGTTGCATACTCTGCGGTTTCTGCGCTTTCGAAGAAACCCCTATGAACCCAGACACTGTTTCAAGTGTCTGGTAGCGGTTGGACAAAAATTTGTCCATATCCTCCCACTTGGATATTTCCACTTTATGGTCTATGCTTTGCTCCCATAGACCAAGCGTACTTTCCGGTAATTTCGTTGAACATATATATGTTATAATTGCGTCCCAGTTCGAAGTGTCAATTTTATGACTTCACAAGGACGAAAGGCAATTATTTATTTCGCTTTGCAATGTTTTGATTGCGCTACCACACTCACTCTCTACCTTTTCCAAATTAAACAAAACTTGGAGCTGCGAATTGACAAGTATACGTTTGTTTTCGTACCTCTCGCATAAGTTTCTCCACGCGATATCGAATCCCTCATTTTTAAACGGACATTTTTTCACTATATCCTTTGCCTCACGCTGTGTCTTGTTGTTGCGGTGGAAAAGTTTCTCAACAGGTGTTAGGCGCTTATTCAAGATATAAATGGCAGTGAACATGTCACGAAATGTTGGCCGTGACAAGTAATCGCCCTTGAAAACTTCAGTATCGCATGGAGGCAGGCGGATACTGTGCTCGAATTCGGGATTTTCTTCCGTTTTTGTATCGGGTTTTGTGAACGTCGCTTGGCGTGTAACCATATCTGACATGCAGCGTAAATATATGGCGTAAGCCTTTTTGAATTTAATTTTACTGCTACAATGTCGGAAGCTTCCAACTTATTTGAGTTTAACAACTCATCTTGGGCAGTTCTCGTTTTCCTCCACATTGACTTCAAGTCTTCTTGTTGAAGGCCAAGAGTGAACTTGGTGTGGGCTGAATCCTCTATTTCATTATAGTCAGCTTCAAATTCGCTGATCGTGTCAGCCAACCTAATGAAGCTTTCCATATTTTGGGTTTTGAGGAATTACGAGATGTAATTAAAAGGCTCAACCGTGCAATATAATTTTTTAAAAACGGGTAAAGGCCGTATGTACCCCAGGAAAATCTAACAACCCAATTCAATAATTTTTTCAATAAAGGAACGCAGTCTTTAAAATCTTATTAAATTTTATTTATTTATTACAGACTTGGCCGTATCGTCTGAATAATTTTTAATCGCACACCCTGAGTCCCTGGGACTCACTCAAAATTTAAAAGCTTCATAACAGACGCGTTTTTTTAGTTTAGGCACAGCTTCTTCGTATACCTTCCTGCAGTTGTATGAAGAACGCGTGGTTGAACGGACGTTAGCGCAAGAGTGTTTGAATGCTTTGATTTTGGTGAGCGTGAGTCCCGGGGACTCATGGTGGTGTTTTGTGTGACAAAATTTTGTTTAAGGTTTTTATTAATTTGTTGTGTTTTCTTTACAGTATTGTCTCAACATGTCGGCCAAACGTAGAAAATGTGAAAGTGTGAACCCTATGAGTGATTCTGCGGAGAAAGTAATTACAAAATGCCTCGAAGAGGAAGATAATGGAAGTGATTTTGAAAATGAAGGTTTTGATGGGCCAGGACCTTCTCGATATTTTGTACCAGAAGTATTTTCAGACGATGAGGATGATGACTTTATCTTGACTGAACACGATTCTGCTTCCGAGTATTCTAATAGTAATAGTGAAGATGAATGTGAGGAAGAGGAAACCGCAAATAATAATTATTTATATGGTAAGAATAGATTCAAGTGGTCAGTGGTCCCTCCGACTCGGAATGTTCGAACTGCTGCACATAACATGTTCTGTACGTATAAACCCTCAACCGATAATGGAAAACTTTAGTCCAGCAGACGCTTTTCTCAAAATTTTTAATTCTGATATGTGGAATTTAATAATTACTTGGACTAACAAAAAACTCGAAGAGCTGCGACAAAAGTATTCAGGTGAACAACCTCACTTAGGAGAAACAAATGGAATAGAGATGAAAGCATTCATTGCAATTTTAATTTATACATCTATTTTTAAGTCAAGTAAAGAAAGTGTTCTATCATTATTTGCGACGGATGGTACAGGAAGAGAGATAATTAGGGCGACTATGTCCAGGAATCGCTTTTGTGGGTTACTTATCGCGCTGAGATTCGATAACTTTGCAGACAGACACCAACGGATTGGCGCTGATCCAGGATGTGCTGTTGCAGAAATTTTATCGATTTTTATTTCTAATTCCCAAGCAAATTATACTCTCGGACCTACTGTTACCGTTGATGAAATGTTGATTAAATTTCGTGGTCGATGCAAATTTAAAATGTACATGCCTAGCAAGCCAGGAAAATACGGCATAAAATTGCAGATATTGGTGGACTCAGAATCGTTTTATACGTACAATCTCAATTTGTATACCGGAAAGGGTTCTGATAGCAGAGGCTTACCAGATGAAGACCAGAGACGGCCTGCGGCAACACAAGCCGTTCTGCGTTTATGCGAACCTATTTTTGGATCCAATCGAAATGTCACTTCCGATAACTGGTATTCTTCTATGGATTTTATAACTTGTTTGGGTAATCGTTGCGGTGGACTACCGAGCGGTAATATTTACACAAGAATATCGGGAGGGGTCTCAAAAGACGCGTCTCGGTCCCAGGATTATGAATATAACTCCGCTCAACCAATATTTTAATTATTTTGGAAAATATTTGCCGAAACCGAAAAATGACCCGGGTTTAGGGACCCGATCCATGTTTTTTATGTGCAGAAAACCTTTCCGCGTAGGCGGCTTCGGCCGCGCTTCAAAAAATAACCCTGGGCTACGCCATTCCAAGCCCGGGTGGTTGCCATAGCCGTGGCTACCGCCACGGTGATGTCCTTCCGCGTGCCACTCTTTTTCTCACAGGGTAATGTGATTACAACAACCACATGAAAATGACAGAAAATTATAAACTTTAACTGCAAATATCTCGCAAACTACTAAAAATATTGGTTGAGCGGAGTTATATTCGTGATCCTGGGACCGAGACGCGTCTTTTGAGACCCCTCCCGATATTCTTGTGTAAATATTAGCGCTCGGTAGTCCACCGCAACGATTACCCTTGTTTGAAAAACAAAGGTCTTACTACGGTGGGAACACTTAAAAAAAATAAGGCTGAAATATCCAATCAGTTTTTACCAAATAAAAGTCGGGCTGTCAATTCTTCTATGTTTGGATTTACTAAGGATGTAACATTAGTCAGCTACGTTCCTAAAAAAAATCGAGCAGTTATTTTGTACTCATCAATGCATCACGATAGTTCTATAAATCAAACATCAAATAAACCTGAAATAATTCATTTTTACAATAGTACAAAAGGCGCAGTAGATTCAGTGGATCAGAAGTGTGCAGTTTATTCGTCTAGTCGCCGTACCCCTCGATGGCCTATGGCAGTATTCTACCGAATAGTTGATATGTCGGGTGTAAATGCTTATGTTCTTTATAACAACCAAGCCAATATTAAAAAGTTAAGTAACAAGGCTAAATTTTTTAAAATCAGTTGCTGAAAGTTGAAACGAAATGAATTTAAAAACACGTTAGTATAATACGAATATGCCAAAAGAGATTCGTATGACAATTTCTCGTATAATTAAAATTGATATACCAAATGAACTAAATTCATCCGAATCCGATAAATTGCCCAGGGAGAATAGAAAATATTGTTATACATGCGATTATAAAAAAAGAACCAAAACTGCTTACCTTTGCCTCCGTTGTAAACAACCCATTTGTCTCACATGTGCCTAAAAGTGTGTGCTGTATGTGCAACCAATGAGTGATTTCACCCTCTGCACGATTTTTTTTTTGTATGGGGCCTAACCCTTTTGTGCCTGATTTTTTACTTAATGGTATATGTTTAAGCTATAAATATAAAATTTTGTGTTCTTTTTACATTTTTAATATGATTTATGTTCATTTAACCTGAAGTGTTTAGTTTTTATGTTTTTTTTTATGATCTCAGAAAGATTTCACAAAAATGAAATTTATGTTAAGTTTAATCATAATTTTGAACTGTTTTATGTTAAAAGCACTTGCAATCTATATTTTAATAAAAAAAAATAAATTACAAATAATTATTTCTAAGTTTTTTCTTAAATGTTAAATGTGAGTCCTGGGGACTCAGGTTGGTGATATACGTAATTTTTCTTAGGGGTGCGATTAAGGGTTAAACTCGAATAAATTCAAATGTATACTATTTGATCAACTCGCCACCCACACGCTATCGGGGATATGTTTATATATTGTATATGTATACGTGTATATATGTGTTGCCGCAATAACGAAACTAAACAAAAGAAAGTGCGCGGTGTATCAAAACGATCGAATAAGTGAATATTTAGTGGATATTTGTGCGAATAAATTAAATTTTAGCTAAAAAAAACTAAGTGACTTTATTTAAGAAAACTAACTAGCCCTCGGTTGAATTGCTGTGCGTGTTTATTGCTAAAACAGTGGAAAACTAAGACGAAACGAACAACCGAAAGGCTACGTGAATTTAATGTGAAAGTGAGGTTATGTTACCTCAGCAATTGCAATGGTAATTATTTTGAAAAATTTTAAATAATGCACTCACTAAACAAATTCACTTTTCGCACTTATGTTTTGAGCACACTCGCAGGCGACACTTTTTAAATATAAATATTTGTGGCAATTCATTTAACAAAAATAGCAACTAAATAAGTGGCAAGAAATATACAACTTACGTGCTTTAATATGGTGATCGGCAGCGTTGTTGTATGTATGTGTTATATGTTGTTGTGGTAGCTTCTTTGCGGGAGTGTAAATTTGGCTGTGTTTGGCTAAGTGAATTTATCCAACGTTGAAAAATAGTAAAATTAAATATTCGGTATCCAAGTACCTTAACTAATGCGTTTTGATGTAGTTTTTGTGGACTGTATTGCTCATAGTGCTGTGGTTCATCTACGGGGAGATAGGACCATGAACAATTCGCTCGAAGTGCTTAGCTGGAGCGGCCGTGGCTCGAAAGCACCGCGGTCGAATTGGTATTTTGAAATAAAATGAAAAATTACGGGAATTCTCGTTATAAAGTGGCCGTATATTTGGTATGAAATTTATAATTTTACAAGTTATTTTTACCTTCGATATTGGGTGCCGGTGAAAGTCCTGGGGTGGCCGTGATGTGGTTTCTTCAACGCTCGCTGGAAAAGTAGACGGTTGTCCAGTCGCGGACAACCATTGAACACCGAATTTCAGCCTCCGGTTTTAAGGGGAGGTGAACCGACACATGCACACCCACATGCATGTATATGTTTGCTGACAAACATGAATATGCGTGCATGTACATACATGTGGGCGGCTTGGTGTTGGGGTTTTGTATAAACCATGATACAATAAACAGGTAGACGCAGGAATAAAAAGCAACCCTGCTATGTATTTTGCTGGTCGGTAAATTGTCAACAATTTCTTGTGTCAAAGTGAGGGAAATAATGGCTGGTTATTGCTGCAAAGTTTGTTGCGCTGATACCATGAATAAATCGCATTGCCGGTATCAGCGCAATGTGTTAACGCAATTGCCCATAGTAGTATTTTGGCACTGGTCGATTGTATTTTTGCTCAGAACAAAGGCTGGCATCAATTTGGTGGTAGCGCAGTTTAGAAAGCACCACCAATCTTAAGATAAGGAATCCGAACTCTAAACCTAACCTAAAAATTATAAGAAAACCCATTTTTGCTCCTGTTTAGGAAACACCGAGTTCAAAGCCAAACTTTTTCATAGTTTAATACAAAAATAAATTATTCAAATATTATTGATAAATTTTCAATGGTTTTAAAAATGGTACAGCGATATCAACGCAATAACACTAAGGCACCCAACGTTACTCAGCTTTCATATAAGAAGTTGACATTTTGATATTGTTTACATATGCACAAAAATGTAAGAAATGAAAACTAATGCTTTCACAGCAAATTTATATTATTTTGCGAGTTCCGCGGTTAGTTTTAGAAGTGTGGCGGTGATATATTAATTATAAAGATGTGATAGGTTGAGTGCTTCCCCCAAAATCGGAAATATTTTTAGTTAGAACCTGAAGCCTCTTAGAGAAAGGCTTTTTCAAAGTCCCACTTCCTTTTGAGAACTGCAAAATAACTTTTTCCTATCGTTTCACTTGTGAACATCTTTTTCCCATTGAACAAACACTTTTTTGAATTGTATTTTAGTGTAATAAACCGAAAAATTATAAATTAGAAAATTACTGCTCAATGTAAACAAAACAAAAATGTAAACAAAACAAAAATATAAACAGACATTGACAATCGGAAGACCACTTCGAATGAAAAAAAATAAAAAATGCAACTCTGATGCGGTTACCTGTTAATTGTACCATGGTATAAACTAAAAAGTGGCATTAGGGTGGCGCATTTTATAAGATTTTAGGCATCGGGCCTAAACAGTTATTAACAAATAAGGAAGAGCAAAAGCAATGTCTACTTTTGTTGGTGAAAGATTGCAGAAAGAAATATCCAGATTAAAAAAAATAAACTCTTCTTAATAATAGGTTATCTGCTTAATTATTAAAAGTATTTTTATTTTGAAATTGTTATTTTTGCGAATCCTTTATAATACTAAATAAAAGTTTATACTGAACAAGATTTTACTTTTTTATAAAAGTTCAAACGCTAGTAGCGACCCCTAAATATTTTAGAATTTTTTTTTGTTTTACTGAAAAATTAGTTTCTCGGGATAGGGAATCGAATGAAATTGTGCCCCGCAAGAAAAAAAAAGTTTGTTTACCATATGAAGATCATCCTAATATATATACTATACTAGCGGACCCTCACCCGCTTCGCTGGGTGAAAGAAAAATAGACATGAAAGATGTTCTTTGTTTTTTTCTTGTTTTATCATTCAATTCATGTTCAGCCATTATTTCGTGACTTATTCTAATAACAATATTTTATTTATTTTAGTGACTTACTCTAATTATTGTAAACTAACAACTTATTCTAAAGCCTTCTGATACACAACATTTTTGGTTTTCTTTTCGTGCGGTGTATAAATATACAGTAACGATGGTTTCGCTACTCGCGAAGATCCTACATACAGTTGTCCATGTCCAAAGCATGGATAAGTTAGGTCAATTCCACACAATTGAAGTGTGAATTGTAATAGCAAAAGCAAGGCGAATGGGAAATTGAATTCGCTTACAATCAAAAGGCAAATCTGTTGGAATCATTGGAATACGCGGAATCAAAACATCTTCACCTTTAAATTTGCTACCAATCTGCTAATCTTGTCCCATTGCATAGTTTCGGCTGATTGATGTTTCGCAACATAATGATAACTGCGCCGACTTTCAATTGCAAACGATGTGGTGGCAAGCCAGGCAAATCAAGTGAGTTCAAAAATTCAATTGGATAATTCACTACATCGTCGGGATTAGTGATTGAATCAATTGATTTATAGGTCACAACTTCACCTGGAATTTGAGTCAAAATACTGGCATTGATTTCATTGACATCGACATTTTTGGCAGCTAATATAGCTCTCTCGCGTAGCCAATCTTGATTTCTATAGTTTTGTGCAATATTTGGAAATACATTTTGCACTAATTGTACTCTTGATTCTGTTACAGTACAAAAATTAGTTGGAAGTGTGATCATGCCTGTATTCTTATCAATTGGCTTTCGTCCATTTCCAATTTGCAACAAATGTTCGGAAAATTCAGCAGCTGTTGGATCATTCTGTAACTGCACACGAACATTGGTAGTTAATGTGAGTTTTTGAACATATCTTCAGAGATTAGAAGATTTAAGACTTGCTCTCAATTCATCAGCTGCTGTTGATTTGGGTATAACAGGCAAAGTTTGTCGAAAATCACCGGCCAATAGAATTAGTGCACCACCAAATATGTTTGTGTTATTTCGCAAATCTTTCAGTGTTCTATTTAAGGCTTCCAGTGATTTTTTATGAGCCATCTTACATTCATCTCATACAATAATTTTACATGTTTGTAAAACCTTTCCCATTCCAGAATTTTTAGAAATATTGCAAGTTGGTTCTTCAATTACTTGCATATTTAATGGTAACTTTAATGCAGAATGGGCAGTGCGACCGCCCTCCAATAAAGTTGCCGCTTTCCAGATGATGCCAAAGCCAATGCAATATTATTCTGTGATCGAATGGTGGCCAAAATTAATGACAACAAAAACGTTTATCCAGTCCCGCCTGGTGCATCTAAGAAGAATATTCCTCCTCTTTCATTTGCAACATTGTCTATAATTGTGTCATATGCCTGCCTTTGTTCTGTGTTTAATTTTGGTAGGTTTGTTTCTACAAATGTGTTCAGCTCATTTCGATCATATTCTTTTTCACGTCTTAACTCTGTATTGTATGCATCATGCATCGGACGATTGGGTGCGATCATACCTAACTCACTTAGAGTTTTATTTGCAATCATCAGGCAAAAGTCTTCGATTTTAATTAATGCCTCATTATATAATTCATCTGTGTAATTCAAATTTGGATTTGCAGTAATGCGACGTACTTGATTTAGAATATCTTCTGTCATGTATTCTCGGTAACTTCTCCACATTTCTATTAGGTTTGCTGGGAAACATGTAGCAATAATGATGGCAAATAGTGTTCTTATTTGGTGTGGAGAGCTTGTTGCACATGCATCCATAAGAGTTGCATCCCAATGATTGTCATTTTCAAGCAAATTTAATTCTTGACATGCTTGCCGATAAGTATACAAAGATTACCATTAACTCGTTTCAAACTTTGGAATGATCTTGGGCCGGAAATATTAACTAAGAGTAAACGTAAATAGAAATATTCCGCTTGACTTGGATGCACAGTGTAAAGTCGTCCGATTGCATCACCCAAATGAACACCAGGATATCCATCTACAGGTAGTATTCCTCTTTGCCTTCGTACCCATGACTTTGATGATCCATTCCAAGTATAATACTTATTTAGGCACATTTGAATAAAGCAATGTTCTTGCAAATGAATCTGTTTCACATAAGTTGAAAAATGAAGTTAGTGTTGTTGCTGGTGGTCGTTCGGCCATTTTCTCCAAACTGCTTCGTTACTACTAATGTATCAATTGTAATTAGGTAATTTCATCATTCTGATTTGCAACTCCAAATACTGCCATGTCACTGCCTTTATTGATATATTTGCATATGTATTTGATCGATTTTACGGAGTTACAATATTCAACATTTATATGTGCGTTAAATGTTTTCGATAATAATTTGGAATACGGAACTGTCCAAAGGTTATCGATCTCCACATCTTGATTATTTATTTTTACAGTGACTGTTTTTCCATTATGTTCTGGTGATCTTGTAAGGGACAATGGATATCCATCATTTCCAGTCATTGTTTCAGCGATTAATTGCCTTGGGTAATTTGCTGAACATTTACCATCAACCATACATGGAGAATTTTGATTTAACGTACCACACGGTCCATGAATCATGTTTTTGGTTACAATAGCATGTAATTCGGGATCTTCATTTATATCTGGAATTTCAGCACATATAATATCATCAATTTTATCTGTGGTTAGTTTTTGTTTTAACCAAATCAAAATATGCGAATGAGGCAAGCCTCTTTTTTGCCATTCCACAGAATACATGAAACATTTTACATCTCCGTAAACTTTATGTTTTACAATGAAATCCATTAGAGACTGTAGCTTGCGTCTAAACACTCTTGCAGTAATGTCATGCCTATCAGTAGTCGATTCTCCAGGATATATGTAAATGATTCTTAATATCATCCCATTTCGGATTGCATGTAAAGGTTATGAATAATTCGGGTCGACCATAATTTCTGACATAACACATTGCATCTTGGGCGTATTCAGGCATATGCCTTGGACTGCCTGTATACGATGAAGGTAGTATTTTCATTTGACCAATGTTATTCACGTTGGTATCGTTGTTGATTGCATCTCGTAAATGTATGTATTCGTCACAGCTTAATTTTCTTTCATAAACATGAAATGGTATTATAACTTTGGTCCGATATTTGTAAGTATGAGAAGAAGAAGAGATAGACCCACCATTAAGTATACCGAAATGGTCAGGGCGACGAGCTGAGTTGATTTAGCCATATCCGTCTGTCCGTCTACATATAGCTCCCATATAATCGATAGTTTCGATAAATGTGGTTTGGCCATGTAGGACACTTAAAAAAGATATGCGTATTCATGAAAGGTATAAAGCCTTCGGCATAGCCGAAGATAGCCCTTTCCTTACTTGGTTTTTGTTGTAATTTGAATTTTCTTTTGTTGTAATTCAATCGTTTGGGCTATAAATTTTGCAGTTAAGAAGCTAGGAACGTAAAATTTTGCAAGGTTGGTACTTATTATAAATGTGATGTGTGTGATGAAAATTATACAGATCGGAGTAACAAAACATATAGCTCCCATATAACCGATTGCTCCGATAAATGTGGTTTGGCCATGTAGGACACTTAAAAAAGATATGCGTATTCATGAAAGGTATAAAGCCTTCGGCATAGCCGAAGATAGCCCTTTCCTTACTTGGTTTTTGTTGTAATTTGAATTTTCTTTTGTTGTAATTCAATCGTTCTGTTTCTATTTTCGCATACATGTCATGAAATAATTTACGACATTTTAAAATGTGATTCTCTTGATTGCTTCTTATCATGATTCGGTATGCATAATAATTCATTGCGCTTACAGTTTTATTTGTTTCTTAACCATTTGTTGGATTTATTTGTTTTATATCAATCGAATAACCATATTCACCACGACAGAACATAAGAGGATATTGCAATGCATCAGTGTTGCCAGAAATTTTTAAAGCTTATAGCTAAATTGAAACAAAAAAATAGCTACAAAAAAAATTTCATAGCCAAAAAAAATAGCTAAAATTTTTTTCTTTAAAAATAGCTAAATGAGCTATTATTTCACATGAAATTACACCACATATGTATGTCCGTAGTTACTAAATTATTGTAAAACAAAAAATAATAATAATAATAATTCAGTCATTGAAAATATATGTACTTTTTAAGTACATAAATTAAATTAAAATAGTAACATAAATTATAATCACGAATAGTTGATATATGTACATACATCACTTCAGTTTTATTCAAAACTGAAGTTAAATCACAGCTGTGCACTGTTCAAAAACAAAGTCATTGTCTTCGTTTAATTCACATGTTGAATCGTATATATTTCCTGAATTCATTGATTTTATGAGATCACTAGGTACAAGGGCGGATCCAGGGGGGCACGAACGCCCAACATGCAAAAAAATCAATAACTGAAATATGCTTATTTTATCTTCACAAGTACACGGATATTAAAAACTTACATCAAAAATAATAAAAACAGCATTTCTGTTTAGTAATAGCAGTTTTATTATATTCCATCCATGATTACATGTTTAATAAAGACAGTTTTCTTCTGTGTTTCCTGGTGAAAACGTCCAAAACTTCATCAGCCTCCATTTGTGCCGCAATATCTCCATGGATATGCATTAAAGCCAATCCATTCAAACGCTCTTCTGTCATGCTGTTTCGAAAAAGATCGCTCGGCAGTGATGGTTGTCACTGGAAACGTGCACAGCAATTGACAAAGGGTTCTAATATTTGGCAGCATCGTGGCTCGTTTGTAGGCATCTGCTGGGGTTTCTGGTATATTTTCAGTCATCTGTTGCCAAATTTTTAGCTCTCCCTTTATAGCTAAAAAACAAGGAAGATCTTCTTTATAAACTTCAGCACCTTGCAAAACATTATCTAAATCTTCGTCGTTAAAGTTATGCTACAGCAACTTTTGCAACTGTCCGATTCTGTGTAGAGGAGCGCTAGGGAACCTGGTTGACATTTCACTCAACATGAAGTCTAGAAATGGAATATAAACTGAAAGTCGGTAATATTCTTCAACTCATTCAGTCTGAATGTTTGATCGATTGATTTGACGACCGGTGGTTCTACGGACTGTGATTTCTGTACCAAGTTCATTTGCAATGGCCTCAGCCTGGTCGAACAGTTTTTTAAATGTGTCATTGCTAGATTCACGCTGCCTCTGCAAACTTGCTGTGGTCGTAGTAATAAGCTGAACTGCAGAAAGTATGTCAATATCTTTGGCTTGAAGCGATCGAGATAAGGACAGGGTTATTCCTAAAATATCTGATAGGATCACCAAGCTTATTAGGAATTCTGACGAAGTTATGGATTGCAGTGAAGAAAATGGCAGTACCGAATTTGTTCTGCTCCCATATTGCTGATCAGCCATTTTTTGTAATATTGGAGGGAGACATGGCAACACGTCCATAAAGGTCAAAACCGCTTCATGCCTCTCAACCAATCTTGTCTCACACATTTTTTTAACATATTTCGTTTGTCTTGTGGCAGATTAGATTGTATTTCTTCTCTAAGAAGATGTATTCGTTTAGCCGATTCACGGAAGAAAGTGGCAGTACTTGCTATAACCCCTACTGCATTTCTTACACTGGGTACGGTGCAGGCTGAGCTAATAGCCAAGTTAAGCCGGTGGCTTGCGCAGTGGGTAAAAAAGGCTAAGGGCTGAACATTTAATATATGTACGTGCCTGAACACCTTTTAGTTTGCTGCTCATGTTTGCTCCTCCATCATAAACTTGACCACGGCACATTTTAATGTCAAGGTCATGCTTTTCTAATGCATTCAGAATAGTTTGTGCAATGCTTTCACCAGTGGTTTCGACAACTTCAATGAACATAAGAAAATCTTCCTTTATTTCGATTTCATCCACATCGAAATAGCGAATACTAATTGATAACTGTTCACAAACGGAAACATCTGTGGTCTCATCAGCCATAATGGTAAAATATTTGGATTTTTTTATTTTGGTCACTATTTTATTGCTGATCAACTCGCCACAGCATTCAATTAAGTCATTTTGTGTTGACTTACTTATATACGAAGCATTTTTAGCGCTATGTCTTATATGTTCCTTAAGTATTTCATCCCCAGCATCGATTCGAAATTTGAGCAAAGCTCTAAAGTTTCCTTCCCCATGTTTAGAAGAGCTTTGCAAGTCTAATTCGCCGTCATCTCTGTGACCTCTCAAAGGTATGTTTTGCCTACCACAAAATATCACTGTCTTTATAATGGGAATCAGTTTTTTACGATTATTTTCGATTATTTCCCTTTCCTGGGATCTCATTTGTTCAACTATATCTAACGATTTTCCCTCCATCAACATCAAAAAATTTTGGGATGCTACCATGTTCGCTTTGTGGTAATTCGCGTTCTCATGGTGTGCGATCGTCTCAATTGCCTTTTTATATTTTACTAGTGGTTCCGACACCAGTCTTCCCAGCTTCACATCATTTGTACCCACTTCACGTCGACCAAAGAGCACACACACTTTGCATAATCCGCCGCCAGAAATTTTACTATATGCTAGCCATTCATGGTCCCTTAACCAGCTTTTTTGAAAAGACCGGTTCTTTTTTCCCTCTCTTCAGTGGAAACTTAAATTCTGCAGTAGGTTGCCAGGTATACTTCAACCACTGGTACCGTTCCTCATCAGAAAGCCCGCCTTGCCTGCCGAGTAGAGAACCTAAAATCATAAATGGATTAGACAATGCAGCAAAATTGTAAATCTTGGCATATGGTACAATGGTGCGTTTCAACCTAAAATAACACGTGATAACGGTAATCTGTGCCGATTTTTAGTTAAAGTTTTATCTAACGGCTTATACTAAGTTCGCAAAAAAGTCCATTAAGGCTTCAAAAACACATTATTTTAATATCGTGTTCATTAGACTCAGCCAAACAAAAAAAATAATTTGGGTGTGGTTGCTGAGTGACCTTGCTCAATCCCGACTCTTGCGTCCTCTTTCGTACACTCTGGGCAACGTGGGCTTCCTAGGCTCGCGGCAGAAAGAGAGGGAGCCCCGGTGGGGCCACTCTGACGTATTTGGTTTAAGGGCTCACCGAGGTCTTTTTCGCAGCGTCTGTACACCACGAGGTGCGGGTGCAAGCGGGCGTCTGTCTTGGATCAAGCGGCTCGCTATATAAATGTGTAAATTTACTTCAAAACCCCGAAAAAGGGTTGTGCGCTGGGTTTGGGACCAGCCACGTAAAAACCAACACCAATGAAACCAAAACCCCTTTCCGGGGAAGGATCCGCTGCCCGACCGGTTGATGTCCCCACGAACGCAAAGGCTGACATCACCGCCCTGCAGGAAATACGATGGACGGGACAAGGAAAGACGACCATCGAACCTAAACAAAATTTCTAAACCCACAAGGATTACACTACTCACCTATATCCCGTTCCTGTAGTGCGTTGCTCGTTGAGGCCGTTGCCACTGATGTACTCGCCGGCTCCGCGGAGTGTAATTGGACACCGCTCACTTTATCAGGAAGTACATCATTACACCTTTGCTTCTTCGGATGGAAGAACGCGCTTAAGTTTTGTTGTCTTTTTCTGGCACTCATTTTTTTAACAAAATTACTTAAACACGATAGCACTAACAATAATCACTTTTCACAACTTTTCATGGACTATTTGACCAATCGAATAATTAATCACTTTTGTTAACTTGTAGCGCAATAAAATAAGAAAATAAAGCACCCCTGCAGCACAAAGGTAGTTGGCGTTGCGGTACAAATTCATATGAATTTTTATGCATCGCACTATGGGAATTCTTAATAAAACTTGTCTCAAAAATAAATTTTTCGCAAATCAAAAGAGTAGATTTATGTAAAGCATTATGCATGGTGCCGAAAAATTGTCGTTTGGAATTTTTTTTTCAGTAGAGTGCTATAGCTATTGCTATGAATATTTGCTCAAACGATTGCGCGATGATCAACCCTTCGGAAATAGGCGTGGCAGTAACCCTTTTTATGCTTTACAAAATGGGAGATATGTAACTAAAATTAAGGTTAATAAATGAGTCGAAATACCTATATATGTATGAAAGGTTGGTAGTAAAAGTAAAAAATATGTTTAATGCAAGTGGAGCAAACCTTATAAAATGTTTGATACAATCACATAAATAAAGATTGTACAGTAAAAGTCAGGCTAATCGTTTCTTCATTAAAAGTAAGAGATATGTTTTATTTTTCCAACCATATTTCCGACTTTAAATGAAACAAGTAAGGAAAGGGCTGTCTTCGGCTGTGCCGAAGTCTTTATACCTTTCATGAATATGCACAACTTTTCTCAGTGTCCGCTCCTTACTTACAATTACTCACAAACTCTCCAAAACTGTTAATTTAAAAATACATAGCCAAACCACATATATCGGAGCAATCGGTAATATGGGAGCTATATGTTATGTAAGTCCGATCTGTATGGTTTTCACTACACACATCACTCATATAATAAGTACCAAACCTGCAAAATTCTACGTTTCTAGCTTTCTATTTGAAAAATTTATAGCCCGAAACCCATTTATCGAAACTATCGATTATATGGGAGCTATATGTTATGTTGGTCCGATCCAGGTGATTTTCACTACACACATTACTTATATAGTATTTACTAAACCTGCGAAATTTCGCTCTAATAGCTTTTTAATTGCAAGAGTTAGAGGCCAAAACCCATTTATCGAAACTATCGATTATATGGGAGCTATATGTTATGTTGGTCCGATCCAGGTTATTTTCACTACACACATTACTTATATAGTATGTACTAAACCTGCGGAATTTCGCTCTAATAGCTTTTTAATTGCAAGAGTTAGAGGCCAAAACCCGTTTATCGGAACAATCGATTGTATGGGAGCTATGCGTTGTATCGTTCCGATCTTGCTGGTTCCGACAAATGATTAATCCTATGCAAAATGGCGCCTGCTTGCAAAATTTCATCGAGATATCTCTAAAATTGAGGGACTAGTTTGCGTTCAAACAGACGGACGGACAGACGGACAGACGGACGGACGGACGGACGGACGGACAGACGGACATGGCTAAATCAACTCAGCTCGTCGCCCTGATCATTTCGGTATACTTAATGGTGGGTCTATCTCTTCTTCTTCTCATACTTACAAACATCGGACCAAAGTTATAATACCATTTCATGCTCATGAAAGGTATAAAAAGCAATTTGTCTGACTTTTACTGTAGATACAATATTTTTTTACACTTTTACTTTAAATATACGTTTTTCATTTAACTACCCCAGCTTTTCATATGTATATGTCTACATATGAGGAACCTTATAAAGTAGTGTTATTCATAGTAAACTACAGAAATCCAAAAAAAAAAATTTATTTTGCAAAACACTTCACAACTAAACTTTGACAACTCGTTTTTGACCATTTGCCAAAATTATGCTGCGTTTTACGCTCGAAAAACTTTGTATGAAAATGGATTCTAAAAAGTTCCCTAAAAATTTGACTTTGAGGCAAGTTAATAATAATAATAATAATTGAGGCAAGTTTTTCCAAAATGCCCCATCGTGCGGAGGTCGCCTAGACTCGAATTTGAAATTTTAACAGCATTGCAAAAAATAGTTGCAATTTAAAACCTTAAGGGTTCTTGTGGGCAAACTTAGCAAACCTCATACACAAACCGTTGTTGTTTCAGTCAGATGTCGCATGAGCCGTTAACAAATATTGCCAATACCCACAAAAAATTCGTATAAGGGATTATAAGGAATAAGGTATACGGCTGCATCACATTATAATAAGTTTATCATAGTTCCTCTATGGCCTTACAACAATTCTTATAATAAGTTCATTATATTCACTTTTCTTTTTATAATATTGCCTAACTTACATGTTCTATCAGGCCTTATGCGTAAGGTTGTCTCACAGAGAGAGATTCTTTTAATTAATCTTCATTTAAGACTTACTTAATGACCTAAGTAAAGAAAAAAATGTATATTATAAGTAATTTTGCATACAACGGAATTCGTTACAAATTTAAGGCCTTATATTACGTTCACGTTGAGCCATAAACTCGAGTTTATTGACAACAACAATATGAATTAACAAAAAAAATCCCCTTTTAAATGGAGTTTATGGCCTAAATTGAACGTAGCCTAACCCTCTTATACATATATATACATATATATTATATATTATACATATATATTTTAATAAGCTGTTATAATTCAAAATTTGTATGAAAATGTCATTGTAAAAAGCTTTATAAACCCATTTCATTTTTGATGAATAGGGTTAAATTATGTAAGCCGTATAATCAAGCGATGTAAGGTTTCCAACTAAAATCGTTTTATTTGCACTCAAACAAAATAGATCGGAAAAGCTGAAAAATAAACATTATTAACCAAACCGATCGGAAATATCCATTTATTAATTACTCACGGAAAGCCTACCGACAAAAAAATTATAATTTATAACATTCAAGAACAACAACAACAAAAAGGGACCAAAATGAAACACTTCTACAAACACATGAAATTCAAACACGGTGAACATATCTGCATGACACTCAAACATTACAGTAAACAAAAGATCAAACTCGCGAAACTAGCCGAGCAATTAAAATTCTTATTGGAATGCAAGAGATACGAGCTAACTCCAACGCACTTGACGAACATGGTAAAATACATAAAAATAGAAACAACCTCCGAAAAAGTAAGAAAACAAATTGAAAAAACCAAACAGAAATTTCTCTCCAAAACATTGAATATAGAAATCACACAAACTAACATTAACATCACAACAACCAAAGACATTATTCTTCACGCTCAACTACAACTCAAAAAAACACTAGGCGAACAGGAATTTGAACAGTTTATCACAAAGCAGAATATCATCAGTAAAAATATAGCGAAAGAGAAAGAAACAACACTTGAAACGAAAATTAAGAAACTTAAATACGAAAAAATTAAAAAACTAGGAATAAATATAAACAACGATTGGTTTGTGAACAAAACCAACATTGAGTTTCCTGAAGATGTGATGTGGCTGCTTTCCCTTGGACGCAAATTCACACTTCCAACGACAAACACAAATTTCTCTCCCATACATACAATCGCAGAAATAGAGCAAGTAATCCAATCAATCGAAAACGATAAAGATAAAGAAGTAGCCAGAACTCAAGTAAGCAACAGAATTTTGCATTTTAAACGAAACATAAAACAAAACTCAGCCGAAAAGTTCATAATAGAAACATACAACAAAACCAAAAGATTTTTACATTTACACAGAGACGACATAATTATCACTGATGCGGACAAAGGGAATAAAACTGTGGCGCTTTACAAAACAGATTACATTGCGAAAATGAACCAACTACTAGGCGACAAGAATACATACAAAGTCGTTAGAGTCGATCCCACAACAAAACTTCAAAAGAAAAACAACAACATTGTAAACGATCTATACAAAGGAAAACATATAAATTACAGAGAAAAACAAAAACTAGTTGCCTCAGCAGCAACCGCACCGAGACTATATGGATTACCAAAAATCCACAAACCTGAATGTCCCTTACGTCCAATTTCGTCTTCCATAAGCGTTCCATGTTATGACATGTCAATATATTTAGGAAAAATCTTGAAACCACTGATCTCAGAAATCTACAACATCAAAAACTCGTTTGACCTGAAAAATAGATTAAGTGATATAAATATATGCAATGATGATGTGCTAGTTTCGTTCGACGTCGTCTCCCTCTTCACCAACATACCGACGGCTTTAGCAATAAAGTTAATTATGCAAAAATGGGAAAAAAAAAAAAAAAAAAAAATCCAACAACACACAACCATACCCAAAAATAAATTTTTAACTATATTAGAATTCTGTCTGAAGGAAAACAACTACTTCATATGCAACAACAACATCTACCATCAATCTTTTGGAATGCCGATGGGTAACCCGCTTTCCCCCACCATAGCCGACATAGTGATGGACGACCTGTTACAAAATACGTATACAGAACTAAATAAACAACAAAACACAGGTATAAAGTTTCTTGTCAAATATGTGGACGATACATTTGCAATCATCAAACGAAACGACGCAGATATTATCCTAGAAACCCTTAATAAATACCACAACAGATTGCAGTTTACGATTGAAATTGAAAACAACAACAACATTCCCTTCTTAGACACCCGCATATACAGGACAAACAACAATATAACATTAGATTGGTACACAAAACCAATGTCGTCTGGTCGCCTAATAAATTTCTTTTCCTCACAACCCTTTAAATATAAGTTAAACACCGCAAAAAACTATATACATAAAGTACTGACCATCAGCAATCAATGTTTTCATGATGCCAATATAGATAAAATTAAAATGACGCTAATAAATAATAATTATCCTTACCAACTAATATGCAATCTTATTGACCAAAAGAAAAGAGAAATCACAAATATAAATAAATGCAATTCGAAAGAATCTACAAAAGAGACAAAACAATATTTCAGTGTGACTTACATTCCCAGGCTCACAGAAAATCTAGCACAGCATATAACAAAAAATCAAAAAGTAACCCTTGCTTACAAATCAAATCACACTCTAGCAACACTATTCACAAAAACAAAAAGCCCGATCGACATACAACAACAAAGCAACGTGGTATACCAAATAGAATGCAAGGGAAACGAAACTGAAAACTGCAACAAAATATACATTGGCACAACGAAGCGGGCGTTGGGCACGCGACTAGCAGAGCACGAAGCTGACATAAACAAACAAAAGCACAACACAGCCTTATCACAACACGCAGTAGACAACAAACATACAGTAGACTTCGCAACAACAAAAATAATAGACAAAGAGAGGACAGAAAGAACAAGATACACACTGGAGAGTCTTAGAATAATGCAAAATAGGGAAAAAACAATCAACAAAAAAGAAGATACACAAGACATTGCCGCGACTTACCTTTTATGCTTATGATAGTTAGTTTTAGTATGACAAGTATACCACACTGCAATGGTAACAACATTCCGTTTAGGTTAAATAAATCTATTTAAACATAACGTAAGTTTTTGTAAAAAATTTTGTAAAATTTAAAATTTAAAATCAAAAATTGTGCAATATTCATGTAACATGTGTTTAAGTTGTGTCTTCTCTAATGCTGTTTTTGTTTTTTTGGTATTTGTTATAAATATAGTACGCCCCTGAAGAAGATAAGGAGATTATCGAAACGTTGGGCAAAATTGTGAAATAAATCGTTTTATTTGCACTCAAACAAAATAGATCGGAAAAGCTGAAAAATAAACATTATTAACCAAACCGATCGGAAATATCCATTTATAAAAGAAATGAAATTTTTGGTGGGTACCTACACATGCACCAAGGCATCCACACAGTATAAACCAAACGAATAATCAAAATATGTAGTTTGATGTTTGCGTTACACAGAGTTTTATATATATCTGAACCAATATGCAATAGATTTCGAAAATTCAGTGATTCTTCATCTATTTAATGGAATTTCCATACCTAGTGTACAAAAATACCGTCTGGGGGGCACGATTCCGAAAATGTTGCTAAATTCAATTATTTTTAGTCTTTTTCGACTAAAAATGCTCTGTGATGGAGTATTAACAGTACAAAAAACCCCGTCTGGGGGGGGGGGGGGCACGTGCCCCCGTGACCCACCCCTAAATCCGCCCTTGACTAGGTATACCAAAGTTATGACAACATTTTCCAAGTCTTTTAAGACCGTATCTTATAGTTAGTAAAGAGTTTAACATCAAAATCTGCATTCTATTCCTTTGCTTGGTTTTTATTAAATTCATTACAGAAAAACTTCGTTCTATTTCCGCATTACTAAGCGGTAGGACTAGCAAATTAAATACGAACTGTTGTAATTCCTAAAACGATTTTCATTAATGGCATTTCTAAACTTCCTTACCCCTATCCAAAACTTAACTGTAAAAGTGGTCTCTTGCCATGGATATGAATAGAGTTTTTTCCATTCCATTTCTATAACAGTAATTTCATCATCGTTAAAAGAGCCCTTTTCTGCCTTAAAAGTATCAAATATTGTTTTATTTCGTAGCTGTAATTTTGATGTTTACTTCTATAGCGGCATTCATTTGAGAAAAAGTGTAATGAAATTGGAAGACAACAGCCATATGAATGTTGTTGTTGCGAAACGACAACCACACCAAAGATCGTCATGATTGGATTCAAACGCCGAAATGAGCCACTCTCAAAAAAACGATTGGTGAATCAACACTATGCAGCTTACAAACGAGTGCGATTCAAAGCATGATTCACATAGCGTAGTGTTGATGATTGTTAATGACAATTGCATGCACTGTCTGTGGTGAATTGGGGAAAAGGCAGCGATTCATTTGCTTGTATTCGCGATTGGTTTGGTAGGCACGTATGCATTTGACGATTGGTTGGTGTCTTGTTCAGTTTGATGAATGTTTAGCTATTTGTGTTGCTTACTGAGTTTTCTATAACAAAATGAAATAAAACAAGTAAGGAAAGGGCTGTCTTCGGCTGTGCCGAAGTCTTTATACCTTTCATGAATATGCACAACTTTTCTCAGTGTCCGCTCCTTACTTACAATTACTCACAAACTCTCCAAAACTGTTAATTTAAAAATACATAGCCAAACCACATATATCGGAGCAATCGGTAATATGGGAGCTATATGTTATGTAAGTCCGATCTGTATGATTTTCACTACACACATCACTCATATAATAAGTACCAAACCTGCAAAATTCTACGTTTCTAGCTTTCTATTTGAAAAATTTATAGCCCGAAACCCATTTATCGAAACTATCGATTATATGGGAGCTATATGTTATGTTGGTCCGATCCAGGTGATTTTCACTACACACATTACTTATATAGTATTTACTAAACCTGCGAAATTTCGCTCTAATAGCTTTTTAATTGCAAGAGTTAGAGGCCAAAACCCATTTATCGAAACTATCGATTATATGGGAGCTATATGTTATGTTGGTCCGATCCAGGTGATTTTCACTACACACATTACTTATATAGTATTTACTAAACCTGCGAAATTTCGCTCTAATAGCTTTTTAATTGCAAGAGTTAGAGGCCAAAACCCGTTTATCGGAACAATCGATTGTATGGGAGCTATGCGTTGTATCGTTCCGATCTTGCTGGTTCCGACAAATGATTAATCCTATGCAAAATGGCGCCTGCTTGCAAAATTTCATCGAGATATCTCTAAAATTGAGGGACTAGTTTGCGTTCAAACAGACGGACGGACAGACGGACAGACGGACGGACGGACAGACGGACATGGCTAAATCAACTCAGCTCGTCGCCCTGATCATTTCGGTATACTTAATGGTGGGTCTATCTCTTCTTCTTCTCATACTTACAAACATCGGACCAAAGTTATAATACCATTTCATGCTCATGAAAGGTATAAAAAGCAATTTGTCTGACTTTTACTGTAGATACAATATTTTTTTACACTTTTACTTTAAATATACGTTTTTCATTTAACTACCCCAGCTTTTCATATGTATATGTCTACATATGAGGAACCTTATAAAGTAGTGTTATTCATAGTAAACTACAGAAATCCAAAAAAAAAAATTTATTTTGCAAAACACTTCACAACTAAACTTTGACAACTCGTTTTTGACCATTTGCCAAAATTATGCTGCGTTTTACGCTCGAAAAACTTTGTATGAAAATGGATTCTAAAAAGTTCCCTAAAAATTTGACTTTGAGGCAAGTTAATAATAATAATAATAATTGAGGCAAGTTTTTCCAAAATGCCCCATCGTGCGGAGGTCGCCTAGACTCGAATTTGAAATTTTAACAGCATTGCAAAAAATAGTTGCAATTTAAAACCTTAAGGGTTCTTGTGGGCAAACTTAGCAAACCTCATACACAAACCGTTGTTGTTTCAGTCAGATGTCGCATGAGCCGTTAACAAATATTGCCAATACCCACAAAAAATTCGTATAAGGGATTATAAGGAATAAGGTATACGGCTGCATCACATTATAATAAGTTTATCATAGTTCCTCTATGGCCTTACAACAATTCTTATAATAAGTTCATTATATTCACTTTTCTTTTTATAATATTGCCTAACTTACATGTTCTATCAGGCCTTATGCGTAAGGTTGTCTCACAGAGAGAGATTCTTTTAATTAATCTTCATTTAAGACTTACTTAATGACCTAAGTAAAGAAAAAAATGTATATTATAAGTAATTTTGCATACAACGGAATTCGTTACAAATTTAAGGCCTTATATTACGTTCACGTTGAGCCATAAACTCGAGTTTATTGACAACAACAATATGAATTAACAAAAAAAATCCCCTTTTAAATGGAGTTTATGGCCTAAATTGAACGTAGCCTAACCCTCTTATACATATATATACATATATATTATATATTATACATATATATTTTAATAAGCTGTTATAATTCAAAATTTGTATGAAAATGTCATTGTAAAAAGCTTTATAAACCCATTTCATTTTTGATGAATAGGGTTAAATTATGTAAGCCGTATAATCAAGCGATGTAAGGTTTCCAACTAAAAGAAATGAAATTTTTGGTGGGTACCTACACATGCACCAAGGCATCCACACAGTATAAACCAAACGAATAATCAAAATATGTAGTTTGATGTTTGCGTTACACAGAGTTTTATATATATCTGAACCAATATGCAATAGATTTCGAAAATTCAGTGATTCTTCATCTATTTAATGGAATTTCCATACCTAGTGTACAAAAATACCGTCTGGGGGGCACGATTCCGAAAATGTTGCTAAATTCAATTATTTTTAGTCTTTTTCGACTAAAAATGCTCTGTGATGGAGTATTAACAGTACAAAAAACCCCGTCTGGGGGGGGGGGCACGTGCCCCCGTGACCCACCCCTAAATCCGCCCTTGACTAGGTATACCAAAGTTATGACAACATTTTCCAAGTCTTTTAAGACCGTATCTTATAGTTAGTAAAGAGTTTAACATCAAAATCTGCATTCTATTCCTTTGCTTGGTTTTTATTAAATTCATTACAGAAAAACTTCGTTCTATTTCCGCATTACTAAGCGGTAGGACTAGCAAATTAAATACGAACTGTTGTAATTCCTAAAACGATTTTCATTAATGGCATTTCTAAACTTCCTTACCCCTATCCAAAACTTAACTGTAAAAGTGGTCTCTTGCCATGGATATGAATAGAGTTTTTTCCATTCCATTTCTATAACAGTAATTTCATCATCGTTAAAAGAGCCCTTTTCTGCCTTAAAAGTATCAAATATTGTTTTATTTCGTAGCTGTAATTTTGATGTTTACTTCTATAGCGGCATTCATTTGAGAAAAAGTGTAATGAAATTGGAAGACAACAGCCATATGAATGTTGTTGTTGCGAAACGACAACCACACCAAAGATCGTCATGATTGGATTCAAACGCCGAAATGAGCCACTCTCAAAAAAACGATTGGTGAATCAACACTATGCAGCTTACAAACGAGTGCGATTCAAAGCATGATTCACATAGCGTAGTGTTGATGATTGTTAATGACAATTGCATGCACTGTCTGTGGTGAATTGGGGAAAAGGCAGCGATTCATTTGCTTGTATTCGCGATTGGTTTGGTAGGCACGTATGCATTTGACGATTGGTTGGTGTCTTGTTCAGTTTGATGAATGTTTAGCTATTTGTGTTGCTTACTGAGTTTTCTATAACAAAATGAAATAAAACAAGTAAGGAAAGGGCTGTCTTCGGCTGTGCCGAAGTCTTTATACCTTTCATGAATATGCACAACTTTTCTCAGTGTCCGCTCCTTACTTACAATTACTCACAAACTCTCCAAAACTGTTAATTTAAAAATACATAGCCAAACCACATATATCGGAGCAATCGGTAATATGGGAGCTATATGTTATGTAAGTCCGATCTGTATGATTTTCACTACACACATCACTCATATAATAAGTACCAAACCTGCAAAATTCTACGTTTCTAGCTTTCTATTTGAAAAATTTATAGCCCGAAACCCATTTATCGAAACTATCGATTATATGGGAGCTATATGTTATGTTGGTCCGATCCAGGTGATTTTCACTACACACATTACTTATATAGTATGTACTAAACCTGCGGAATTTCGCTCTAATAGCTTTTTAATTGCAAGAGTTAGAGGCCAAAACCCGTTTATCGGAACAATCGATTGTATGGGAGCTATGCGTTGTATCGTTCCGATCTTGCTGGTTCCGACAAATGATTAATCCTATGCAAAATGGCGCCTGCTTGCAAAATTTCATCGAGATATCTCTAAAATTGAGGGACTAGTTTGCGTTCAAACAGACGGACGGACAGACGGACAGACGGACGGACGGACGGACAGACGGACATGGCTAAATCAACTCAGCTCGTCGCCCTGATCATTTCGGTATACTTAATGGTGGGTCTATCTCTTCTTCTTCTCATACTTACAAACATCGGACCAAAGTTATAATACCATTTCATGCTCATGAAAGGTATAAAAAACAAAATAGAATAACATAAAATTAAATAAACAAAAAGACATGAAATAAAATAACTGGGGTATTCTCTCAGTATAGTTTTCGTACTACTCATTTTATTTCAGTTTGAGTTGGACAGCGAATTCTTTGAGTTTAAAATTTTTTACTGGCAATAAGTTTTGCTAGTAAAAATTATGTAGCCTCTCAAACTCTAACGCTAAAGATTGGCCTTTCTCTTATAAATTTGTTTGAGTAAATGAACACTTGACAGAAAAAGGCAGTAAGAATTCGGAAATTCCAGTAACATAAAACGTCTATTTTCTTTTCAAATAAAAGGTAATATGTTCTTAAACAAAAATAATATCGCTAACCAACTTACATAAATTAAATTGTTCTAGCATAATATAAAACAGAAAATATTATCTACATATAAGACTTTGTTATTGTACTTAGTTGTTATTAATATTAAAATTGCTTAAAGAATTGAGAAACAATAAATTATTTAAGCTTTTTGGGCCTATACGATTTCTCTTATCAGTGATTATATTTCCAGCAAGTGAAAATGCCCTTTCTAATGGCTGCTTGCTGGAATACAAAAAATCGTCCTTGCAAATTTGGAAAGTATGGGATATTCTTTTGATGATGATCATTCCAAAGCATCCAATTTTGCATCGGGGCTCACTTTGGATAAACAGTACTGTTACGGCGAGCCCGGGTAATGGCGGGGTTGCTCGCACGTAATAATATGTAACGAAAAAAGTGAAAGAAAGGGCAGCGAATGAATAAATAATAAAACACTGTATTTCAAATATAAATACAATACAATAAGTGAATTGTTATTGAGTATAATGTACAACCTTAATTATTGGACAATTAAGGCGTACAAGTACTATTTTGTGAAAATGGATAATTAATATTTGACAATAGTGGATGATTAATTTTACGGAAATTGAAGTATTGAATTGAAGAATTACTAGGAATTGATCTTACCTGGAGTGGCTGCTGATGATTTGATTCGTGCTCAAAATCGAAGTGAAAGCGCCTTCAGATAAAACTTAGCTCTGTACCGCCGCCGAATGCCTACTTTCGGGCAGATACTAGTAACTATTACGAGGGGCGACCGATATATTTAGGCCGATGGCCTAAACATGCCGGCCCCCCTTGCGACAAGCAACATTAAAAGAAAGAAAAAAAAATAAAACCTGAATCACCAGCAGCCATGCCAAACTAATTATTAAAATTTAAACTATGACTACGTGTCTTCTTCCTGAGCCCTTGCTCTGCTCGTAGCTTCCGGCAGACACCTGTGGTGGACGAAAAAAAGTAACTAGTACATTAACGTGGTTTTGCCTAGTTCATTGCACCTTTATTAGAATAATTGTCGACAAACGGACGGGTCGATTGAGTGAGACCTCATTGTTGGTAGGCCCCAGATATGGTGAGGCCGAATATCGTGGCCTGGGCCAGTAGCCCGTTGATGGTGGATGGTGGGGTGCCCGGCAGCATAAGGCTAGCGTAGACGTCGGCGCCCAAGGTCAGGCGCACTGGTGACGACCTGAAGAAGTCTGGGTCAGCCAGCTTCATGAATTGAAAGGGCGCGGCCACGGTGGCGTCTATATTTGAGGCTGGGTTCAGTCGATGGTAGTTGGCCATGACAGTGGCTTGTGTTGTGACCCTTCCTGCCACCCCATATTCTCCGTGCAAGATGAGTGTGCACCTGATCGGCCGAGTCCCCCCAAACCGTTCTAAGCCGAGCTTGGAAGCGAGCTCGCTGTCAATGACCGATGTGGGTGAACACGAGTCGATCAGGGCACGTACAACATGCAGTTTTCCGCCGGATTCGACGCAGACGGAAGCAGTGGGGGAAATGGCTACAAATGACCCCAAAATAATGCTTTCGGTGGGCGTATTGGCTGCTCTTCCCGACCGGAAAGTGGCAGGCAAATTCCGATGGCGGACTACGGTGGTGTCGCTGACGGCTGTGTGGGCCGAGTAAGGTGCCGTCCGAGCCGCTGTAAGGCGTGATGAGCGGAAAGGACGTGTTTCCACGTCACCCCGTCTTACCGCAGTGGAACGGCGAGATGGTCGGAAAGGACGCGTTTCCGAGCCACCAGGATTCACCTTACCGGGCCTTTGGTGTGGTCGGAAAGTACATGTTTCCGAGCCACGCTCTCCTCTGTTCCCTTCGTGGACGGTATCGCGGCTTCTCCACAGCTCATGTCGTAGTAGCGGTCGGAAAGAACGTGTTTCCGAGCCGCCGAGCTGTGGAGAGCGTATCGGTGGTGAGCTGGCCGCCTCCTCTTCTTCTTCCGCTTCGGCTATCTGTTCTGCCCAGGATTTGGTGGTTTCGGTGATGGCGATTGACAACGCGCCATCGGAGATCTCTCCATCATCCAGTCCGTCGACGTTCGAGCCGACGTGCTCAGAGGGGCGGGAGGCTGAGTCCTCGATGTGCAGCGTCGTATGATGTTTCTCGTCACACCGGTAGCAGCGGTCCTTGCTCGGGCATGTTCCAGGACCGTGGAATGGCGATAGTCAGTTGGAGCAGTACTTGTGGATAAGTACTACCCTCAAACGCCAACCCACGATATTTCTGGCAAAATCGGATGCCGTGGTTATTCCCGCATAACCGACAGGGGATGGTGAACGGGCGAGACCTTTGCTCGGTTTTTACGCGTGTTGCGGTGTAGCGAGTCATGCTAAAACAATAGAAATCCCATTAATACCTGTGGGTGGCTTGTGTACCTGTGTAGTTGGGTGGCTTGTATGCCTAACCACGAATATTTACTTTTCCTTATAAATTGTGTCTACCTTCAATTGGGTAAGTTTGGCAATTTGTTTTGCATTTTGGTTGGCAATTTTTTCCTATCACGAATGACAACTCCCTGCAACCCCAGAACACAGTACATAATGGTGAGTGTGGTAATTCGTTGGAGCCCGAAATGTAATATTTCTCGGTAACCTGGCGTAATACGGGAGAAATGGGCCGAGGTCCTGCAACTTTTGTTGTAGTTTCGCTATCATTAAGCGGTATGTGCATGCATTTGCTCTGAAAAGACTAAGTTTGTAGTCTCATCACGGCTGGTTCTTGAGTGGTGGATAACCAGCTGATCGACACCGTGTTCAATCAGCTCGTAACTCACCCACATTTGCGGTTTTACAGACGTGGTCAGCAACTCTGTGCTGCCACATCCCATCGCTGACGACTGTGTCACTTGTCAATGTAAAGGTGCAGACAGATGTACCGCGACACCCATAAAGGAATTTAACATAACACAGCTCATTGCGGTGAAAAATCTACCATACTGAGATATTTCCCCTTTTTTTTGCAAATAAACTGGCAATTGTGGACAGTTGTAGTGAAAAAACTAGTAAGGAAGTCGGGTGTAACCGAACATTAAATACCTAGTAGTGATCTGTTTTGGTATCCCAATTTACTCAGGTCTATTTTAATAACGTAAAAGTTGTTATAAAGGCAACTGATTGTTTTCGATTAAAAACACTTCTTTTGTGAGTGGTAAATTCAATTATCACTAAATAACAAAATATAAATAGCTTTCCTCATGTTCATGAAAGGTATGAAAATAAAAAAAATTAATAAAAAAAAGGCAGTAGGGTGTTAACTACTTGCCCGTAAATCTTGCTTGTTTGTTATTCGATTTCCGTAATTTTTGGCAGGAGTATACTACATACTATTAGGAAGTATAGCATAAAATTTCATTGAAATACATTTTTCAAATTCCAAGCAATCGCTTTTGAAAATAGCAGAGCTTTTATGCTAAAAAGTGGGCGGCGCCACGCCTACTTCACCAAAATCCACACAATTTTTTTACAGTTTAGTTTTGTTTAAAAAGCCTATTATGTGTGTAAAATCTTATTTATATAACGTATACAATTATGGAAATATCGCGATGTTAATTTTACGAAGAAGTTTTTTAGAACTATGTTCAAAAAGTGGGCGTGTCCATTCACCGATTTTGTTTATTTTTTCAGCAAAGAGTTAGCTTTATATGTTGAACACTTTCTCTAAATATCGTTTCAATAAGTCAATTTTTACCGGAGTTATGGCATGGAAAGTTTTGTGGAATAATCCCCCATAAAGGGGCGGGGCCACGCCCATTTTCCAAAAATTTGGTGCTTTCGACTTTCTTTGCCCACGAACACTTTAGGGTTGAAATAGAAATGATATACAGCTAGTTTAAGCAAAGTTATTGCATATTCAATATATCTATGATCCTTTTCAAAATCTTTCGTATAAAATTGGGCGTGGACCTAATCCGATTTCGCAAATTTTTTTTCGAAATATTGCCTGTATTAATATAAATATGTGTGCTGAATTTTATTTGGCTATCTTGAGCGGTTTTTGATTTATGATTAATAATATTTCCAAATTTGACTTAATCAAAAGTGGGCGGTGCCACGCCCTTTTTTAAAAATTTCTTCAGAAATTTATTTTTTGCCTTAACGCTAAGGTACACACCAAATTTTATCCTTATAGGTGTATTATGTACTGAATAATCAGTCTTTTTGTATTTTCGAAAATATTATATATATAGAAAGTGGGCGTGGCTTTTAACCGATTTTGCCTATTTTCAATAGCGTTCAAAGATAAGTAAAAAGGAACCTGCATACCAAGTTTCATTGAGATATCTCAAGATTTACTCAAGTTATCGTGTTTACAGACGGACGGACGAACATGGCTCAATCAATTTCTCTTTTCCTCCTGAACATTTTGATATATATAAGTCAATATCTATCTCGATTCGTTTATGCCGTTACATACTACCGTTAGGCGAATGAAGTTAATATACCTTGTGTGCGAAGCACTACTAGGTATAAAAAAAGGCAGTA
Organism: Sphenella marginata; assembly: GCA_951509765.1. Classification (NCBI taxonomy): domain Eukaryota; kingdom Metazoa; phylum Arthropoda; class Insecta; order Diptera; family Tephritidae; genus Sphenella; species Sphenella marginata. The sequence continues at coordinate 54,602,485 of OX608078.1, read as the reverse complement.
GGGTGTTAACTACTTGCCCGTAAATCTTGCTTGTTTGTTATTCGATTTGCGTAATTTTTGGCAGGAGTATACTACATACTATTAGGAAGTATAGCATAAAATTTCATTGAAATACATTTTTCAAATTCCAAGCAATCGCTTTTGAAAATAGCAGAGCTTTTATGCTAAAAAGTGGGCGGCGCCACGCCTACTTCACCAAAATCCACACAATTTTTTTACAGTTTAGTTTTGTTTAAAAAGCCTATTATGTGTGTAAAATCTTATTTATATAACGTATACAATTATGGAAATATCGCGATGTTAATTTTACGAAGAAGTTTTTTAGAACTATGTTCAAAAAGTGGGCGTGTCCATTCACCGATTTTGTTTATTTTTTCAGCAAAGAGTTAGCTTTATATGTTGAACACTTTCTCTAAATATCGTTTCAATAAGTCAATTTTTACCGGAGTTATGGCATCGAAAGTTTTGTGGAATAATCCCCCATAAAGGGGCGGGGCCACGCCCATTTTCCAAAAATTTGGTGCTTTCGACTTTCTTTGCCCACGAACACTTTAGGGTTGAAATAGAAATGATATACAGCTAGTTTATGCAAAGTTATTGCATATTCAATATATCTATGATCCTTTTCAAAATCTTTCGTATAAAATTGGGCGTGGACCTAATCCGATTTCGCTAATTTTTTTTCGAAATATTGCCTGTATTAATATAAATATGTGTGCTGAATTTTATTTGGCTATCTTGAGCGGTTTTTGATTTATGATTAATAATATTTCCAAATTTGACTTAATCAAAAGTGGGCGGTGCCACGCCCTTTTTTAAAAATTTCCTTAGAAATTTATTTTTGCCTTAACGCTAAGGTACACACCAAATTTTATCCTTATAGGTGTATTATGTACTGAATAATCAGTCTTTTTGTATTTTCGAAAATATTATATATATAGAAAGTGGGCGTGGCTTTTAACCGATTTTGACTATTTTCAATAGCGTTCAGAGATAAGTAAAAAGGAACCTGCATACCAAGTTTCATTGAGATATCTCAAGATTTACTCAAGTTATCGTGTTTACAGACGGACGGACGGACGGACGGACGGACATGGCTCAATCAATTTCTCTTTTCCTCCTGAACATTTTGATATATATAAGTCAATATCTATCTCGACTCGTTTATGCCGTTACATACTACCGTTAGGCGAATGAAGTTAATATACCTTGTGTGCGAAGCACTACCAGGTATAATAATGGTGGAAGAAATTAAATTTCGCATATGCGATTAAATGGATAACGTACGGGCAAAGATATTCATTTCCACCAACATTCTTAGGAGTGAAAAATGCGTATAAGGGTACACATTCATAGTGACCCAGATTTCCCCTAACATCATGCGAAAAAGTTTCACCCGCGCAATATGGTACGCCACAAAAAGTGGTGGATTTTTGTAACGAGTACATACCCGCTACGATCATGTGTGGGTACCGATCGTTACGCGAAGTAGCTACGCTAATTCATTCAGCACTGCATACATTCCTGAATGAAATGTCATTGATGGAAAATACACACGAGGTAAGTAGTAAAATTTGTGAATTTTATTTTTATTGTAATATTATAATGAGTATTTATGTTTCATTTATTTTCAGGTGGCAGGTGGATCATTGGGGGATCGAAGCAGTGGATACATGGCGGATTTCGAGGTAAGTATAAGTTTACGCTGCCGAAATCCTGTATCGTTTCGGCAGCGTTGAAACCATGTATGTACGTGTGTGTATCACTCGCTGTGGTGGCCGGCGCCCAGCGATGGATACATACATGAAAATTATTTGTAGATTCGATTATAATTTTTTGTCTTTTTAGGTTTTATGGGCAGCTTTCTCTATGCCCCACCAATGAGCAGCCAAACATATGCTCCATCAATGGGCAGCTTTCTATATGCCCCATCAATGAGCAGCCAAACATATGCTCCATCAATGGGCAGCATTCTATATGCCCCAACGGTGTATGCCACACAAATGTGTGATGAAAATATAAATGCCCTATTGTGGCATGGCGCATGGGCGGGATGATGATTTAATTGATGCGCCGGGGGAATTTTTCCATAATGATTATGTTTTGTGAGTGGTTATTCTTTTTTTTATTGTGGGTCAACCAATAAACCACACGGCAATCATAACCCCATAAAAAACCCAATCAAATCAAGGTGGTGTCCATCAGACCATGGATTGTGGTCATACTACTAATATGCAGTGTTCACCTAGACGACGTTCGTTTTCGAGTCTATTTGCAAATGCCAACCAAAAGGACTGTAAGTGTAATGTAAGCCTCAGACACTGATTTCGAGCAACAACACTCGTCTGGATCATCAGTTGAGTCATCGGCAAATCAATTTCATAACGCTATCAACATTACAGCAAGAAAGACACTTCGAACAAATATGAAGGTGACATAGGAAATGGATGGAACGGTTCAGGAACGACCTGCTGTATTGACATTTGAAAAAAAAATGACTTGTCCTCTTGGAATTGGGCCTAAAAACCAATTTTGAGTTTTGATAACTCGGTGTCCGTGGCGGTGACAAGTTTTTTGATGTATTTTGCAATTATGCTAGAAAAGTTTGAATGGCTGGTATAAGTCATTTTTAAGGAACTCTCTGTAATTAAAACCTCAAAGATTCAATGAAATGTCAGATTCAAAACCGGGCCGGTCTGGACCTACTACATCCACATATGCGCTCATACCAAAGCCGGCAAATTTACAGTGCATGGACTTGCAGCATCATATCCGTTACTGATCCTGAGAAGGATCAACTGCGAGCGCGGGTGGATGTTTTGTGTAGGTTTTTTATATTGTTTGTAATATGTTTTGGGATTTTGATCCGACGATTGCTGGATTGAATTCCGACCATTTACTTTTTTTTGTTTTTTAAATTAATTATTGAAATATTGCGGTTTATAATAATCTAGTATGTAACTCCCGATAATCGGGTGGGGTTTTTTTTAGAAAAAAATTAAAGTAGACTTTAAACGCTAATATCTTATGAACAAATCATCCAATTGAAATTTTTGTAATTTTGGGCAAACATGCTCATGATAAGCTTTCATTTGATACACATTTCATTTATGTACGTATTGTAGTTTAGTCTAGCTAAGCGCCTTGTTTTAGAATAATACTATAGATTCTTACTGGTGCAAGAAGAGATAAAGGGCACATTTTTGGGGTGCTGTTGGCAATTTTTTATAGTCTGCATCTGCAAGGCAAGTATGTGCATTTTTTCTGGGAAGCCTTTCATGTCACCCGTTTTTAAAAGACCTTTCCCAATAAGTTTTCATGTTGCCGGTAGAGGGATTCGAACCTAGCTTCTTCTGTGTGGTAGACCAGCTGCACTGCCGTCAGACCACGATGTCCATATAACAAAATACAGATAGATGAATCATATAAGATTGAGAACATTATTTTGAAAACCGAAATTTTTCACCTCTCTGGGTTATTTCTCCAAGGCTACCACACCATAGGAGAAACATATCTAAACGTTTGTGTAATTTTTTGTTACATGCTCATTTGGAAAACATTTACTTTTTACGCTTGGAAAGTATTGTTTAATAAACTAGCTTACTTCTTTGTTTATTGGGCAATATTGTCTGCAAAGACTCCACTGTATTTGTTTCCGTTGTGTGAGGGTGTGCCTTGTAAAACTGACACCAGTGTCCCGACTTTGGCACCATAGATATTTCATAAAAGTAGCCCAATTTTGTTTATTTACAAAATGTGTTACGTCTCAATAGACCCATATACATACATGCATATATATGTATATATGACAGAAATAAACGCAACTGGTTCCATTATTATTGGGTGGGATATATGTAGTCGTGGGGGTCCGTTTCTTTTGATGAAATGGCTAAAACTTACGGATCAGGGCATGGTTTTTTCCTCTTCGATTCCTAGATTATGTTCCAAAGTTTATTTAAAAATCTTCGATTTCGAAGTCGCGAAGGCGTATTTCAGGAGCCAAAATTTTTCATTGTGTTGAATTTTGTAAGACTCTTAAGTGAATAACACGGTTATTTAAGAGCCAAAATTCTTCATTTTGTTGAATTTTGTAAGTCTCCAGTACCTCAAACTGTTGATGTAGACGAGAAATGGGGATTTTCGTCTAGGGCCCCCTTATGACTCTGGGGGGTAGGTGTTGTCTTGTGGGTGTGTGCAAATGGGTATGAATGCGATGCTTGGGTGACAGATCGGTTCGTCCGTCTGCGGTAGGGTTTCGGTTGGCCTCGTTTCGTTTGAACGAGTGCGTTTATTTTCTTGTGGCTGATCGGTCCTTCCGATTGCGGTAGGGTTCGGTGAATTTTTGGGAGATAGGCTCACTTGTTTGGTGAGCATTACGGTGGTAAGTGGGTTTGTTGTAGCTAGGAGAGGGATGCATTTCATTGGAAGAAGGCTTTGAGTGCGCCTTCAAGTTCTCTAATCCGAATAGTAATTAGAAGTGGAATTAGAGAGACTTAGAAGTGGAATATCACTCCCTCCCTCCATCCTGACTGACGGGTGGAAGTAGAACCAATTTTGCGATTGGCCTAGTAGTTCGGCCCCTGGCGGTGTCTAGTTCGACGACTCGAACTCGCTTATCCGGTCCATAATGTAGGTCTGCGATCCGGCCTAACCTCCATTCGTTGGGAGGTAAGTTGTCCTCCTTTAGGACAACTAGGTCCCCTTGCTTCAAATTGGCTTGTGGATGTTTCCATTTGACGCGTTTCTGCAGCTCGGTGAGATATTCGGTTTTCCATCTTTTGCAGAACGTTTGGTGTAATGCCTTGAGTTTTTCCCATCTGTTGACGAGTGAAGCACGATGCTCGCTGACGTCGATCTCGGGTGGTGCTAAAAGATGCCCTCCAACGAGGAAATGTCCTGGGGTAAGCGGTTCCAAGTTCGACGGTTCGTTGGAAGATGGCGTCAAGGGTCGCGAGTTGAGGCAAGACTCGATTCGACAGAGGAGGGTGCTGAATTCTTCTAGGGTGAATTTATGATCTGAAGCGATCTTCTTAAAGTGGTTTTTAAAACTTTTGACCCCAGCTTCCCAAAGTCCACCCATATGAGGAGCACCTGCTGGTATGAAATGCCAGGTGAGGGTTTGATGACAATATTTCGAAAGGGTCTGGTTGCGGGCGTCCGCTAGAAAAGACTTGAACTCTGATCGGAGAGCTCGAGATGCACCGAAGAAGTTTGTTCCATTATCGGAGTGGATGTTTTTTGGACATACTCGTCTATCAACAAACCTATCGAAAGCTGCCAGGAACGCGGCAGTACTAAGGTCACTAGTGGCCTCCAAATGAATCAAAGGGTCCGGCGAAATCTACCCCGGTGTTGGTAAAAGCTCGGGAAAAGGTAGTGCGTGCGGAAGGAAGGTCCCCCATTAATTGGGTCTGTACTCGGTGTCGAAAGATGGTACAGACCTTACAGTTGTGGATAATAGATTTAATCATGTTTTTAACCTTTGGAACCCAGTATTGCGTGCGGATAAGCCGCAGCATTACTTGGTTTTCTCCGTGTAGGGAGATCTTGTGGACAAACTGGACCAGAAGACGGGTAAAATGACACGCGTAAGGGAGGATAATTGGGTGACGTTCATTATAAGGCAGATCAAGGGATGCAGACAGACGGCCGCCCACCAGCAAGATGTTACAGCTATCGATGAAGGGGTTGAGAGGCAGGACTTCGCTTTTGGTCCCAATAGGTTTTCCGGATTTTAAATTCCCTAATTCCTCAGAATAATGTTTCTGTTGGTAGATAGATATAAGACGATGAGTCGTAGCCTTAATTTCGTCGGGCGAAATGTGGTATGACTCCGCTTTAAAAGTGGATTTCGTTAAGGTTTTCGATGACGGTTTCTAAGGTTTCGGCGAGCAAAACCGCTCCACACACTTCCAATCGGGGTAACGAAATGGTCTTCACTGGGGCTACCCTCGTTTTCGCCATTAGCAGATTAACGTAAACCTGATCTTTCATTTGGACCCTTAAAAAAACTGTGGCTGCATATGCTTTTTCGGAGGCATCGCAGAATCCGTGTATTTCCTCGTCGTTGGATGGCGTGAAATACACCCATCGTGGAATACGAATGTTATTGATTTTATTGTAGTCGTGCATAAAGCTTTGCCACTTATCTAAAGTTTGATCAGATACTCTCTCGTCCCAGTCAGTCCCCTCTAGCCAAATGTTTTGCCTGATCATTTTGGCTACTATGATTGGGCCCAGCCATCCCAATGGATCGAAGAGTTTAGCGATGGCTGAGAGTACCGCCCGTTTAGTAATGCTATCCTTATTTTCGATGGGCTTAGCTGTAAAATAAAACTGGTCAGAGTGCGCGTTCCAACGGATTCCGAGTGGTTTGACCGTACTGGAGTCTTCGAACTCCAAAAAGTCCTCGTTTAGTCGATGATGTTTGGGTATTCCCTGTAGTATTTTGTTGCAATTCGAGGTCCATTTTCGAAGGGATAAGCCCGCGGACTGTAATGCACGCGTAATTTCATCGCGAGCCTTGATAGCGTAGTCGATAGTATGCCCTCCTGAGAGAACATCATCGACGTACATACTTGTTCGCAGGATATTTGCTGCGATGGGTAATGACGTCTCCACGTCGTCCGCTAGCTGATGCAGCGTTCGGATGGCTAAATATGGAGCACAGTTAACTCCAAAGGTTACCGTCTGTAACTCGTAGACGGTGATAGGATTCTCAGGTCCGGTCCGGAAAACTATTCTTTGAAATTTGGTCTGATTGGGTTTGACCCATATCTGACTATACATCTTTTCGATGTCGCTATTAAACACATATTTATAGAATCTCCATCTGAGGAGCAGTATTGTTAAATCGGCCTGAAGTACTGGACCTGGATGAAGTACGTCGTTAAGACTGATGCCATTAGCGGTCGGACACGATGCGTTGAATACCACCCGGACTTTAGTAGTTGTGCTTTCTTCCTTTATGACAGCATGATGAGGCAAGAAGTAGCAATCCGTAGATAGGGGTGGGACGATTGAAGGGACCTTGGACATATGTCCTAATGTTTCGTACTCCGCTAGTACTCCATTATATTCTGTCTGTAGGTCCGGTGTCTTAGAGAGACGGGTCTCATTTCTGTAAAATTGAGAGCAAACACCCTTTAAAGAAGGCCCTAAGCAGACGTTTAAATGGAAGGGCAACTGTATACTTCCCATCAGGGCCCCGTTCTGTTGTAGCCTTGAAAAGTTCCTCGCAATAGGCATTATCCTCGTTCAGTGCCTTTTTCTTAGGGACATCTTCCAACTCCCAGAAAGCGGTTAACTGTTTGGCTAGGCTTATTTCGTTGAAAAATGTAATCCTATTATTGGTTGGCTGTGCTGCCTCGGCCCGGCCGGTTAATATCAAACCGAAGACGGTTTCTTGGGCAAGAAGCGTGTTCATAACGTTCTTCCTTATACCGCTTAAGATTATTTTTGCGTAAATGTCGCCTCCTAGGATGAGGTCGACTGGCTCATTAGCGAAGAACCTCTTATCTGCTAAAATCAAGTCCGGGAAAGCTTGCTGGGTCAACGCGCTGACTTGGCAAGTTGGAAGATTCCCGGTGAGTTGTGGTAGGACTAGGACCATTGTATCGATGTTGACTAGAGGATTGATAAGGGAACCTATTGTAATAACACACGACTCTTTGACTTGCGCTGACGGCGTATTGTTTATACCCGATACTTGAATGTTCTGGCGTTTAGATGGCAAGTTTATTCTTTTCTTCAGCCCTTCGGTTATGAACGAGCATTCTGAATCGGAGTCAATAAGTGCCCTGGCCGAGAAATCCACTCCATTATAGTGGATTTTTACACGTGCAGTTCCTAACAATACCCCCTTAATACACTATATAGACAATATTATTTTGTCAAATAGACGAACCTTTGTTTGTAGTCTAATTTATACAAAAGTTTTTAAACAAAAAGTTCCTTTATGGACTACAAAAAATTGTTTGTGAAAATAAAACACCTTAATGTTTGGTGACATAAAACATATATATTTTATTTTACACAACCGTATGCATTTCGGGCAGACTTGCTGTCCATCATCAGCGACGCGCTACTAAACAAAAAGGTTTTAGTAAATAAACAAAGAGGTATAAACAATAACATTTGGTCATTACAACAAAATTTTAAATCAAAGAAAAGAGAGGAGAATTTATATTCCCGTTGTCAGAATTCATGGCATTCTTAGTTTTAAATATATAAAGGGATTCAAAAGCATCTAATTTTTTGTTGTTGTGAACAGCTTTAACTAAGCGCAAGTTCTCTGCTACGGTGCCAATGCTGTGTTGTATTGGACTATCGTCAGTCTTGTGCATATGCGCTGCTACTGCGGATCTATGCACTTCTTCGTTGTTGCAATGCTTTTCATGCTCTTTAAAGCGAACAGAAATTTGTCTTCGTGTTTGGCCTATGTATTTTGCATCGCAAGATGAGCAGCTGATTTCGTAAATGCCGCTTCGCTCCAACGTGGGTGTACTGTCTTTGGTGGAGCCGAGAATATTTTTTAATTTGTTGTTGTTAGTGTAGACAATTTTCATATCGTTTTTCTCAAAACAATTTGCAAGACTATTTGTGATTTGCGGGAGGTATGTGAAGGGGATGCGTATTAGGGTGTTTGTTTTAATTTCTTTATTCTGTGTGAAAAGGGTCGTCAGATTATTTTTATAATTTGAATTTGAGTGTCTTTTTATGAGTTTGTCGATTAGTTTTTTCTCGAACCCATTTAAATATGCCAGGTGTAGGATTTTCTCATATTCAATTTTATAGTTGGAGATGGACAGAGGCAAACTGACGAGGCGGTAAACAAGCGAATGGAATGATGCAATTTTTTGTTGATATGGGCAGAAAGAATCAAATGTGATTAAACGATCGGTTGAGGTGGGTTTGCGATAAACCGCAAAGTCTAATTTGTTGCTAACTCTTGTGCATTTCAGGTCTAAAAACGGCAAAGAATGTTGATCATCTTCTATTTCGAACGTGAACTTAATGCTGTCGTATTTACTGTTTATTGTGTTTAGTGTGTGTTGGAGCTGGTCTTTTTTTATTATGCAGAAAACATCATCTACGTATCTAATCCAAACTCTTGGTAAGACGCCTTCAGTTTCAAGATCCTTTTCGAATTTAGCCATGAACGCCTCTGCAATTAATGGTGAAAGAGGATTACCCATGCTTGTGCCAAAGTCATTGGTATAAAATTCATTTCGAAAAGTAAAACAATTGTGAGACATGCAAATCTTCGCTGCATTAATCAAAACTTTAATTTTATCTGCGTTCACTTGTTTATTATCCAGGTGTTGTTGGAGATGATCTATTGCTATGCCCACGGGGATGCTTGGAAACAAAGCTGTGACGTCGAAGGATGCACAAATTTCGCCTTCTTCAATTATTACGTTTTTTATGTTAGCTCCATCTAAACTGCCATATTTAGAGAACTCCATAACCAACCACTTTGCGACGCGTACTAATGGTGACGATGTGTTGGAAACTATTTTACGCATTTTTTCACCTTCTTTGTGCACCTTCGGTAGGCCGTACATTTTGGGAACGCTTGGGTTTGACACTATTAAGCTATATTTGTTGACGTTAAAAGTTTCGCAAATTTGTTTGATTATCGATTTGGCGTCGGTAATCATGCGGTTAAGCGGGGATCTTTTTAAACGTTTAAAACCATCTTCTTCAATAGAGAGGCGCATTCGGTTGTCATAATCCTGTTTATCCATAATGACAACTTTGTTCCCTTTATCGGACTTCATATAGTAAACGTCTTTCGCTTTCAAGTCCTTGAGGGTGTTTACTACTTCAGGGAATGGGATTTTTTGCGATTGTGTTTAGCATTTTTGATCAATTTCATTGCCGCTTCACGTATTGTGTTCTGTGTGTGGGCAGGCTTGAATTGAATAGCCGATTCGATGTCTACGACAGATTCTTCGATTTTTGTAAAGTTTGTATCGGGGGTGAAATTCAGGCCTCTGTTTAATAAGTTTAACTCTTGTTCATTGAAATTGGCTGTGGATAAATTCATGACAAGGTTTTCTACTGGGTGGATTGTGTGTTTTACTTGTGAATGTTGACTGTGTTGTTCTTCAATGAGTCTCTTTAATTTCCTGTTTTGTATATTGCGTTTTTCGATAAAAATGGTGTGA